>OX359289.1:37770103-38370103 GCA_947179395.2 Pulicaria dysenterica | reverse complement strand
GACAGAATATCCTTCATGAGCAGAAAGCGTCCACATCGCTCACTGTCCTTGAAGCGCTTCTCTAGGTCTTGTACGACCTCAAATACCGACTTATTCTGTAGTTCATACGAACACTTAGACTCTGTGGAGAGTATCAGAATTGACATGACGTCAGATTCTTCAGACATATACTTATAATATGTATCATACTCTTCATCATGAGCAGAATAGTCAGGTCGTGCTAGAGGAGGTTTGTCTACTGTGTACAGCCTTCCATATGCCCTTAGGATGTTCCTAAAGTGCAACTTCCAAACCATAAAGTTTGGACCTGAAAGCTTCTACTTGCTCATGATGAGACTAAGAGACTCGTCTGGTGTATAAACGGTATAACAGATAATATCGACATCTACAGTAAAAAGCAAGAAATAAACATTTAAGTAATTTAATTCCTCTAAAATTATATAACCATTTAAATAAATATATTTTAGAATAGGACCCATTTCTCACACGTGCCGGTGCACGGTCTGGGCACGACAACACCGACCCCGTGCTATTTCTGGTGGGTATAAACCATACTGATCGTGTCTAATCCAAAACACGACTTTTATATCTTTGGGACATCGAATGAAACAATAATTCGTACATATTTAGTCATTCTAAGTGAACTTTGGGCACGCCACATCAGGGAATCACCAAAATAGACCTCACCATCTAAGAAGCGGTGAACTCTGGCTCGTTATATCAGGGAATCGTAAAGTCTTTCACCCCCTCCCCACATCGGTTTGAACCCCAGTGTGCATGGTTTTGGCACGATAACACACCAAAGTACCGGTAGCAGAAAAGGTGTACTATTAGATGGGTAGCACTACTGGTCTATGATTTTGAAAGGGTTAATTTGTTTCAAAAAAACATATTGCCAGTTTTAACCGTTTTACATAACTTGTAAAACTTGTAACCTTTTTAAGTGAAAAACTTTTCATCTTAAAAAATATCCTTTATATATATGTGTATGGTTATAATAACGTGCGTGCACTATATAATAATTAATTGAATCACAACCACGCAATTAATAATAGCAATAATAAGCCAACACACATAACGCCTTTTTGACCATCACTGGTACTTAATTAAAATTAATTACCCTAAATGGATCATAAACAACACACATGGCATGAACTTGATGCTCCCACTGGCTCAAGCATCCATGGTATCCTCTCTCTCATTTGTCTTGATCCTTGGCTTGTTTGGCTCCAATGTTACATTTACAAATATGAAACTAACCTATTACAATTTTGATAAAAAACTAATGCCATATTAAATAATAATTCAAAGGCACGCAGGCCCGCTAAAACTAGTACTTTTAAGAATTGAATAGGGGTTGTAAGTGGCACGCAGGCCTCCCCACACCAGATAAAAATAAATGTATACCAACCACAAACAATAATGTAAACAACCACAAAATGATCCACTAGGTTTTTGGCGTTTGGCATAAAAGTAATATACAACCAATTACGTACAAAATTAAATAACAATAATAGACGCATTATAAACCATCATACACATATATAAAATTTCGGGTAGATTCAAACTTGAATCTTTAACACCAAAAAAACAGACTGGTTTTATGTTAATCCTCAACATTAAATCTGGACCACAAACTGGGCCTTTTTGTTATTTATCTCAAACTATATAAAAACAAAAATGCCACAAGGTTAAACATCAATATTATTAAATGCATAATAATAAAGCTTGAAACTTGATTTAAAAAATTCAACAACTTTAAACTTTTAATAACCACAAGTTTCACACAATTTATACAGATATAGATAAAACATGTAAACTGGAAACTATAATTGGTTAAAGGTCAAAACTTTGACCTTTTGCAAGGTACCAAGTTTCTGACATAATATATGTATAAATATAATAAAGATAATCGGAAACTTTAATTGGTTAAAAGTCATAAACCTTGACCTTTGACCAAATACCAAGTTTCACGTAGGTAATATATAAACAATATATAAACAATAAACTGGAAACTTATAATGATAAAAAGATCAGAACTTTATCCTTAAAAGAAAAAATAAAGTTTCACACAAATATATAAAATATATATTTAATCAGCAGAACTAGAAAATTAAACAGGTAACAGATCGAAAACTTGATCCTAACCACAATATTAATTTTTGCAAACATATATATATATATATATATATATATATATAATCAACTTGTTCCCCACCGAGCCTAGAAGAAGGCTCTGATACCCCTTTAGGGATTAAAGGGTACAACAAGCATAGCGGAAAATAAAAACAGTAAATCTAGTTCCTAGGATCCCAACTGGATCAGGTGGGGAAACATAAACAAATAATCATACACATACAAATATATCATGAATATATATGTCCCATAACAGTTATAAACTAAAAGATAGAAAAATATACCCTGAAAATGCTGAAGGGGGATACTCAACTATTGCACCCTTGAACTGGCTGCTAGACCGCCAAACAAGCAATACGAGAGTGTGTGTGTATTACTTTAATTTAATATTACTTAATTAACTATTAATTAATATTTTCCAACAAAACAAAAATTATTACATATTTAACTAATTTTTAATATTCCCTTTTTCCAATAATAAATATATATTTATTATTTGCCTCTTTTTCTCGATAATTAATTTACTAATAATTATCTATTTTACACACATCGTATTGTTTCCTGGTTCATTAGTTGGGTGTGCAGCCGTGTGACCCTTTAGTGACTCATAGTGTCCATGGATGTGATGACACGTGTACACTATCCGTGCACACAATCTATCAACTTCCACCATAAATGCATATCCCGAAAAATCAAGTCTGATATTCCTTTTATCTTTTCAAAATCTCACTTTTCTTTTACTCACATCAAAATCATCAATTCACATTTACTCCTTTTCAAATCATTCTTTACTCCCCATCCACACACTTCACTCTCACACTCATTCAAACTAAAAAAAACTCCAGAATTCTCCCACCCTATCTCTCTAAACTTCATCTTCTTCAAAGTTCCGAAAATGATTCCGGCAAGGTCTTGAAGATTCCGGTGAAGGATTTTCTAGCCGAGACACATACCATTCTTCATCTCCATCAGTTTCTTCACCACTAAGGTAGAAATCATCATCTTTCCTTCTAAAAATTTCTTAGATTTAGGATAAAATTTAAATCTACAGATTTTCCGGTCACCACATCACGATCGACGGTAAGAAAGCTTAACACCATGATTGCATGATTCTTCAATCTTCTTTAAAATTCACCTACATGCAATCATTGTGTTAAACTAATAATCTCTTAAAAATATCCTTTTTGTTTGTTTGTTCTAGACAATGGGAAGATCGAGGGGTAAGGATGTTGTCGAGCCTTCAAACAATCCTAGGAGAAATCCCTCTTGGTCAAGACAACTACCCATGTTAGTAGCAATAGTGGTGACCAAAATGTACCACAAGTCACCTTGAATAGAGTTCCTAGGATCTTGATTAGAAACTATCCTCTTGTGGTAAACCGATCTATTACTTACGGGAGAACCGTATGTGTTGGTGACTTCGACCAACAAGAAGTTGGACACATGTTCAACAATCTTGAGTGAAATGTCTTTTTTAATCACGAAGTAGTTGTCTACCATGATCATATTAGGGAATTTTATGCCAGATTCCAATTTGATGAGTCCAAAATGATGAAACAATTCCACATGTATCAACATCAATGGACTTGGTCTCTTGCCGATTTTGGCAATCTTTTCCAACTCCCTTATAGTGGCCTTCATTTCTACTCGGACATGCATAGCCTCAACTATATCACAAACCTCAATGATGACTATATCACTCCCAAAAGAGTGATTGACACCATATGCTTTCCCGAAGTGCCTAGAAATACCTCCAAAGTTTTAGGCTCTCACCTTACACAACAATGCCAAATGTGGGCTATGATTATTAGCAACAATGTCTACTCAAAAGCGGGTAATCACAATGACATCTAAGCCGTGGTTGCCCTCCTCATGTATTGCCTAAAAGTAAACCAACTCGTGGACATGGCTTACTTTGTAGCCAAAAGAATGAGTGGCCTAGTCTCCCACAAGAAACGATCTCTTCCATATGGAACTTTGTTTGCTCACCTATTCCAATATCTTGATTTTCCACCCGTAGATAACTTTACTAATACTGAACAACCAATCAATACTCAAACCCTCATCAAAATGGGTCACTTAGGAACTATGAAAGGGTTTAGGTCTAAGAGATCAAGGAGAAAGGAAGAGGAAGAAGAAGATGTTGAAGGGAAAGAGGAGGAGGTTTCCAACATTCGCATATGGGCAAGGAGGAGAAGGTATGCATCAAGGGAGGATACAAACACGTATTAAGCTTTATATGCAAACTTTGGACCCAAAATTACATATGACCTATTAGTAAAAAAAATAAAAAATAAACAACTTCTCTTAATGTGTGATTGATAATAAATTAACATGACTTACCATTTATGTCGGTACTCATAAAATAATACCCTTAAATAGTCTTCTTGTAATTAAATAAGCTTAAAAAAATCTAAACGTAGATTAATTATGATATCACAGTTGAGTTCAATATTCGTACATTTGATACTACCATCTAAGGGCCTTAAAGCCTCTACTCCAATTCGACAATTCACGTCGACACATGTGTTATAGGATCCAAAACATAGAATTATCACAATACAAAACCCAATCAGACTTTACTAACTAATAAATCCTTGATAATAAAAATTAAATATATGAAAGTTTGATTACCTTCTTCAATACGGTAGTTCTAACATATCTTCATCGCAGACTTGAACATCAATACTATAAATCACAAACAAATGAACCTTTGTAGTTATATATATATATATATATAAATTTTTTTTTAGCTTATTATGTTAATAAAACTGCAATATAATCTATCACGCATTTACCAAACATACCAGTTTTTATTATTGGACACGTGCTTTTTCCATTTCTTCATGTACATTTTTGTTTTTCGGAACCTTCGTGCAAGCCTAGCATGATAACTCCTTTTAACACCTGTTATGAGATAACTTATACATTAATGATATAAAATAGAGAATCATTAAATATGTAGCAATTTTGAGAAAGGGAGAACAATATAAATTGAATTTTATGATAAATACTTACATAGTTATAAATGAAAAATAGTTGGATTACTACTCATTACAGTACTATGTTATTGAAATTCTCACTTAACCTATCATACAATCTTATGGATATAATGTCAATATATATGACATATTATTAATTTACAAACTTTAAGAAACTATAAAAGAGTATAAAGTAATGATAAATAGTAATTAATATTTAATAGTAATGATTAACATTAATGTGCAGTAACTGAGTGTAGTTACATATATTTTGTTAGGTTATTATAGTAAGATATAAGTTACAAAAAATTAATAAAAAATATATGACAATTTTGAAAAAAGGAAAACAATATAAATTGAATTTTATGACAAATACTTACACAGTTGTAAATGAGAAATAGTGAGATTACTATTCATTCCACTATATTGTTGGATTTCTTATTAAACCTATCATATAATCTTATGAACCTAAACTTTCAATGTATATGGGATATTTATAACTTGCAAGCTTTAAGAATTTGTAAAGGGATATAAAATAATGACACGTAGTAATTGATATTTAAGAGTAATGATTAACATTAATGTCTAATAACTTCGCGTAGTTACATATATTTTGTTAGCTTACTATAGTAAAATATAAGTTAGAATTTTTTTATCGAATATAGAAATTTTGAGAAAAGGAAAACAATATAAGTTAAATTTTAAGACAAATACTTATACAGTTCTAAATGAAATATATTGAGATTACTATTCGTTGCACCACTATATAATTGGATTTCTTATTAAACCTATCATATAATCTTATGAACCTAAACTTGTCAATGTATATGAGATATTTATTATTTGCAAGTTTTAAGAAATTGTAAAGGGATATAAAGTAATGATACATAATAATTGTTATTTAAGAGTATTAATTAACATTAATGTCTGATTAATTTGTGTAGTTACCTATATATTGTTAGGTTACTACAGTAAGATATAAGGTACAAAAACTTTGTCAATAAAAGTGATTCTAATTGGTTTATTTAATAGTACAATAAATTTTGTTTATATATTCGATTTAATACCTCTAAAGGAGTAGTATTCACAGAAGTAGGTAATTTCAATTTATCACACAAAGTCATAGATATAAACGATCTATTTGCACCAGAGTCAAACAAAACACGTGCAGGCATAGAGTTAACTATGAACATACCGGTAATCACATCATCACTGCCAGTAGCTTCCTTGGCAGTCATTTTAAAAGCCCTGCCTTCCGCATAAGGTACAGTTTTCCTCTTCTGACGTGCAGAAGACGATCCCCCAGTGTTACTTACCCCTGCCCCGGTCCCCGCGGTCTTCAACCTTGGATAATTTCCAGCTCGATGTCCCTCTTCTTTGCAATTCCAGCAAACAAAGGTGCTGAACCTACAAGCACCTATATCATGACCAAACTCACCACACCTCAAACATTTGCGAGTTTGCGGCGTGCACTGCCCTGTGTGACGAGATTTGCAACTATGGCACCATGGCTTATTCTGATAAGATCCTAATCCCTTGGACCTCTGATCGGACTTTCCATGATGACTCTGCCCTTTACCTTTATCTTGATTCCCACTGGAACCTCCACCAAACTTGCTGAAAGACCCTCTGTTTATCTTCTCCCAATCTTTAGCATCAGACTATGCAGATCTTGCTAATGTGAATGCCTGAACAAGTGATGTCGCCAGACGAGTGTTACCCCGATATTCTGGTAACAAAGCTTTCATAAAGTGTTGAACTTGAGAATGTTCTTCGGGTACCCACTGCTTTGCAAATCTGAGAGTCACTTGAAACTTGTTGATCAACTCGTCCACAGACATATTACTTGTCTGTGCTAAATCTAAAAACTCTCGCTGAATCTTTGCCATGTCAAACGCATTGCAAAACTATTCATATAATTTATCCTGGAATTTCTCCCAGGTGATGGCATTAACAACCTCCCTTGGCAGGTGTGTGGTTAGTGAATCCCACCATGTCAAAGCTTGATCCTTCAGACATCTCGTTGCAAACATAACCCATTCAGTTTTCTCACAGTTACAAGCTTCCATAGCTTTCACAGTCTCTTTCAACCAATTCAAAGTCACATTAGGATTTGAACTTCCTACATACTCGGGTGCTCCACACGCCACAAAATCTTTGAATTGACATTTATTCCTAACTTCTTGCTGTGGAAACCACAGGATGAAAAAGTTCTGTTGTGGTGTTTGATATTTGGTAGACACTTCTTTTGGTATAGGGATAAAAGGAAATGATCCGTAAGGAGTTGACACCGTACTCACCGGAGCTGTGGTATAAACTGGTGGTGGTAAGGATTGAGTGACAGTGGCTGATAGTGGAGGCATCTGTACTATAGTGGTTGGTTGTGAAGATTGTGTTTGATTCAATTGCTGTTCAAGTTCTTGAATCCGATTTCTCTGAGTCTGTAAAGTATCTTCTAGTTGTAACACATAGTCTTGATTATCAGACTTCCCGTTGTGCGAGGTACCAGCTCTGTGTTGTTCATTGACAGCAGTAGAGGACACATTGTTATGCTGCCTTCTTGGGGACGAAGGGGTAAGTACTGGGTTCTCGGTGTTGTCAGCCATAATCTGTTCTACACAACATCTCACCAGTTGTCAAATTATAATCTGTTAGTACCATATCATATTATCTACAACTATCTTACTAATTACCCACCCTGGAAATATTGGACTGATCAGAGCCTCGGTTCGAGTATTGCACAACTCAACAATGCAAATCCTCAAACCAGGGCTCTGATACCATTAATTGTAACACCGTATTTTCTAACACTACTTTGGAATACACGTGGAAGCTAAAACACATTACTAATATATTATAATAATGAAAATACAACTTTAACTTGTTTGATTTACAAAACACATTTACAGTGTTACTCAAAAACAGGCTCTTTACAAAAACAAACAGATATCAGAGTGATGATCAGTCCACAATTCCAGTTTCACCTCTATCTTACACATACCAGGAATATCCTGTAAAAGAGTTCAACAGTGGGGGATTAGCAAAAAGCTAAGTGAGAGAATAGATATAAAAAACATACAAGGCATAAAGCCCAAACAACCAAGCTCAAGCAACAAGAGAACCGGCGGTCTTGCGGGACCTTCAACCAAATGCCGGCCAAAGCATAGGTTTACCGATAGCCCAGTTATCACACATAACAGTACTAGCACCTCTTGATTACAACAAATGCTTATCAAGACGATTACTATTGTTGTATATCCCTAAACTTAGGCCCAACTGAAAAAGAACTGCCAAGCTGATCTCCATAACAACATGTATATATATAGTAAACAAGAGATAACATCTCAAAGAGCAACCAATCAGGAGTTATATCTTATACATCCAAGATATTTATCCACTCACCGATATCTTCAATAATTAGGCAACTCAGTCTTTACTTATCTACTGAGTTTTGTCTCCACCTGAACAAACAACTAACAATCAGTATTTGCTTAATCAATACACAATAAGCACAATACTATAATCAACCACATATGTACATAAAATCACAAGTACATATTAAATTCAAGTATATTCACATCAATATACCGTAATTCACTAATACCCTTTACAATCTGTAATTCTGTGAATTCATCCATCTCCTTAGCTTAGGAAATACATACATTCCTTTCATAAGCCAAGGCCATACTGAATGTACAATTCATGTTCATCTTCAAATCATCAAAGAGTTGATCTTTAATCGGATTTTTCATAACAAATCAAATTCCGAGCAAAGGTAAAATTAGAATTCCGACCAAATATCAAATTCCGAGTGAGGGTCAATTCCGATCAAACCAATTCCGATTGAATTCCAAAATTCCGATCAAAGTCAATTCCGACATAACCAAATCCGAGCTAAGGCTCAATTCCGAGTAAAGGCAATTCCGACTAACTCATACATTCTGAGTAATTATATGGATTCCGAGTAAAGTCACATTCCGACTAAGAGTCGGATTCCGATCAAAAGTGTTAGGACATATCACAGTCTGATTTCATATTTAAATCATGAATTCCGATAGAAGTCAAATTCCGAGTAAATCCAATTCCGACTGATTTACTCGGTCTCTCACCAATTCCGATTAAAAGTCAATGCAACAGTTCAAATCTCTCAGTTTCCTATCAACTCCGATAGATTTAATCGGATTTCATAAGTTCCGATTCATTCATCCATGAATTCCGACTGATTCATACTTATGAATTCCGGGTCATTCAAAATCCTACTAAACTTCAATTCTAATCTGATTTTTAGCATGCAACAACATCTATGTTTCCAGATTTGATTTCTAAGCATGTATTGATCATAATAAACAACAATTACTAGCATGCATACATCCTAGATCATAAATTCATCATACAAATCATTTTAATCGGAATTTCATATATAAACATTTAAAACCGAAATTAACATCAATTATCATATTGATTCTGAATTCTAACCTCTTTAATGATGCTAAACACTTCAGTTAATGGTTTCACTATCAAGATCAACAAATGAATTCAATTCTTTCTTCTTCTCTTGCTCTCGGCCGAGACTCACAAAACACACACAACACCGTATCAATTTTGCAAGTAATGAGATCAAGGTGGCAACTTGGTGGTGTGTAGGTGTCAAAACCGACACCTCACCCTTCCACTAACTATACTTACATTTAATTAACAATTATTCACATTTTAATTAAATTAATTAATTAAACACACAAAATAAATAACTAATCAATAAATTAAGGTAAATCAACTTAATTAAAGTAAGCCAACTTAATTACCTTAATCACACTCGGCCAGTAAGGAGGGTGTTACATATCTTCCCCCCTTAAGAAGATTCCGTCCTCGGAAGCTGATCGCGCTCAAACAAGGTAGGATAACGACTCCTCATATCTTCTTTGGTTTCCCAAGTCAAGTCTGAACCCAAGCTGTGCTTTCACTTTACCAAAACCATTGGTATCTGTTTATTTCTCAGCTTTGTTACCTTACGATCCAGTAACTCGACCGGTTCCTCAATCAGTCTCCTATTGGAATCTACACGTAGATCTTTTATCGGCAACACCTAAGTCTGATCTTCTACATTACACTATCTCAGATAACAAACATTGAATGTGTCATGGATACCTGCTAATTCATCAGGAAGATCCAATACAACCGTCTGATCATTCACTACTTTTCGAATTCTGAAAGGACCACTATATCGAGGAGCTAACTTTCCGCGTTTCCCAAAGCGAATAACGTCCTTCCATGGTGAAACCTTTAAGTAGACTCGTTCTCCCTCAACAAAAGTCACTGGTCGACGACGTGGATCTGCATACATCTTTTGTCGATCTCTTGCAGCTTTCAACTTTTCTCGAGCCACTGCTACCTTATCTGCTGTGATCTGAACAATATCTGGTCCAGCAAACTGTTTCTCTCCCTGCCTCTAACCAACAAGTAGGAGTTCTGCACGGTCGCCCATATAACATCTTATACAGCGGCATTCCGATACTAGAGTGATAAGAATTGTTGTAGGCAAACTCAACCAACGGTAGATGCGAATCCCAAGAACCTAAAAACTCTAACGCACATGCCCGAAGCATATCTTCTAAAGTCTGAATTGTTCTCTCTGATTGGCCACTGTCTGCGGATGATAAGTTGTACTTAGATTCACTCTCGATCCCAACTCTTGCTGTAATCTATTCCAGAAATTCGACACAAACCTCGAATCCCGATCCGACACAATAGACAAAGGAACTCCATGTCTAGATACTATCTCATCAATATACAGCTTGGCTAACTTGCTCAAGTTTGCAGTCTCAGCAGTAGCAAGAAAATGAGCACTCTTGGTTAATTTATCAATAATAACCCATATCATATCGTTTCCGTTCTGAGTCCTTGTAAAAATTCCATCGTAATGTGATCCCACTTCCACTTCGGTATTGCTAACTGTCTCAGAGATCTATACGGATTTTGGTGTTCAGCTTTCACTTGCGCACAAATATGACATGACTTCACAATTCGTGCAACATCTAACTTCATAGTAGGCCACCAATAAAAGGTCTTCATACTTTGATACATCTTAGTGCCTCCAGGATGAACAGACATTCTGGATTTATGAGCTTCAGTCAAAACCAATTCCCGCAAATTACCAAACTTTGGCACCCAAACGCGATTCTGATACATCTTCAACCCACGTGAATCAGTTGTTAACTCATGCTGTCTTTTAACCATCAACTCATCTTTCAAGTTTTCTGCCTTTAGTACTTCCAATTGTGCAGCCATCAACTGATCGATCAATTCTGATTTGATCTCTATCCTCATAAACTTTACTGTATCTGTAGAACCATTCCTGCTAAGTGCATCAGCAACCACGTTAGCTTTTCCCGGATGATACTGAATGTCACAATCATAATCTTTAATCAGTTCTAACCATCGGCGCTGTCTCATGTTCAATTCCTTCTGAGTGAACGCATACTGCAAACTCTTGTGATCGGTGCAAATCGTGCACTTTGCACCATACAAATAATGTCTCCACAGCTTCAAAGCAAATGCTACTACTGGTAACTCCAAATTATGAGTCAGATAGTTCTTCTCGTTGGGTTTCAACTGTGTGGAAGCATAAGCTATAACTTTACCTCTTTGCATCAGTACACATCCTAACCCGGCATGTGAAGCATCACAGTATACCACGAAATCTTCAGATCCTTCAGGCAACGCAAGAATAGTTTGCTTTAAAGTCTGAAAAGCATTCTCCTGAGCCTCACCCCATTGGAACTGAACATCCTATCTAGTCAACTTGGTTAACGGACCCGCAAGCTTCGAAAAGTCTTTAATGAAACGCCTGTAATAACCTGCTAAACCGAGAAAACTCTTGATCTCTGTCGGCGTCTTAGGAGCATTCCAATTCATCACAGCTTATATCTTTGACAAATTTACCTTGACACCATCTTCACAGATCGCATGACCCAGAAACTTGACTTCACGCAACCAAAATTCACACATGGACAACTTCGCATCCAACTTGTTTTGCTTTAAAGTCTCCAAAACTTGTCGTAGATGCCTATCATGCTCATCCTCTATTTTAGAATACACCAGGATATCATCAATAAACACGATGACGAACTTATCCAAGAATGGTCGACACACCCGATTCATCAGATCCATAAACACTGCAGGAGCGTTAGTCAAACCGAACGGCATAACGAGAAACTCATAGTGACCATATCGCGTACGAAAGGCTGTCTTCGGTATATCCTCTTCGGCCACCCTAACCTAATGGTATCCCGACCTCAAATCAATCTTCGAGAAGTACGAAGCTCCCTGAAGTTGATCGAAAAATTATCTATTCTTGGCAACGGATACTTGTTCTTGACAATCCTCTTATTCAAATCTCTGTAATCTATACACATACGCAGAGTCCCATCTTTCTTTTTAACAAACAACACTGGTGCACCCCAAGGCGAAGAGCTTGGACAAATAAACCCCTTGTCTAACAGTTCTTGTATCTGAGTCATCATCTCTCTGATCTATGAAGGAGCTAATCGGTAAGGAGCTTTCGCAATAGGTGTACTACCAGGTATTAGATCAATCTTATACTCGACATCACGCATTGGTGGCAATCCTGGCAATTCGTCTGGAAATACTTCCGGATACTCCGAAACCACACGAACATCGGTAACAGGCCGCTTTTCTTTCTTCACATCAATAGCATAGGCTAGAAAGGACGCACACCCTTTGGCTAAAGATTTTCTAGCCTTCATGTACGAGATAATCGGAAGAAAAGATAGAGATCTATCCCCACGAGCCACGACATGCGACCCGTCAGCCAGAGGAATAGTTATCAGTTTCTTATGACATTGGATACTAGCCCTATAGTGACTCAACCAATCCATGCCTAATACTAAATCAAATCTAGGTATAGGCATCACCAAACAGTCTACAGAGAAACTAGTACCATCAATACTAATCTGAACTCCAGTCACAAAAGTTATCTTAGGTACTACATTACCATCAGCTACTTCTACCTCTAAAGGAGTAGTATTCACAGAAGTAGGTAATTTCAATTTATCACATAAAGTCATATATATAAACGATCTATTTGCACCAGAGTCAAACAAAACACGTTCAGGCATAGAGTTAACTATGAACATACCGGTAATCACATCATCACTGCCAGTAGCTTCCTTGGCAGTCATTTTAAAAGCCCTGCCTTCCGTAGAAGGTACAATTTTCCTCTTCTGACCTACAAAAGACGATCCCCCAGTGTTACTTACCCCTGCCCTGGTCCCCGCGGTCTTCAACCTTGGACAATTTCTAGCTCGATGTCCCTCTTCTTTGCAATTCCAGCAAACAAAGGTGCTGAACCTACAAGCACCTATATCATGACCAAACTCACCACACCTCAAACATTTGCGAGTTTGCGGCGTGCACTGCCCAGTGTGACGAGATTTGCAACTATGGCACCATGGCTTATTCTAATAAGATCCTGATCCCTTGGACCTCTGATCGGACTTTCCATGATGACTCTACCCTTTACCTTTACCTTGATTCCCACTGGAACCTCCACCAAACTTACTGAAAGATCCTCTGTTCATCTTCTCCCAATCTTTAGCATCAGACTCTGCAGATCTTGCTAATGTGAATGCCTGGACAAGTGATGTCGCCAGACGAGTGTTACCCCGATATTCTGGTAACAAAGCTTTCACAAAGTGTTGAACTTGAGAATGTTCTTCGGGTACCCACTGCTTTGCAAATCTGAGAGTCACTTGAAACTTGTTGATCAACTCGTCCACAGACATATTAATTGTCTGTGCCAAATCTAAAAATTCTCGCTGAATCTTTGCCATGTCAAACGCTTTGCAGAACTATTCACAGAATTTATCCTGGAATTTCTCCCAGGTGATGGCATTAACAACCTCCCTCAGCAGGTGTGTGGTCAGTGAATCCCACCACGTCAAAGCTTGACCCTTCTGACGTCTCGTTGCAAACTTAACCCATTCAGTTTTCTCACAGTTACAAGCTTCCAAAGCTTTCACAGTCTCTTTCAACCAATTCAAAGTCACATTAGGATTTGAACTTCTTGCATACTCGGGTGCTCCACACGCCACAAAATCTTTGAATTGACATTTATTCGTAACTTCTTGTTGTGGAAACCACGGGATGAAGAAGTTCTGTTGTGGTGTTTGATATTGGGTAGACACTCCTTGTGGTACAGGGAAAAAAGGAAACAATCCGTAAGGAGTTGACACCGTACTCACAGGAGATGTGGTATAAACTGGTGGTGGTAAGGATTGAGTGACAGTGGCTGATAGTGGAGGCATCTGTACTGTAGTGGTTGGTTGTGAAGATTGGGTTTGATTCAATTGCTGTTCAAGTTCTTGAATCCGATCTCTCTGAGTCTGTAAAGTATCTTCTAGCTGTAACACATAGTCTTGATTATCAGACTCCCCGTTGTGCGAGGTGCCAGCTCTGTGTTGTTCATTGGCAGCAGTAGAGGACACATTGTTATGCTGCCTTCTTGGGGACGAAGGGGTAAGTACTGTGTTCTCGGTGTTGTCAGCCATAATCGGTTCTATACAACATCTCACCAGTTGTCAGATTATAATCTGTTAGTACCATATCATATTCTCTACAGCTATCTTACTAATTACCCACCCTGGAAATATTGGACTGATCAGAGCCTCGGTTCGAGTATTGCACAACTGAACAATGCAAATCCTCAAACAAGGACTCTGATACCATTAATTGTAACACCGTATTTTCTAACACTACTTTGGAATACGCGCGGATGCTAAAACATATTACTAATATATTATAATAATGAAAATACAACTTTAACTTGTTTGATTTACAAAACACATTTACAGTGTTACTAAAAAACAGGCTCTTTACAAAAACAAACAGATATCAGAGTTACGATTAGTCCACAATTCCAGTTTCAACTCTATCTTCCACATACCAGGAATATCCTGTAAAAGAGTTCAACAGTGGGGGATTAGCATAAAGCTAAGTGAGAGAATAGATATAAAATACATACAAGGCATAAAGCCCAGACAACCAAGCTCAAGCAACAAGAGAACCGGCGGTCTTGCGGGACCTTCAACCAAATGCTGGCCAAAGCATAGGTTTACCGATAGCCCAGTTATCACAGATAACAATACTAGCACCTCTTGATTACAACAAATGCTTATCAAGACGATTACTATAACTGTATATCCCTAAACATAGGCCCAGCTGAAAAACAACCGCCAAGCTGATCTCCACAACAACATGTATATATATAGTAAACAGGAGATAACATCTCAAAGAGCAACCTATCAGGAGTTATATATTATACATCCAAGATATTTATCCACTCACCGATATCTTCAACAATCAGGCAACTCAGTCTTTACTTATCTACTGAGTTTTGTCTCCACCTGAACAAACAACTAACAATCAGTATTTCCTTAATCAATACACAATAAGCACAATACTATAATCAATCACATATGTACATAAAATCACAAGTACATATTAAATTCATGTATATTCACATCAATATACCGTAATTCACTAATACCCTTTACAATCTGTAATTTTGTGAATTCATCCATCTCCTTAGCTTAGGCAATACATACATTCCTTTCATAAGCCAAGGCCATACTGAATGTACAATTCATGTTCATCTTCAAATCATCAAAGAGTTGATCTTTAATCGGATTCTTCATAACAATTCAAATTCCGAGCAAAGGTAAAATTAGAATTCCGACCAAATCTCAAATTCCGAGTGAGGGTCAATTCCGATCAAAACAATTCCGATTGAATTCTCAAATTCCGATCAAACTCAATTCCGACATAACCATATCCGAGCTAAGGCTCAATTCCGAGTAAAGGCAATTCCTACTAACTCATACATTCCGAGTAATTATATAGATTCCGAGTAAAGTCACATTCCGACTAAGAGTCGGATTCCGATCAAAAGTGTTAGGACATATCACAGTCTGATTTCATATTTAAATCATGAATTCCGATAGAAGTCAAATTCCGAGTAAATCCAATTCCGACTGATTTACTCGGTTTCTCACCAATTCCGATTAAAAGTCAAGGCAACAGTTCAAATCTCTCGGTTTCCTATCAATTCCAATAGATTTAATCAGATTTCATAAGTTCCGATTCATTCATCCATGAATTCCGACTGATTCATACTTATGAATTCCGGGTCATTCAAAATCATACTACACTTCAATTCTAATCTGATTTTTAGCATTCAACAACATCTATGTTTCCAGAATTGATTTCTAAGCATGTATTGATCATAATAAACAACAATTACTAGCATGCATACATTCTAGATCATAAATTCATCATACAAATCATTTCAATCGGAATTTCATATATAAACATTTTAAACCGAAATTAACATCAATTATCATGTTGATTCTGAATTCTAACCTCTTTAATGATGCTAAACACTTCAGTTAATGGTTTCACTATCAAGATCAACAAATGAATTCAATTCTTTCTTATTCTCTTGCTCTCGGCCAAGGCTCACAAAACACACACAACACCTTATCAATTTTGCATGTAATGAGATCAAGGTGGCTACTTGGTGGTGTGTATGTGTCAAAGCCGACACCTCACCCTTCCACTAACTATACTTACATTTAATTAACAATTATTCACATTTTAATTAAATTAATTAATTAAACAAACAAAATAAATAATTAACCAATAAATTAAGGTAAATTAACTTAATTAAAGTAAGTCAACTTAATTACCTTAATCACACTAGGCGGGTAAGGAGGGTTTTACAAATCTTCCCCCCTTAAGAAGATTCCGTCCTCGGAATCTGGTCACGCTCAAACAAGGTAGGGTAACGACTCCTCATATCTTCTTCGGTTTCCCAAGTCAAGTGTGAACCCAAGCTGTGCTTCCACTTTACCAAAACCATTGGTATCTGTTTATTTCTCAGCTTTGTTACCTTACGTTCCAGTAACTCGACCGGTTTCTCAATCAGTCTCCTATTGGAATCTACACGTAGATCTTTTATCGACAACACCTGAGTCTGATCTTCTACATTACACTTTCTCAGATAACAAATATTGAATGTATAATGGATACCAGCTAATTCATCAGGAAGATCCAATACAATCGTCTGATCATTCAATACTTTTCGAATTCTGAAAGGACCAATATATAGAGGAGCTAACTTTCCACGTTTCCCAAAGCGAATAACGCCCTTCCATGGTGAAACCTTTAAGTAGACTCGTTCTCCCTCAACAAAAGTCACTGGTCGACGACGTGGATTTGCATACATCTTTTGTCGATCTCTTGCAGCTTTCAACTTTTCTCGAGCCACTGCTACCTTATCTGCTGTGATTTGAACAATATCTGGTCCAGCAAACTGTTTCTCTCCTGCCTCTAACCAACAAGTAGGAGTTCTGCACGGTCGCCCATATAACATCTCATACGGAGTCATTCCGATACTGGAGTGATAAGAAATGTTGTAGGCAAACTCAACCAACGGTAGATGTGAATCCCAAGAACCTCCAAACTCTAACGCACATGCCCGAAGCATATCTTCTAAAGTCTGAATTGTTCTATCTGATTGGCCATCTATCTGTGGATGATAAGCTTTACTCAGATTCACTCTCGATCCCAACTCTTGCTGTAATCTTTTCTAGAAATTCGACACAAACCTCGAATCCCGATCCGACATAATAGACAAGGGAACTTCATGTCTAGATACTATCTCATCAATATACAACTTGGCTAACTTGATCAAGTTTGCAGTCTCAGCAGTATCAAGAAAATGAGCACTCTTGGTTAATCTATCAACTATAACTTGGTGGTGTGTAGGTGTCAAAACCGACACCTCACCCTTCCACTAACTATACTTACATTTAATTAACAATTATTCACATTTTAATTAAATTAATTAATTAAACACACAAAATAAATAATTAACCAATAAATTAAGGTAAATCAACTTAATGAAAGTAAGCCAACTTAATTACCTTAATCACACTCGGCCAGTAAGGAGGGTGTTACAAGTAATTAATTAAATAATAGTATACGTATTTAATAACAAATAACACAAATAGGTAATAATTCCAAAAATTGAAACATAGCTTTTAAAACTCCTAGCAAAGAATGTTAATTAAAATGGATCTAATTATCAAACGGTTATATGGAATAGTGTTGACAAAACACTACCAACGATAATTAAGGTACTTATTTCTAAAAGTAAAAAATGGAGGACACATATCAAAACAATAGCCATGCCACATTCTTTATCTTTTTTCATTCTTCGGAAATACAAGTTTCTTCTTAGCAGCAGTAGATCCTTTAACATCACCATTCTCTTCATTACCATTACAATGTTTTCCAGATGAACTTATTGTAATAATTTTGGATCTAACCTCATGAGTCCCATTTTCACAATTTCCACTATCATTTTCAACATGATCATGTGAACCATCATCCTACATTCAAATTAATTAGGGAATAAATAAAGTAAGCTTGATAATTCTACTAACTCTTTATGTGTCTTTCATTGTTAAATAAACATGAGTAAAATCATAGAGTACCTTCAATAGTCTCTGTAACACCGTAAATCACAAGCCATTTTTTTTAAATCGCGACGAAAGCATTGCATCATAAAATCATAAAGAAAGCAACACCACAACTTAAAACCCACACTGTACGGAAATACAATATCTCGTTTCGTGTTACAAAATATTTCACAAAGATGGCTCAACATTTCTCAAAATATAATATCAAAGCGACTGTCAAACTTCCCCTGTACAGCAACAACAACAACCTACCATGCTCTCAAAAACCTACAACAAAGAGTTAGAGTGTGGAATTAGCACAAAGCTAAGTGTATGGAAATCAAGCCACAAGCAAAAATTAGCCGAACCATAATGTTCACAAGAACCAACCATCACAAATGCTTCACAAACGGGTAACACCGGAACCCACAAAGGACCAGCGGTTCTTATCGATAATCAAACTTGTTGGGAAATTTGCTAAGTCATTGAACCTGTTGGATATGCAAAGGTAAAACTGTTAGATTGATTTGTGAAAATAGTTGTAACTAACAGTTGTTGAAAGTTTTACAACTGTTAGTACAAAAGATCAGAACTGTTAGTTCAGTTATACACAACTGTTAGAAGACCTTGGAATGAAGACTGTTAGAAGAAATTCAGAACTGTTTATTCAACAAACAGTTGTTGTTGAGCTATTTATGGAAAATGCTATCTTTGTGGATTTGAAGTATATCTTTATCAAGTTTGAAGATTATCAAGATTATCTCGGAAGATAGAAGATTACCTAACTGTCAACTATTCAAGGAGGATCAAGAGTCTATATATATTAGATCTAGAATTTTGTTAAAAAAAAAGCAATTCTACGCATTCATAGTTTATTTTGTTAACTTGTTTTCAGAAAGTGTGTTAGCCTCTAAGTTTCATAGAAACCTAAGAACAAACTGTGTTCTTCGTCTAACAAAAGAGTTAGATTAGAGGTGTTGGTGAATATTGTAATCAAAAGAGTTAGATTAGAGGTGTTGGTGAATATTTTAATCATCATTGGTTATTAATAAACATCTGGTGTTTGAAAGTATTTTCTCGTGTTGAATCTTGAATTGTTCTTGTGATAAAACCTTAAACATCAATTAAGTGTGATTCCGCAACTTCTTAGTTGATTGTGATCAAACTGAAAGATTATTTTTAAACAACTCTGATTTAATTCTAAAGGTAATTCTTGTTATTGATATTTGGTCATATCCGATCCTGACAAGTGGTATCCGAGCTTTTTCATTAAGGCTCCTTTGATCACTATTTGAAGGTTTTTCACAGATCTGCTATGTTCTGTTATTTAAAGTTTGTCTAAATCTTGTCGTGTGTTTTTCATTCATATTACTACAATGGAGTCTGTTAAATCTTCTGATAACACTGGATCTGGGTCAAACATTAGAGTTCCCATGCTTAAACCAACGGATTTTGAGATGTGGAAGCTAAGAATCAAGCAGCATGTCCAATTAATGGACTATGCTGTTTGGGAAGTCATAGAAAAGGACCCCATTACTCCTGTTGATTTAGATGAAACGGGAAAACCAAAGAAGAAATCACCACCAAGAACAGATGATGAAAAGAAAGAAAGGATGATTGAGATGAAAGCCCTTAGCATCCTTCAGATTGTTATTCCCAACGAATATCAGCATCAGTTCAAGAAGTTTGAAGACGCACACGAACTTTGGGTTGCCTTAGAAAAGAGATTTGCAGGGAATGCTAGTTCCAAAAGGAACCAAAGGGACCTTCTTAAACAGGCTTATGAAACTTTTCAAGTGGGAAGAATGAAAGTTTAACCCAACTCTTTGATAGGTTTTATAAGCTGGTTAATCAACTTGAGAGTGCAAAAGTTAGACTAGAGCAAGATGAGATCAATAGAAAGTTCCTTAGGTCCTTGGGTGAAGAATGGATAGTTTATGCTGCACAATGGAGAACTAAAGATTCTCTGGAAGATATAGAATTAGATGATCTATACAACAGTTTGATTGTGTTTGAGGGAGAAATAGAGGGAAAAAGAAAGACTTTGATCCCTAGTCATAATGCTGCTCTCCTTTCATCCTCAGGTATGGACTCAAACCATTCTTTATCTAATTCTGTTGATGTCTGTGCAGGTAACAGTTCTGCTGCTGGATTAGATGTGAACACTCCTGATGCAGTGCTTGAAGCATTTCTTGCTAGCCATGCACATTCAACCCTTACCAATGAGGATCTTGAGCAAGTGCATCCAGATGATCTTGAGGAGATGGACCTCAAGTGGCAAATGGCTATGTTAACTGTCAGAGCAAAAAGATTCATTAAAAGAACTGGTAGACAGAACATGAACTTCAGGGCTGATGGTCAGGCTGGTTTTGACAAATCCAAAGTTAAATGCTTCAAATGTCAACAGCCTGGTCACTTTGCCAGGGAATGCAGATCTGGTGGACAAGTTCAGAGTCAAGGACAAAGACCCAATCAAACCTCATCAACATTGGTCTCACAGGATGGCTATGGGTATGATTGGAGTAATCAAGCAGAGGAAGCTACTCAAAACAAGGCACTGATGGCCTTGACTGACTCCTCCATCAAGCTGACTTCACCAGAATCAGAAGACACACATGTATCTTCTAAACTATGCCCTGGTGAATGTAGAGCTATAGTAAAAAGGTTCAGGGAGCACAACAAAAAGGTGTGTGCTACTCTGAACGGAATGGAGGAAAGAAGATATGAATCTAGTGTTGTCATTGAAAGCTTTGAAAAGAAAATTAAAGATTATCAGACAAATGAACTGCAAATGGATTATGATAGGAAGTATCATAAGTGGGAGAAGGAGCAACTTCAGGAAGAAATTGATAATCTTAAGAAAAAACTGAGTGAGAAAGAAATTAGGATTGATGAGCTAACAAAGAAGTTAGAAGGTGTGGATATGGATTTGAGTATGTTCAAAGCAACAAATCTTAAGCTTGAAACCTTGTTACAATCACAAATCAGAGATAAGGTTAAAACAGGTTTAGGATACAAACAAACCCCACCTCCATACAATCACAACTACATAACTCCGATGTCCGATGTAGCTGATAGGTATGTTAATGAACCATTGAAAGAAGACTTAAAGTCAGCTGATCCAAACTTAGAGAGTGAAGAGGAAGGAGTTGTGCAGGAAGTGAGTGATGATGAAGAGGAGGAAGTAGTGAAGAAAGAAGAGGATATTCCTACTGAAAACCACATCTGTTGTGAACCTACTACACCAAAATCATCTTTAAAACCTGTGGTGTTTGTAAAAGCCACCTCTGAACCCTCCACCAGTGACACAAACCCTTTTAAACCTGTTTATTCTATAAACAGCTACACTACTACTACAAACAGTCCTGAAAATTACACAAACAGTTCTAACCCAAAAACCTCAGCTGTCAGTGTTAAAACCAAGGGAAAGGAGAAGGTTACTGAAGTTGGAATTGAGAAGCCAAAGAAGGAAGCTTCAAAGACAAAGTTTCAGCTCAAATCTGTGAAAAGGCATACTGAAGTGCCTGTCTGCACATGCAAACAGCATGGTGTGCAGAAATTTCCTCCTTCAGCACTTGTGAGAGGAAATCAAAGAAATAGGAACCAGTTTTGGGAACAAAGAACTGGTTTGCCTATAGTCAAAACCAAAAGGTGCTATATATGTGGGAGAGAAAATCACTTAGCTCACAACTGTTATTATAACCCACAGATCGATAGCACCCAGAAGCCAAGTTACAGAAAACAGGATAACAGTTCCACAACTGTTAGGACAAAACCAAAAACTGTTGGTTTGCCAAGTTACAGAAAACAGGCTAACAGTTCCAAAACTGTTAGGCCAAAACCAAAAACTGTTGGTTTTGCTTGGGTGAAATTGCAGAAACAAACAGTTTCTGAAAGGGCCAAAACTGTTAATCAAACTTAGTCACAAACTGACTCAACTGTTTTACCAAAATCAAAAACTGTTTGTTCAAAAGGCTCAACTGTTAATCACAACAGTTGGAAACCACATGTTGTCACTAAATACTTTTCACACAGGATAGAGAAGTCTAACTGTGATGAAATCAAGAAGTCTCAAACTTTGTTTAAGTATTATGATTTAAATGGTGTGCCCAAGACCTGCATGGCCTGGGTACTTCCTGCTACTAACTAAGTTTTTATTTGTGCAGATCATTCATAGGGCCAATCAAGGAGAAATTTGGCATGTGGATAGTGGATGCTCAAGGCACATGACTGGAAATCCACACTGCTTGAAGGATTTCAGAAGAATCAATGAAGGACATGTAGCATTTGGAGGAAATGCTAAGGGAGGAAGAATCACTGGTAAGGGAGCTGTAGAGGCAGTTACACTTACTTTCAATGATGTTTTCTTTGTTGAACAACTCAAATACAATCTGTTAAGTGTGTCTCAAATCTGTGACCATGGAAACAAAGTCTTGTTCACAGACACAGAGTGCATTATTCTTTCAAAAGATTTTAAAGTTAATGAAAAGTATGTTCTTTTGAGAACACCTAGAAAGGATAATGTATACTGTTTGGACACTCAAAAGGTTTCTAAACAGAATGTATTAAGTTGTTTACTCTCAAAGGCATCTCATGATGAGTCTGCTATTTGGCATAGAAGGATGTGTCACATGAATTTTAAAACCACGAATCTGTTAGCTAAAAACAATCTGGTAAGAGGTTTGCCCCAAAAGGAATTCTCATGTGATGATCATTGTGTGGTTTGTCTTAAAGGCAAGCAACACAAAACTTCTTATAAGTCCAAAGAAGTTTCTTCTATTACTACACCTTTACAACTGTTGCATATGGATCTTTTTGGTTCTACTTCAGTGGTCAATATAGGGAAGAAAGCCTACTGTTTAGTAATAGTTGATGACTTCACCAGATTTACATGGGTTCAATTTCTTAGAACTAAGGATGAAACTGCTGCTTTAGTTAAGTCTCTTATTCTTAGGATAGAAAATCAATCTGATTTGAGAGTGAAAGTCATTAGATCTGACAATGGTTATGAGTTTAAGAACTATGAGTTAAACAATTTTTGTGAGGAAAAAGGAATTGAAAGGCAGTTTAGTGCTCCTAGGACTCCACAACAGAATGGAGTGGCTGAGAGAAGGAATAGGACTTTGATAGAGGCTGCTAGGTCTATGTTAGTTGATTCTAGGCTCCCAATGACCTTCTGGGCAGAAGCAGTGAACACGGCCTGCTATGTTCAGAATAGAGTACAAGTAGTCAACTCCAAAGGGAAAACTCCTTATGAGTTGTTCCTTAAAAGAAAACCTTTGATCAACTTCTTCAAACCATTTGGATGTCCCTGCACTATCCTTAATACCAAGTCACAATTAGGCAAATTTGAGAGTAAAGCAGAAGAAGGATTCTTTGTAGGATATTCCACTCAGAGTAAAGCATATAGAGTTTTTAACAGTGTCACTAGGATCATAGAAGAGAGTATGAATGTCTCTTTTAATGAAACTAGGATCAATATTGCAGGTAATGGTCCTGATTGGTTATTTGATATTGATGCATTGTCTAATTCTCTTTCTTTTGAGTTTTCTACAGAAACAGTTGCAGGTTTTCCTACAGCTGTTAGTGCAAATCCTCAAACTGTCTTAAACAGTTCTGAAACTGTTAGCTCAAGTCCAACAACTGTTGGTAGAAACAAAGCTACTAAAGACTTTGTAGTGATTCCTTTGTTTCAAAATGATTTTTCCAATGATGTTAGTCCAATGAATGATGATGCTGAACCTTCAAAGGATATGGAATCTCCCGTTTTCCAACAAAACAATGAATCTGTTAATCAAACAGTTGCAGATCAGGTATGTAATTCTTCTGGGAATGAAAGTGAATCTGAAATTGATATGTCAAATTTAGGGAATGTACTGACTGCACAAAACATCCCTACATTAAGAATTCACAAGAACCATCCCATAGAGCAGATTATAGGTGATCCTACCACTCCTGTTAGAACTAGAGGTATGATGCAAAGTGACAATAGTGGTGTGGATCTTGAACAGTTTGATGTGAATGCTTGATTTCTATCTCAGATAGAACCAAAGAAAGCAGTCGAGACATTAAAAGATCCTTCACGGGTGGAAGTAATGCAAGAGGAACTTTTACAGTTCCAGATTCAGCAAGTTTGGAAGTTAGTTGAACTTCCAAGAGGCAAGAGAGCTATTGGCACCAAGTTGGTGTTCAGGAATAAAAAGGATGAAAGAGGTATTGTAATCAAGAATAAGGCTAGACTAGTTGCACAGGGTTATACACAGGAGGTAGGAATAGATTATGATGATGTCTTTGCACCTGTTGCAAGGATAGAAGCAATTAGAATGTTCCTTGCCTTTGCAAGCTTTAAAGGGTTCAAGGTGTATCAAATGGATGTCAAATCAACATTTCTCTATGAAACTATTGATGAGGAGGTATATGTGTGTCAACCACCTGGTTTTGAAGACTCAAAATATCCTGATAGGGTATATAGGTTGGATAAGGCTTTGTATGGATTACATCAGGCTCCTAGAGCTTGGTATGAGATATTATAATCATATCTGCTTGAGAATGGTTTTAAGAGAGGCACTATTGATAAGACTTTATTTACAAAGATTGTTAAAACAAAGATTTTGCTTGTTCAAATCTATGTTGATGATATAATCTTTGGATCCACTAATGACAGTCTGTGCAAGCAATTTGAAGGCATAATGCAGAAGAGATTTCAGATGAGTTCCATGGGAGAACTTACATTTTTCTTGGGTTTACAGGTGAAGCAAAAGCCATCAGGTATATTTCTCAGTTAGTCAAAGTATGTCAAGGACATTTTGGACAAGTTTGGCTATCAAAATGTGAAGCTGGCCAGTACTCCAATTGAAACACACAAACAGTTGGGAGCAGATCCTGAGGGGGAGGATGTAGACATACACTTGTATAGGTCTATGATAGGTTCTTTAAAGTACTTAACTGCTTCTAGACCAGATATCATGTTTGTTGTGTGTGTTTGTGTCAGGTTTAAATGCAGTCCAAAGATGTCACACCGATTTGCTGTAAAGAGAATCTTTAGATACCTCAAAGGCCAACAAAAACTGGGTCTTTGGTATCCTAAAGATTCACCTTTTGAATTGGTGGCATACTCTGACAGTGACTATGGAGGAGCTAATGTGGACAGGAAATCAACTTCAGGAGGATGTCAATTCTTTGGCTCCAGGTTAGTATCTTGGCAGTGCAAGAAACAAACAACAGTTTCCACTTCAACAGCTGAGGCTGAATATGTTGCTGCCTCAAGTTGTTGTTCACAACTTTTGTGGATCCAGAATCAGCTTCTGGATTATGGTATGACTTTCTTGAATACACCTATCAATGTGGATAACAAAAGTGCGATTAGTATTGTTAACAATCCTGTGAAGCATTCTAAAACAAAGCACATAGAGATCAGGTTTCATTTTATCAGAGATTGCAATGAGAAAAGGTTAATTCATGTTATGAAAGTCCATACTGATGATCAGTTAGCTGATCTGTTCACAAAAGCATTTGATGTGAGCAGGTTCAACTTTCTGATCTCCAATATTGGAATGATTAACTTAGAATAACAGTTGTTTGCTTGTTTATCTGTGTTTCTGTGTTTTCTCTCACTAACAGTTTGAAACTGTTAGTATTAAGTCTAACAACTGTTTGTGTAAGTGTTCAGGGAACAGCTGTACATAATGCAACTAACAGTTTTCAACTGTTAGTACATGGAATCCACAACTGTTAGGCGAACTGAATGTTCATTCAAGGGGGAGTATTTTTTTTCAATAACAGTTGTAGTATATTAAGAAAACAGTTCTCCACTGTTAGTTCTTTTGTTTCTTTCAACTGTTAGTTTCTTTAAGGGTATTTTAGTCTTTGCAGGGGATTTGAGAGAATTTGAATTGCATTCAACATGCATAACATATATAAGTCACTCCCTCCTCAAAGTTTTCTTTACGCTTACTGAACTTCTTGCAAACGCTAAAACCCTAGAATTTCACTTGCAAATCGCCGTGGCTCCCCTTCCGTTTGTTAAGGAACACAACATGCTTGCATTTCTTTCGAAACCTGCTGATCTAAATGTATTCCATGATATGATTGACTATCTATTGATGTCAAATCTCCGCACTGCTCTCACCATCAATCCAACTATTTACACTTCACATATTGATCAATTCTGGAAAAATGCTACAATCAGAGAAGAAGATGGAGTGCAGTGGATTGACTCCAATGTTGATAATGTTGCTGTTTCCATTTCTGAGGATATCATACGTCAACACCTTCAACTTAATGATCTCGAAGGTGAGTATTCTGACTCTGTTTCCCTGGAATATATGCATGGTGAGTTAGTTAAACTGGGATATGAGGGCCCTAGGGGAAAGGGTACCTTTTATAAAGGGCATTTTTGTTCACACTGGAAGTATGTGATTCATACTATCCAGCAGTGTATCAGCCCCAAAAGAACTGGATGGAATGAATTCGGGAGCAACATTGCTTTGGCTTTAATTTGTTTGGCCAACAACCGTTCTTTTAACTAATCTAAAATGCTATTTGATAGAATGGTAAAACATCTTTGGACCAAATATCGTCTCTTTTTGATGTATCCCCGATTTGTGCAAGTTTTTCTAAATTCTTTATTGCCAAATCTCAAAATGCATAAGAGGGTACTGATTCCCTCTGCTCATGTGGCCTCCACATTGAGTAAATTGTTGATAAATGGCAAGAATTTTTCTGGTGCCATAACTTCACCACTCTCTGCAATGGTGGAGTTTCTGTCAAGAAACAGAGCTGCCAGAGTTAAGCAAGAGGCCGACATCATTGCTACACCTACAACTTTGGAACCCCCAGCTCACGATACTCAAACAACTCAATCTGCTACCTTGATTCAAGCTACAACAAAAGCCCCCACTCTAATAACTTTCAGGAAAAGAAAGAGACCTGTTGGTGCTCCTTCCACTACAGTATCTGATGCCCAAGCTGTAAGCCCTGCACAGGAGCATTCTCCTGTGCAGAATATCCAAAGGGAACCCACTGTCCTGTCTCCCAGGCACACTGAGGAGGTGATCGCCCCATGGGAGAGTGATCATGTGGTGTTTGAGGCTGACACTACTGTTTCATCCGCAAGGGGTGAGCAGGATAGTGTCAACATCATTAAGACCTCAGCCACGGCAACAGAAGCTGTTCCAACATCTTCTGGAAATCCGCAGCACCAAGAACAGAGGGGTACTGGTGTGGAATCTTCTAGGAGTGACACACCAGTTATTTCTGCCAGTGATATGTTTACAGGGACAACACTCCCTGACATTGAGGCTAGTATGAAACAAAAGGCATTGACGGATTCAAATTTTGTACCTTTCTTTGGGGCATACATGTATTTGAAGAAAAGAAATTCTTTACAAGACAAGCTTTTGGCTAAGCACAATGAGCTCATCATCAAGCAGGACAAACAAATCAGATTTTTGTCAGACACTTTGAAGAAGGCTACTGATGTGCTTCAAGTTCATGATCAAGTAATGAAACAGTTCACTGCTAGACCCCCTCCACAAACAGTTCCAATCAAAAAGGGTGAGAAAACATCAATAGTTGAAACCATTTTGAAGCCAGTTGCTGAGATTCAACAAACTGTTTTGCAATCTCAACCAATAGCTGCTGATATTCCACAAACAGTTGTGCAGACTAAACAAGTAACAGTTGCATCAAGTGTCCAAACGGTTGTAGATTCAAAGAAAATAGTTGCATCGGATCAACAACAAACAGATGCACCAAGTTCAGAAACAGTTGTAGAAAAGCTGTCAGCAGTTGACAGAGTTCTGATCAATAAGATGATTATGTCTAGGGACTACCCAACAACTGAAGTATTCATAACATGGTCAAAAGTAAAGCAAGATCATTTGATTGCAGTGGGTGCTTAAACTCTAAACATAAGTGCACTCAAAATGAAACAAAAGATAGAAGATGGATGGCTGGATGGTAAATATAAAAAGCTGGAACCAATTGCACCAAAGCCAGGATTTAAAGGAATTGCTATTACTGAATCAAAGAAAGATGAGAAGATGCCTTCTGTGCAAGGTAAGGGAAAGGAGATTGCTGTTGAAATTCCAAAGTTAAAACTTACCAAAGAACAGCGAGAGGAGCGTGATCATGAATTAGCACAGAGGTTGGATGCTGAGCTTGAACAACAAGAAAAGAAAGATCTTGAATTAGCTCAAAAGCTAGCTGATGAATTTAAAAAGGAGATAGATGAAGAAGAAAGGGCTAAGAAAGCTGGTAAGGGAGTGAAAAGAAAGAGAGTTATAAGAAAGAAAACAGTCCTACCTTCTAAATCAACAGTTGAGGAGAAAAGGCATACAACCCAGCCACAACAATCTGAAAAATCTCAAACGTCTGAAGAGGTAGCAAAAGCTGGTATGGTACAGATTATTCTTCATTACAGACTCAGGGTGGAGGTTGAAGAAAGAATTGATAAATTGGTGGCAGAGCAGCTAGGCCAGAAATCCCACATTACTGAGTGGAGATTTGAATTGTTGAGAATAGAGACTGGAAAGAAAGGGGTTACAATTGTCAGAGAACTAGAACCGATTGAAAGCTACTCTAGTTTCTTACATTTGATGGAAAGTGTGACTAGAAGGGATATTCAAGAGATGTATGCATATGGAATAAGTCACTATGGGGGAGCTGCAGAAATTGAAATCAGAGTTTTGATGAGGCACCTAACAAGTATATGCAATCCACTGGAAATAATGCCCATTTTGATAAGTGACGAAGCTTTCCCAATAAGTTCTATGAAAGTATATGACAAGTCAAGAGTTTATCATATGGTGATGGGAAAGGGACAAACTCAGTGGTTTGATTTTGACTTTGTTGATCATGGTAAAACAAAGCTTCTGTATATGTTGAAAGCAAAGTTCTTTAGCCCTGCTAACATGAAGGAGGATCTGATGAAGAGGGTGAAGGAAAGGTTGGAGCTCATTCAGTCAAGTAAAAAGTAATTTTATTTTTATGTTTTGATTGTAACAGTTTAACTTTTCATACTTAATGTAAATATTTACTTTGCTAAGTTGATTTTTCTGTGGTTGAACCCTATAAAACAAACAATTTAAATGTATTATTCAATACTTTAAGTTAGGGGGAGATTGTTGGGAAATTTGCTAAGTCATTGAACCTGTTGGATATGCAAAGGTAAAACTGTTAGATTGATTTGTGAAAACAGTTGTAACTAACAGTTGTTGAAAGTTTTACAACTGTTAGTACAAAAGATCAGAACTGTTAGTTCAGTTATACACAACTGTTAGAAGACCTTGGAATGAAGACTGTTAGAAGAAATTCAGAACTGTTTATTCAACAAACAGTTGTTGTTGAGCTATTTATGGAAAATGCTATCTTTGTGGATTTGAAGTATATCTTTATCAAGTTTGAAGATTATCAAGATTATCTCGGAAGATAGAAGATTACCTAACTGTCAACTATTCAAGGAGGATCAAGAGTCTATATATATATTAGATCTAGAATTTTGTTTTAAAAAAAAAGCAATTCTACGCATTCATAGTTTATTTTGTTAACTTGTTTTCAGAAAGTGTGTTAGCCTCTAAGTTTCATAGAAACCTAAGAACAAACTGTGTTCTTCGTCTAACAAAAGAGTTAGATTAGAGGTGTTGGTGAATATTGTAATCAAAAGAGTTAGATTAGAGGTGTTGGTGAATATTGTAATCATCATTGGTTATTAATAAACATCTGGTGTTTGAAAGTATTTTCTCGTGTTGAATCTTGAATTGTTCTTGTGATAAAACCTTAAACATCAATTAAGTGTGATTCCGCAACTTCTTAGTTGATTGTGATCAAACTGAAAGATTATCTTTAAACAACTCTGATTTAATTCTAAAGGTAATTCTTGTTATTGATATTTGGTCATATCCGATCCTGACAGAACTTACGACCAATGCAGGCCAAGCAACGATCTACCGATAGCCTTCTGCCAAATGGCATAGTTAAATCCCCTCTATTACAACGAATTCAACAGATGATCAATAACCGTCATCCAGAAGCATCTAGCCCAGCCCAATTCTAGTTTAGCTAACCTTTGGACAACCATCCGGCTCACAAGTTCATACCTTGATATTGCTAATCAATCACTTTCTTGCAATCCACCATCAACCATCCAATCTAACAATCGGTCAAAAAATCACATCAGACAAACAGTCTATCGCATGCTCAATTGTACACAAATTCAAGTAATCAAAACAGTTACAACTAACAACCACCAGTGAGTCAAAGTCCTCTTACCTCAGCTTCCAACTTCGTTACACTCAGTTGTCTAATAACTAAGCCTTTGTTATTCCTGAGAACATGATAAGACACAAATCAGTTATCTGTTCATAAATATATTCATAAACATATTTATATCAACATTTATATTATCATCATAATATAATCACTTAAACGATCTCATTTATATCCACATTATCGATCTTCAAATATACACATATACTAACACCATAATCGATCCACGTGTATGCATACTCACTAACACTTATATCGATATATATGAATATATATATTAAAGTCCTCATTTATTTTTGTATATAATTAAATAAACAATCTTCATCGACTATATACATAAATACTACACAACCCATATACTTTATTCCACACACATACAGTACACACTACACACTACACACACCATTATCGATTTAAATATATACACACACTAGCATATAAAATCGATTCCAAATATATATATATATCTATATATATATATATATATTTACATATATATATATATATATATATATATATATATATATATATATATATATATATTTATATATAATACACAAGATCTATCCACACAAGATCTATCCATACAAGGTCTATCCACAAGATCTATAGGAACAAGATCTATAGGACACAAGGTCTATCAAACAAGATCTATAGGTTCAAGGTCTATCCAACAAGATCTATAGGAAACAAGGTATATCCAACAAGATCTACAGGAAACAAGGTCTATCCAACAAGATCTATATGAACAAGATCTATAGGAAACAAGGTCTATCCAACATTATCTATAGGAACAAGATCTATAGGAAACAAGGTCTATCCAACAAGATCTATAGGAAACAAGGTCTAACCAACAAGATCTATAGGAAACAAGGTCTATCAAACAAGATCTATAGCCTACTTCCACACATAAATCAGGTATACATTACCTTTCAATCCATCTTTCTTTTTTTTCTTGCCATCAACCTTACATACTTCATCATCGATCTTTCTATGTTAATCCATATATTTAAATAATCACATATATACAATCTAAGCATGTCAAATATTCAAGATAAGTTTGTATTCCCAAATAAACTCATCATCTCATTATATTTACAATTATTTAAATAACCTTCTAATCTCCATTATCAACATCTTTAAGCTATCATAACTTCATATAATATAAGAACACATTCAAGAACTCATATAAACAAGCACCTTAAATTCATAATCTCGATTTTCATAATATACTTTAAATCATGATTTTAACTCATAAACTCATGGAATTCATATAAAATATGCATCCTTATTACCAAGAACACTTTCTAAAATCTTTAACTGATGAACATGAACTTTCAAGTTCTTCAATAACACTATTTGTAACATCCCAAATTTGGGCCCAGTCGTTAAGCGAGTTTCTATATAATTGCCTATGTGTTTATTTTAAAAGCATGCTTATATGGTATCGTTGGATTCGTTTTTGAATGAGAATTTCAAATATTATTTAGTAATTTATTATTCGAGATCGGTCGTTTATGAGACAAACTGTATTTTCAAAACGGAGCGTTTTAACTACTGAAATATGTATGTGTGTAGTAGGGGCCGAAAATAGAAGTGTTAAATATAGCTTCATGAGTAAGTTATGTGTATGTTAAGTGTGAGTTTTCTAAAGTGTGTTTTGAGAAAGAAACTTACTTCAACTTGATACTTGGATTTTTCGTCTTGATTCTAAGTGTTGAATAATTACAAATCAAGGTAGTATGATATTCATGGTTACTAAATATCAAAATTTTAAGTTGTTACCCTGCTAAAATTTAGTAAGAACCACAATGATTGTGTTCTTGAAAAACTTGAAAAGTTAGTTTCTTAATTTGTTAATTTTAAGCGGATTTATGTGTTCTTAATGTTAACAAGCATGCTTTGTATGAATTTCATGAGTTTATGAGTTAAAAATCATGATTTAAAATTTGTATATATGGAAATCGAGATTTGGATTAAGGAGCTTGTTCATATATTTGTTCATGTATTCTTGAGCTTATATGAAGATGTGAAGATGATGTAAATGGAGATAAGAGATTTAATATTAAAAAGTTTAATATGTTGGTAATAATGAACTTACTTGGAAAAATACAAAATTTAATCTCATCCTTGACTATTTGATATACTTGCTTCGAATGAATAAATTAAATATATATATGTAAGGTTGATGGAAGGATGAATCGATTTAGTATGTGGAAGTAGGCTATAGATCTTGTTGTATAGACCTTGTTTCCTATAGATCTTGTCCTATAGATCTTGTTGTATATACCTTGTTTCCTATAGATCTTGTCCTATAGATCTTGTTGTATATACCTTGTTTCCTATAGATCTGGTTGTATACACCTTGTTTTCTATAGATCTTGTTGGATACACCTTGTTTGCTATAGATCTTGTTCCTATAGATCTTGATTTAAATGTGTAAGTCTTGGATAGATCTTACGTGTTAAAATAAATAAATAAATAAATAAATAAATATATATATATGTGTGTGTGTGTGTGTGTGTGTGGATCGACCGTGTATGTATTGTTTATATATATGTATATATATATATATATATATATATATATATATATATATATATTCAAGTTCGATGAGACTTAATTGTTTAATTGAATTTAAGATTGATTACATGACTATAAATGAGATCGATAGTAAGCTTGTATACGTGTAGGTATGCGATCAATGGTAATTTTATGTACTTGAATACATAAGTCTGACACTGAATACGTACTCGATTGTCTTATTATAATTTATTCGTATTCCATGAGATGTTTAACGGTTATAAGTAATTATAACGCGATGATGATGATTATTGATATAAATATATTTAAGAATATATCTATGAACTAAGAACTGATTTGTGTGTTATCGTGTTCTCAGGAATAATAAAGGCTCAGTTATTAGACAACTGAGTGAAACGAAGTTTGAGGCTGAGGTGAGTAGACTTAAACTCACTGGTGGTTGTTAGTTGTAACTTTTTGGTTACTTGAATTTGTGTATGATTGAACATGCGATAGACTATTTTGTCTGAGGTGATTGTTTGACCGATTGTTGGACTGGATGGTTGATAATGGATTGCGAGAAAGTGATTGAAGGCAATATCAAGGTATGAATATGTGAGCCTGATGCTTGTGGCAGAGGTCAGCTAAACGAGAATTGGGCTGGGCTAGATGTTTCTGAATGACGGCTATAGATCATTTGTTGCATTTATTATGACAGAGGATATTTAACTGTGCCAGTTGGTAGAAGGCTATCGGTAGATCGTTGCTTGGCCGGCATTGGTCGTAGGCTCGGCAGAGCCGCGGGTCCTTTGTGGGTTCCGATGTTACCCGTTTGTGAGACATTTGTGATGGTTGGCTCTTGTGCACATTGTGGTCGGCTAATTGTTGCTTGTGGCTTGATTTCCATTCACTTAGCTTCGTGCTAATTCCCCACCCTAATTCTTTGTTGTAGGTTTTGGTGAGCTTCGTTAGGTGGTTGTTTGTATAGGGTAAGTTTGACCGTCCGCTCTGATATTATGTTTTAGATAAGATGAGCCATCTTTGTGAACTCTTTTGTAACTGTTGGTCCCTTGGTGAGATAAACAACAAGCAAGTAATGTGTAGAAGGGGGGTTGAATACACTTTCTATGGTAAATTGAACAAATCAATAAAAAGTGTTACACAAATCAAACCGAATAACATTGAATGCTTTCATTAATAAGAAGATGATTACAGTAACTATCAAGTAAGCAACACTTGATATGTAAACACCAAATACAAATCAAATCTCTCAATCTCTCAAACTAATTGATCAAACTTGCTATCTATAATCAACTAATGATTATAGACACAATATAATTCTCTAAATAGGATTTATTCAAAGATTAAATACTTACCAACTTCACAACATACGTGAAGATCCAACACACGAACTATTGTTGGCAATCTGTGAATGCTTTATCACGTTGATCAACTTACAATCAATATATTAAGAACACTGAGATGTTGAGGTCACCTCTAAACTGATCAAGAGGTTAGTATTTATAATCTTGTTCCTACGGATCCTAACAAACTGGTGCTAATCCTAATCTGCTAATAACAAACTAACAGATAACCCAGAATCTTGAATCTTGAATCTTCTATCTTGAGTCTTCAATCTTCAATCTTGATTCTGGAATCTTCTTATCCGCACCGTAGATATAGAGAATTACAGAATTTAAAACATATTTAAATTCTCTTAAACTGACTTCTTTTGTCAGGATGAGTTACTAAGCTTGAAACTCATCAAGCTGAGTTTATTGAGAACTAACTCGATATCAAGCATGTACTAACATGTATAACGACTAACTCATCCTTAGAAGTCATAAGAGTTAGCTAGAACTAACTTAGCAACTCTGTTGAGCTGACTCAGCCTAGAAGCTGAGTCACTCAGCTTGAAACACATCAAGCTGAATACTCGACCTATACCTTAGGTAACACACAGTTTATCAAACATATAGATAAACTGAATAAGTTATAGTCTAAGCTGATTAACTATAATGCTCAGCTTATACTCAGCTTATGCTCAGTCTGAAACACTATAAGTACTCAATCTGATCAAGCTTCATAATTCTATTTAAGTTATATCTAGAACTAATAAGATCATTTGACCAATAAACTCCCCCTATTTGATGATGACAAAACCATCAAACAGTTTTTTAGTTTGTTGAACAGAATTATGTTTCAAATCTTAAACTTATTAAGATTTTATTTTTGAACTAATCAAATATTAATTGAACTTATCAATTATGTAATTGAACATACCAACCAATCATATTAATGAACACGAACTCATCATATTGTTCATTCAAGCTGAACATATTAGATCAAAAAAATATGAACATATCATGAGCATTTGAACATATCAAAATAATACTTGTATTCATTTAACTTGAACATATCAGAATACAAAAATATGATCACTTAGATCATGCACACTTAGTGCTTACACAAATTAGAACTAATCTAATAATTACAATAGAACTAATCTATTACAAAACTTTTATCTCTTAAACTCTGGATGCAGAACTTCCCAAAGTATATTTTCTCTGTTGATTTCTTCTAACAACTTTTCAGCTTCTGCATCCCCTCTGTAGTTCCTTCTGTTGCATTCTGATGATCTTATTCAGCATGTACCTTACAAAGTGATTTGAGCTTTCATCACCACATCAACTTCTTAATCTTATGGCATCCTTAGCCTTCAGATAACAAATCTCAGTCAACTTAATGAAGCTAGGATTGCCTTCTTGATCCTTAAACATGAATCACTAAACTGATGTATATATAACTTGGTTCTCTTTGAATGTCACACCTTCAGGTACCTTGAATAAGCTTTCCCATTATAGACCAGGAACTGAAACATATCTCAGCTCCTCAGCTCTAGAAATCAACTTAGAGACTTCAGTTGTAATTTCTTGTTTGATTTGACTCTTTTTAAACTTCTTGAGCATTATCATAATTCTTTTCCATTCAATGTAGCCCATCCTATGAACATATCTTAGGTCCATTCCCACTGTTGACTCATCACCAAATTGGAAAGTGAGAATGATGGCTCCATTTGTTCTGCTTAGAGTCAAGCTCTTGATTTCTTTGCTAGTGCTTCTTCTGAAGTAGCATTCCTGGATATCTGCATCAGTATATGGGATTGGATCAGGCCTTGGACCAAAGTAGTCAACTTCAGCTTGAGCTAAAGCTTTTCTTTCCTTTTCTCTTTCTTGGTCCCTTACTTCTTTTTCTTTTCTCCTTCTTAGCTCATCAAGAGATATGCCGAGCTCATCAGCTTCCTCCTTTTCAAACATTTTAATCATAAGCCTTGTGGCTTTGTCTTCTTCAGTCTCAGACTCACTGTCAGCTTCAGATTCTACAATTTTTCTTTTCTTTGTTGCAGGTTCTTCGACCATAACTTCTAACTTCCCCTCAATCTGAGCTTGCTTCTATGCTCCTTTGGCTAAATCTAACAAAGCCTCAGCTTCAGCTTGAACTAACTCATCCTCAACTTCAGCTTGAACCTTCTCCTCCTTTTAGTCATCATCAATAGGGTTTGAAGTCTGTATTTGTTGCAGAGCAGCAACTGCAGATGTAATCTCTTTGATGTCATTTGTCAGTTTGTCGATCCTCTGATAAATCTTTCTTTTTTCCTTCTTTTATTTGAGGTTAAACTGAACAAACTGAGCTTCAATGAATGATTTTAAATCAAGAATACTTATTAAGGGAGTTTTAACCTCTGCTCTTGTTTTTACCACCTCTGGAGACTGAATCCTTCTCTTAATCTCAAAATATTATTCTTCGGTAGTGAAAGAATCAAGAACATCAATTGGAGTAGCAGGAGAGTGTTTGGGTGCATCATCCAAGAGTTTGTGTATACCCTTAAAGTCATTTGCACCAGAGGTTGGACCCTGTAACTCACCTTGGTATCTAGGTGTATCATTGGCAGGTCGTCCAGGAGAGTGTGAGAAGTGAAGAGAATGTGTTGGGCTTAAATTGTGATGAGAATGTGTTGGTGGTTGGCTTATCTGGTGAGTGGGGGTAGTTGACCCTGGGGATTGGTCAAATCTTCAATGTTACCTGAGTGTGTTTGCTCAGGCACAGTAATAGGCTCTCCCATGGCTCTAGCAAGTGTGGGCTGAGTAGACACCACACCCTAGTTTGTCTATAGGGTTTGAATGAGCCTTGAGGTTGGCACCTTAAGAGTAGGTGTCTCCCCCTCAACTCCTGCCAGTGGAGGTATCAGTGTGATATCAGCTCTAGTGGTACCTTTAGGTGTGGCACCACCTTTGGCAGTCTTTCTAATATAGATTTGGAGATTTTCATTGGTAGCAGTGGGCATACCAAGGTTCGCTACAGATTCGAGTTTATGATGGAGGGAAGGTGGAGGAAATGAGTAGGACTGGGTTGGGCTAACCACAGTCTTATCTCCAAATGAAGATGGAGAATAGTGAGAAGAAGAAGAAAGTGGAGAAGTCATACCTGGTTTGGGTCTGCCAACGAATGGAGACTCTGAAGATGGAAGAGGGCTGGATGAAGATGTAGAAGACTTACTCTCAGCTTCAACTTCAAGCTCAGTGTAAGCAGAATGCTCAGCTTGAACTTCCAGCTCAGCTTGAGCTGCTCCTCCTTGGTCAGACTCTTCAGCTTCACTTTCTGAGGATGCTCCTTCAGCAATCCAGCGCATGGGCTCACTTAGTCCCTCTAGCTCTGGAAAGATGTCATTATTGAACATCTTTGAGCTGAGTGCTTGTGTGAGGAACATATCTTAGCTAGCTTCATAAACTTCACTCCCCAACTCAGCTTCAATCACCAAGGACAAGTACCTTATGAATGGCACATTTAGATCCCTTGGTTTCTTCATCACTTGGACCTTGAGCTCATTGAAGATCAGCAGTGCAAAATCTAAATTTCTTGCAAAATATATGTTGTATAGCAACTGTATCTCGAACTCAGTTACCTGGTCCAGTCATCCAACCTTTGTCCCTAGTGAATGAATCACTATAGGAACCATAAATCCCCATCCGGTTGGAAAAGTAGCTTTCTTGATAACACCCTCAGTCTGTGGGTGACCCTTTCTAGGTAGAACTGATCTAGCTACTTGTCTTGTCATAGGAGGCTAGAACACATCATTTTGAGGGAGGTGAAGAATCTCCCTTAGCCTCTGAACTGTGATAATCACTTGTCTGTTCCAATTCAGAACTGTCCCTCTGATTTCTCCTCTAGTCTTATCACAGACACATGTGTACCAGAATTATAATAAGTGTTGAGGAACAATGTGGATTGGTGCTCCGATGAAAGTGAATGCTAATGGGCATTTTCGAATGTAATCCACCAAGGCTTCATAACCTCTGCCCCGTTTTCGCTCAGGAATAGCAAGGCAGGCGCGTTGATTGTTGATTCTAGTCAACGGCACTCCATTGTTCTTGAATGTTGCACCTCGTACCATTCTATCACTGAGATTGAGAATGATTCCGTCCATTGTAAAATGATTTAGTTTGAATTCGATTCAAACTGAGTAAAATCGTATTTCGCAGTGAGCGAGGGTTTCAAGTTCGGATTAAGGTTTGATTGCACTTAGCAATTGAGGTGAGTTTGGAAGGTATATTGAGAGTTTCAGAGGTAGAAATATGAGAGAAAGTAAGCGTAAACTTCTGAATTTCAGTTACAATCGATATATATACCTTATTGAGGAGAGAGAAAAGTTACCATTGGAAATCTCTTTTTATCTGATACACTAACTAACTTATGGATAGATATAACAGTAATCGAGATAAAACACATCATATTCCAACAGATAAGTTGGTAAAATAACATTCTTGACTTACAAAAATATTATTTACACTGTTGTATTACACCAATACATAATCGGTATAAAACATAATTTGAGACTGACTAAATATAATGTCTCATGAATTAATAACCCATAGTAACTAAAACATGGTTTGGACATACCAAGCTGAGGAAACTTATCACTCAGCGCTAATCAAGCACTCAGCTTGACTTTAGCACTTAGCTTGAGATTAATACTCAGCTTGAGTTGAGCACACAACTCAGAATCAATGACACTTAGTCATTTTTAGTTGAGACTAACTCAAACTTATATGTTAACCACACTAAGTAGTTAAAACATGTTTGGGACAAACCATATGTGTGAACTTATCACTCAGCTTGACCAAGTGAACAATTTATGAATACATATCTATAAACTGTACACTCAGCTTAAGACACATAATCTTTGTCAAACTAAAACTCAGTTTTAGAAACTTATCTAAGGGTTGAGCATACCCAATTTACTTAGCAGATAAGAAAACCTTTTCTCATCAAGAGGTTTTGTAAAGTTATCTGCTAATTGATCATCTGTGGAGATAAAATTTATGTCAACCTTACCTTTTTCCACGATGTCTCTTATGAAGTGATGTCTAATTTCTATATGCTTTGTTCTGGAGTGAAAGACTGGATTATATGTGATTGCTATTGCACTTTGATTATCACAAAAGATAGGAGTTTTCTTAAACTTCATACCAAAGTCTTGAAGCTGATGTTGCATCTACAGGATTTGAGCACAACAGCTTCCTGCAGCAACATACTCAGCTTCAGCATTTGAAGTAGCCACTGAATTCTGTTTCATACTTGTCCAGCTTACTAAGTTCCTTCCAAGCATTTGACATCCTCCTTTTGTAGATTTTCAGTCTAATTTGCACCCAACATAATCAGCATCAGGAAATCCAACCAATTCAAATCCAGAATCCTTTGGATACCAAAGACCTAGATTTGGTGTACCTTTAACATATCTAAAGATCCTTTTGACAGCTTGAAAATGTGATTCCTTAGGATCTGCCAGATATCTTGCACAAACACATGTAGCAAACATTATATCAGGTCTACTAGCTGTCAAATAGAGTAATGAACCTATCATTCTTCTATAGTTAGACTGACATACAGACTTTCCATCTGACTCCTTGCTCAGCTTGACAGCAGGTGACATGGGTGTTGTCATGGTTGAACAAGATTCAAAACCATATTTCTTTATCAAATGAAGAACATACTTGCTTTGATTTATGAATATTCCATCAGGCTTTTGTTGAATCTGCAAGCCTAGAAATATGTTATTTCACCCATCATACTCATCTTGTACCTTTTTGACATTACTTTGGAGAACCATTCACATAGAAATTCATTTGTAGAACCAAAGATAATGTCATCCACATAGATCTGTACAACAATCACCTGTCCTTTACTCATTATAATGAAGAGTGTCTTATCAATACTATATCTGGTGAAGTCCATTGATAGTAGATATTTGGACAGTGTATCATACGAAGCTCTTGGAGCTTGTTTTAGACCATACAAAGCCTTGTATAACTTATAGACATGATTTAGATACTTTGAACGTACAAAGCCAGGAGGTTGTTTCACATAGACTTCCTCCTGCAGTTTTCCATTTAGGAAAGCACTTTTCACATCCATTTGATAGACTTTGAAGTCTTTATATGCTGCATAAGCTAAGAACAGCCTAATGGCTTCAATTCTAGCAACAGGGGCAAATGTCTCATCATAATCTATTCCTTCTTCTTGTCTATACCCTTGTGCTACTAGCCTAGCTTTGTTCTTAACAATCACTCCATCCTTGTCCATCTTGTTTCTATAGACCCACTTAGTACCTATAATTGTATGATCTTTGGGGGTTGGGACAAGATTCCATACCTTGTTTCTCTCAAACTCAGTTAATTCCTCTTGCATTGCTTCAATCCAATCTTCATCCTCTAAGGCTTCTTCAGTCTTCGTTGGTTCCATTTGAGATATGAAACCAAAGTAAGCAGCATAGTTTGCTGTTGCCTTTGATCTGGTGATCACTCTTTCTTGAATATTACCAATCACTTGACCTTGAGGATGATTTTTGAGGAATTTAAAGGTTGTAGTGGGAGATTGTGGTTCTGGACTTGAGTGATATTGAGGACTGTGAGGTGAACCTACTTCCTCAGTCTCAGTTGCAACATCGTTATCAAACTATTGATCACTAAGATCTTCAGTCTGAGTAGTATCCTCTCCAAAAGGATTAAAGAACTCATCTTCTTTCTCAGCTTCAGAGTCTTTTGGAGGTTGTGATGATTTCTTAGATGTACATACATCATCATCGATGTCATCATATATGACATACATAGGATTTAACCTCTTGGTTCTCTCAGGCTTTTCAAGCTCACTAAGACTGACCGAATCAGCTTGAACTTTGTCAGCTTGATCAATATTGTCTTCATCAAAGAAGACATGAACTGATTCTTCTATTGACTTTCTCCTTGAGTTATATACTCTGTAAGATTTGGAGATTGAGGAGTAACCAACAAAAATTCCAGGATCAGCTTTAGGTTCCAACTTATGGAGCTGATCTCTTTGATTCAGCACATATCATTTTGAACCAGAGACATGGAAGTAACCTATATTGGGCTTTCTTGATTTATAGATTTCATATGCAGTTTTGCCATGTATTTTGACTATGATTGATCTATTTTGGGTGTAACATGTTGTACCAATAGCTTCATCCCAAAAATACAGTATCAATCCTGCCTCACACATCATTGTTCTAGCAGCCTCAATTAAGGTTCTATTTCTCCTTTCAGCAACTTCATTTTGTTGAGGAGCTCTAACTGAAGAGAAATTTTGTACTATTCCTTTTTGTTCACAAAAGCCTTCTCGGGTTGAGTTTTTAAACTCAGTCCCATGATCACTTCTGAGTTGCTTAACAAACTTACCTTTTTGCAACTCTTCCTGTTTGATAAAACTTATTATCTCCAGGAAGCTTCACTTTTGGCTTTAAGGAATATGACCCAGGTGAATCTAGAGAACTCATCAACTATCACTAGGGTGTACTTCTTGCCACTTAGGCTTGGAGTAATTATGGGTCCAAATAAATCCATATGTAACATATGCAATGGGTTTGTTATTGAAAAGTTTTGCTTTGATTTAAATGACCCTTTGTGATGTTTCCCTTGTTCACAAGCTGAGCACAATTTGTCTTTGACAAATGTGATCTTTGGTAATCTAGAGACTAACTCTTTGTTGGATAGCATATTTATATTCTTGAAATTTAAATGTGGCAACCTTTTATGCCACAACCAACTTAGCTTAGGAACAGATTGAGAATATAAGCAGGATTCTATATAAGGGTATGCAGAGTTGAGATCAAGTAGATACACATCTCTTTCTCTCTTTGCTATTAGCACTGGCTTACCCTTTGCATTGTATATTGTTCCTTCTTTCTTCCTAAAAGTAACAACATTGTCTTCATCATACGATTGACTAATACTTATCATATTGTGTTTAAGACCTGCATCGTTCTGGAAGGTAACCTTGCCAGCATGCATCTTCCCATATCCATTAGTTCTTCCATGGGAATTATCACCAAATGCGACAATTTTTCAACTTTCTTTGCAAGTTGATTCACCTGATGCTCATTGACTTTGGACTTACCTTTTTCATGTATAGGCTTATTAACCTTGATGAGATGTTTGACCAACAAACTTCTTTTCATCTATTATATTGACTTTGGACTTACCTTTGTCATGTTCTCTGGACTTACCAGTTTCAACAACTTTAGACTTACCATTATTGTTGTGATATGATCTCTGACTTATAGTTGTCTTCCTATTCTTGAAACTTCTCTCTGAACTTGACAGAGAATGTTGTCTTTTAAAAGGGTTTCGATTTAACCTTTCAATAACAGGTTTTCTTTGAATAAGCTGAGTGCCCATTCTATCATGCACAGACTTACTTTGATGTCTTGAAGTTGAACACTCATATCCATGATCCTTTGCTTTTACAAACTTATTATATTTTAGACCTTGATCATGTTTCTTTTCTAAGGCTGAATTCTGAGACTTAATCAATTGTCTATCTTCCTCAGAATCTGTACTTGCTATCTCATCATCATCAGCTGCATAAGCTACGGATTGATAACCACCTCCAAGTACAGGTTTTACCTGTTCAGGAATTTGCTGGTTGATGCACTTTTCAGCAAGCTTTGATGACTTACACCAAGACTCAGTGACCTTTTGAAGTTGGTCAGTCTTACCCTTAGCTTCTTGAATTTCTTCACTTAGCAGTTTGTTAATATGTCTTTGACATTCATGATCACATTGTGCTTTCTTTCTAGCAGTAATGAGAGTTTGATTTTGCTTAATCTCATTTTTAAGCTTAGTTATTTCAGCTTTGAGATCAACTTGAGTCTTAAGGCTGGTCTTAAAGTAATTTAACAGATAACCAAACACAAGACCTTTTTCTTCATCGGTGTAAGAGTTGAAATTACTAACCTTGTACATGGAGGAAGGATCCCAATTACTTAGTTTGCTATTTTTCTCAGCTTCCTTCATGTCAACTTCAAATGTTGATTCAGACAGACCATAATCAACTTCATCTATTTCAAACTCTTCATCTTCTTGAGTCATCAGACACTTGTCATCATCATCTGAAGTAGATGATTCTGTATCCTAAGTTTCAGCATAAAGTCCTTTAGTATTGGACTTGTCTTCAGGCTTTCCTTTCTTGAGCTGAGTATATTTTTTCTTGTACTTATCAGCTCTGTAAGCATTCTTGTCAGCTACTAAAGCTGTTTATCCCTTCTTTACTCTGAACTTAGCAGCAATGTGTCCCTTCTTTTGACATTTGAAGCACACAACTTTCTTGGGTCAAAAGAACTCTTTCCTTTGCCTCTGTCAGATCTTCCTATTCCCCTTTGTGCTATTCTCAATCTTCTAGCAAGCATAGTCATTTGTTAAGTGATAGTCTGAACATCATGAGTATCACTTGAGCCTGAGTCTGAGTGGTCAGCTTGAGAATCTGACTCATTCTCAGATTCTGCTATGAAGGCCTTTGAACTCTTTTTCTTCTTCTCTGCGAAATGCAATTTCATTTTTCTCAAGAGAGTCCTTCATCTGTTTTTCTGAAGATTTCTTATGTTATGTGATCTTTTCATGACTAAGCAAGAACCCATATATGGACTGTAGGTTATACATATGTAATGTATTTCAAGCACTTAGTGTTATGGTCACCTCATTGAATTTCTCTCTTAACACATCCAGAAATTTCAGCACTAGGTCAACTTCATCCTTTTTAAAGCCTACACTTAGCAAGTCATTAACCAAGCAGTGAAACCTTGTAAACACATTAGATAGGGTTTCATTCTTCTTAGAAAATAAGTTTTCATAAGATTTGTTAAGATGATTCTTCTTATGTTGCTTGACCAGATTTGTACCATCATATGTGATACTTAGAGTATCCTAAATTTCTTTTACAGATTGACACACAGTCACAGTATGAAAAATCTCATTGGTCAGTGCATTTGCCAGAACACTTTTTGCTTTGTCATCAAGAGAATGTAACTTCAAATCCTCTTCAGTCCAAGATGCCAAAGGTTTCTTAACATCCTTTTCAGTCTTGTCAGGAGACTTATCACTGACAACAGCAGGAATCTTGGGGATAATTGGTCCACGGGTTATGACATCATACATTTTGGTGTCAATGGACTTACGGAAAAGCATGGCTCTGAATTTCCACATAGCATAATCAGATCCATCAAATATGGGACATCCTTAACAGCCATATGAGGAAAGTTCGATGAATTTTTGTTTGTCGACATCTTACTCTATCTCAGGATCTTGATATTTTCAACTTATGAAAGATTTCAGATTGTTCTGATACCAGTTGTTGGCCCCTTGGTGAGATAAACAACAAGCAAGTAACGTGTATAAGGGGGATTGGATACACTTTCTGCGGAAAATTAAACAAATCAATAAAAAGTGTTACACAAATCAAACCGAATAACATTGAATGCTTTCATTAGTAAGAAGATGATTACAATAACAATCAAGTAAGCAACACTTGATATGTAAACACCTAATACAAATCAAATCTCTTAATCTCTCAAACTAATTGATCAAACTTGCTATCTATAATCAACTAATAATTATAGACACAATATAATTCTCTAAACATGATTTATTCATAGATTTATTACTTACCAACTTCACAACAGACGTGAAGATTGAACACACGAACTATTGTTGGCAATCTATGAATGCTTGATCACGTTGATCAACTTACAATCAACGTATCAAGAATGGCGAGATGTTGAGGTCACCGCTAAACTGATCAAGAGGTTAGTATTTAAAATCATGTTCCTACGGATCCTAACAAAGTAGTGCTAATCCTAATATGCTAATATAAAACTAACGGATAACCCGGAATCTTGAATCTTGAATCTTCTATCTTGAGTCTTCAATCTTCAATCTTGATTCTGGAATCTTCTTATCCGCACTGTAGATATAGAGAATTACAGAATTTAAAACATATTTAAATTCTCTTAAACTGACTTCTTTTGTTAGGCTGAGTTACTCAGCTTTAAACTCATCAAGTTGAGTTTATTGAGAACTAACTCGATATCAAGCATGTACTAACATGTATAATGACTAACTCATCCTTAGAAGTCATAAGAGTTAGCTATAACTATTTTCTAATGCAATACTTCCGCTGTGATTTTAAAAAAATGGCTTGAGTTTTACGTTGTTACAAGTTTGGTATCAGAGCCCTAGTTTGGCATTCGAACACGACTAGAGTGTTCAATTCCCAAATCTTGGCTCGAGGTTGGTCAAACATTTACTGTAGGGGAATGAGAGTGTTTAAATTTGTTGTGTGTACTATGGTTACCATGTGTGTACTAACGGTTTATCTAATAAGTGTTGAAATGTTGTGAGTATTACAGATATGGCTGACATAGAGATCCTGATAGGTCCAAATGAGATGAAGCTTTGCTTTGCTCTAGAGAAACACACACAAACACCTTAGAGGAATGTGTAGAAAATGAATGCAAAACTTGTATTAGCCATCGAACCAAGGAATTATATAGCCCTTGGTTATTTTACATAAAACACCCTCACTTTTAGGTGTTCTAACAATCTCCCCCTAAGTAAGGAGTGTTCCTATTACAAAAATTTGAACTACTAAGTATAAAACAATCAAGGTACATTATTACGTAGTCCAAAATAAATTTTCCATTTTCTGATAATCCTCCTGCTCTCTAGAGTTCGCTTGAATCTCTCAATGTATTGTCCAATATGTTGTCTCTCCTGATCTATGATAGAAGTTCCAGAGTTTGCATTTTTCATCTCAAGACTGTTATATAAGATCCTCAGCCTGCCATCTGAATAAGCTAAAACATCGCACATTCATACAAATGTTTTCTCTTTCTTTGAATTCCTGAATACGACACCAGGTTCACCATTGAAGAACTTATGGTCAACTTCAACTATAGTTAATAAATCAATTTGATCCAAGTTTGGATGATTCTGTTGAGGTTTCTGAATATTAACTTTCTCATGATTTTTCTCAGCTGCCAGTTGAATGTCATGTTCTTCAATAAACTCCATCAACTTTCTCATATATTTCATCAGCGTAGATCGGCCAAATATTTCATTCGGTTTCTTTCCTTGTTTTTCTGACAGGTACAAATAGATGAAGTTAATGTCATAAAGTTGGATGTACAAAAGATCTGCTTCATTTAATGTAAACTTCTGACCATTTGACCTTTCTACTTTGAATCATACAACCGTATGACCAAATCCTGTTTCACTGTAAATATTGAGAAGTTTGGTTATTGTATATTCAGAAATGATTCGTTCTTTGGGAGTTCTGAACCTTTCTAACATATGCTGATATCTTCTCACTTGATTTTAATCCAAATGTATCAACTCTGGAGGAGTTCTAGCTTCAATTTCATCCACATATATCTCCGAAATTCTATCTTCAAGATATGGACCATTTACAAAATAGTCTCTCTAGATTGGATTCACCCTTGCTTGTCTTGTGAACATGTTACTTCTATCAAGAGATGGAGTACCCGTATACACTAGAGTAGCAGGCGGTACAATAACATTTGGAGGCACCGGCCATTCAGTATTTCTTACAAACTCTCTAGCTGCTTCCTTTTGTTGTTCTTGTCTAATTAGATCTGCAGCGGAAATCTGAAACTGACCTGTTGGAGGTGGAAAAGCATAATGAACATCAAAGTTTACCTCACTTAAAACTCTTGAAACATCGAGAATTTTCTTTTAGCTTGTTGTTTAACTCTACCAACTTTGGCCTTTCCTTTTCTCCTATTCTCTATCTCAGCAGGATCTAAATCATCCTCAAACCTTCTTACAACTTGAGCATAAAGAGCTTCAGAATTTGTTACTAAAGTTACATACTCATCAATTTCATTATCAATATCATCAGAACTTTCAACAATTTCCATATCAACTCCTACATCACCATACAGATCATTAACCTCTGTATCTGATTCAATATTCACCACCTCAGTTTGTTCCCTGCTCTGTTCAATCTCCTCCTCTTTACTTACACCAGGCCTTTGTTCAAAAATAATTAACTCTTGTTTTTTAAGAACATCATCAGCCTGAGATTCACCACCTTGATCTCTACTAGAACCTATACCAGAAGGTAAAATTTGACTCAGTGGAGTAACTGTATTATGGCACTTGATCCCATATACAATCTTCTACACTTCTCCCCCTCGGGGCGATCATCAGGATCATGATCGTCACGTCTCCTTGTTAGAGTACCAACTAGAACCTTACATGCAGTTTCCACATATTTCAACCGTTCAGAAGTCTCAGCAAACTTAGCATAAATATCAGCCTGTAACTCTGCAGTATTAGTACCATGAGAAAATTGTGCAAGAGTAGTTGGAGCAGGAACAAAAGTAGTTTGAGATCTTGATTTAAGTAAAGCCTCAATGCGATCAAATTTTAAATCAATGTGATCAAGTTTAGTGTGTAAGGGTTTCACAGCTTGTTGAATAGCATCATGAAGATCAGCTTGTGTAACAAACCTGGTATCACGAAGAATACCAGTTGAGGTACCTGCCACAGAGGCTGGACCACCTAAAGGAGCTATTGTTGTGTTGACTCCAGTAGGATTTCCATCCAATCCTCGAATAATACCATCAGTAGTATTACCTATGGATGTTCCGGGTACACTTTTGATTACTGTGTCCAGTGCATTAATAGTGTCTTTTTGTTTATCAAGAAATGCGGAAATCCGCGGATAATCAATGTACTTTGAAAGAATAGGCAAGGACGAGGAAGGCAGTCCTCTAGTTTCAATATGGCCAGTCTCCGAAGGAGAAGGTCGTAGATGATGTGTAACAGCCATGTGCAATAAAGTAGAAGATCTTTGAGGACCTCCTAAGTAGCTTGGTGGGGTTTGAAAGTGCACGAGGGGATAGCAGTGTTAATTTCAATATCAGACCCAACAGTGTTAGGTCCAATAGCAGATGTGGTTGCCCGGCTTTCTGGGTTTGGGAAAATCTCAACACTCACATGTTCTTTTCTCACTTAACTACTACTCACATCATCTTCATCTTCATTACCATACCCAACATACTGATTTGGAGACAATAGTGAAGTGTCATGTGATATAGAGGCAAACTCAAAATATGGTTCCCGAACATGATCAGGAGCTACTTGAACAATCTGAGGAACTACAGCTTGTTGCTGAAGTAGATCTAGAACGAGAGTAAGACCTGCCTGACTGATGGAAGTTTGAACAATAGGAGTCAAGTCAGCAGTTGACACTACAGGAGTACTAACCTCAGGAGAATGATCATAAGGATCAGTTAGTTTCATATAAGATGGAGTGCTTTCAGGAGTATGAACAATAGGAGCATCTGGAGTACTCACAGAAGATGAGACAACAAGGATAGGTGGAGTACTCACAGTATTTGAAACAGAATCAGTACTATCAGAATTTGAACTTAAAATATTACTTGTTCAGTAGAAGCATCAGATTGTACATCAGTATTTACAGCCAAAGATTCAACAATATCAAGAATAATTTCTGGATCATACATATATGCTCCTTCTCTATGTGTATCACCCTCACTTTCTTCACCAACCCTCTTAGAATTTTCTCTCTTTTTTCCCTCTCAGCATCTCCCATAGATTGATGAGTCCTATCCTCTACAACCTCACTTGGTACTACTCCTCCCTGGGTAGGTTGGACCGGCTCTGGTCTAACCATGGGAGGTATCCCTACACTCATCCTATAACTGACAATCAAATCAGTTTCCTCACAAAGATCCAACAAAGATACAGGAAACGGTTGAGGAACAGGAATTGGATCAGGAATAGCAGGTTTAATAACATTAAAAGCTTTAGGAGAAATAGAAGGTGAACCTGTTCTCCGAGGAATAGCCTGATTTTGATCCATGACATGTAGAATGATCATAGGAATGAACCTCAGATACGGTAATAACCTTGCTCCTGTCTTTTTCTGGCTATGTTTCTGCCCCATTATTGCTTTAAATTCATTGAACAACAGTTGAGCATAATCCACATGTAAGTGGTTCCCCGCAGCAACAAAAATCCGTATTTGATTTTCAGTAAGGAACTCATACCCAGTGTGTTTGGCAGGTAAGCACTTCTGGAGTATGGTCATGAACATGTTATACATTGGGTGTAGATTATTCCTTTTAAATTGATTTTTCTTTTCCAATGGATCAGTGTAACCAAAGGATTAAATTGCAGCAATACAAACTTCCTCTTTGGGAATTTTATCAAAATCAATTGCCGGAGGACAACTATCAGCAGTAGGAAGATGGAAAATGTCCTTAAGTCTATCCATAGTAATAACAACAATAAACTCATCAACCTCTGCCCAGATAGAAAGATTTCCAGAACGACTGGTGTGTATATGGCAGGTTTTCCAAAACTGTTGAGCATACACCTTGGGAACATGAGTACCGGCAGTAGCAGGGTTGTAAGTAAGAAAATGATTCAATGGATGAACATGAAGAATTTCAGTAAGTATAGTTAGGATTTTTCAAAGTGGCTAAGTCAATGAACTGATTGTTTTCATGAGATGTGACAGACAAAAATTATGCTCTAGGAATTAAGAGCTCGTCTGGTTTAGGGTTTTGGCTTGCTGACTCCGAGCCACAGAAGAAACATGTGATGTGGTGTCACCTTCCATGTTTGCCATTTTTCTGCACAAAAGAACACATCACGTTAAATCTGTAATACAAAGATAAGTATTAACCCCACACACTCATAAACTCAGTCAAACTTAGATCAAACTCGACCTTTTGATACTAAGATGACTTATATTGACCAAACACTTATTTTGAAAATTTTGAAAATTTGAACCAAAAATCCTTAACATTGAAATCCTCATTGAGTACATGACAATTAAACTTATCAAAAATGAACTTTGACCGTCAATATACAACAATTTGATGTATACGAACAACTTTGTCACACTGAGGTATAGGCAAAAAGTGACTCTAACACCATGTTCTTGACCAAAATTCGAATTTATAGTTCAAACTCATACACACGAAGAACACATCTCAAAATTTTCGAAATTTTTTTGTAGATCCATGTTCCTTATGAAATTCTAAGAACAATCGTACAATCACTTTGGTCAAACAAGGTCAAATCAAAGGATAAACAACAAAAATTCAGTTCGTAAAACCCTTGAAGTTCGAATCTGTTTTTGGTCCAAAAATCACATCATAACTCAAAAGAAACAAAAATCCACCGTAGGGATTATTTACCTTGTTCGTTCGATTCAAATGATGCAAAAATTATAAATTTTGACAGAGTTTTGATAAGCACCCGTGAGAGAGATAGTGAAGGTCGGTAATGGTGAAAAGTGAAAATGAATCGAAGAAGATGAAGTATGGGTATTAGCAAAAAGTAACCGAAGTGACAGGTACACGTGGCAAGCACTGGTTGGACCAAAATATGAAAAACGCGGTCGTACTGGGTCATTCAAATTCAATTATGTTTCAGATTTAATCGAATCCGATCTGAAGTCAACAGTTAAACACGGTCGAACAAAGTCATTCGCATGCGATTAACCTAACCTAATTTGTAAGCACGGTCGAAATCAACTGAACAATCGAATGGGATTAACTCTGTTCGATCAAAGCCTTTTTATGTCTCAATTCGAACGAGTGATTGAATGCGAATCAAAAAGTTAATTGAACGCAGTTCTATTATTTTCAATACTTGACTGCGATCGAACTCCAATTGAACTCGATTTTACAACTTCGATCAGTATCTTTCTAAAGTTTAACTTTTTCGGTTTTTCAGTTTTTCTTATTTTCAAATTTGATTTTCTTTTTCTGTTTTCTAATTTTGAATTGTTCTTATTTATTTATAACACAAACTCCCCCTCAATCAGTGCACCAATTTTTCAAAAAATTTAGATTGAGTAAGACACAAATATCTGTATTTTGAAAACGTCCATATTTCTCCCCCTACACATATGCAATATGTGGAAAGATATAGACACTCCCCCTTGTTTTCAGTAATAATGACCTGCAAAACGAACAAACTGTATAATACCTATTTAAAACCAAAAAGGATAAGAAAGAAAAAGGAAAAACAGGATGTCATACATGCATGTTAAGCATCCCAAGCTTAGATACTAAATCATTAAAACGAGATTCGTTAAACGGTGTAGTAAATAAGTCAGGCAATTGATTATCAGTATGAACATACCTAAGTTCAATTAAACCTTTTTCTACATTATCTTTTATAAAATGATACCTGACGTCGATATGTTTGGTTTTTGAATGGTGTACCGGATTGCATGAAATTGCAATGGCAAATTGCGAATCACAAAACAGTCGGATCTTGTCATACTGTAGACCAAAGTCTGATAATTGTGTCCAGATCCACAAACTCTGTGAGCAACACATTGCAGCCGCAACATATTCAGCTTCAGCAATTGATGTAGATACAAAATTTTGTTTCTTAGAAGCCCAGCAGACTAGTCTATCTCCCAAGAAATGCACACTGCCAGAGGTACTCTTTCTGTCTATCATGCAACCAGCATAGTCCTAGTCAGAGTAAGAATACAAGTCAAGATTTGAATCACGAGGATACCATACACCCAAGTCCATAGTTCCTTTGAGATAACGAAAGATCCGCTTGACTGCTTGTAGATGCGACTCTTTGGGATTGGCCTGGAAGCGAGCACACAGGTTGAAAACGTGATATCTGGTCTGCTTGCTGTCAAGTACAGTAACGAACCAATCATACCTCTATAGATTTTCAGATCAGCAGATGTAGCATCTAAATCAGCTGATAGCTTTGTGTTCGCAGCCATAGGAGTTGAGATTGCTGAACAATTGAGCATGTCATATTTTTTAAGTAAATCCTTTATGTACTTGGACTGAATTATAAAGATACCAGTGCTCAGTTGTTTCACTTGTAGACCGAGGAAAAATGACATTTCCCCCATCATACTCATTTGAAAAAGATTTGCCATAGTGTTAGCAAATTCATCACTATACTTGGGATTTGTGGAGCCAAAGATAATATCGTCAACATAGATTTGCACCAAAATTTTTATCTTTGCCTCGAGCCTTGACGAACGGTGTAGTTTCAGATTTTCCTTTTGTATAACCCTCAATAAGGAGATATTCAGATAAGATGTCATACCATGTATGAGGTGCTTGTTTTAGACCATACAATGTCTTATCTAGAATATAAACATGATTTGGATGCTGAGGGTTAACAAATCGTTCAGGTTGTAAAACATAAACCTCTTCCTTGAGAATTCCATTGAGAAATGCCGTTTTCACATCCATCTGAAAGACTTTAAAACTTCGACTTGTAGCATATGCTAGAAAAAGTCTAATAGCTTCAATTCTGGCCATAGGAGCAAAAGTTTCATCATAATCAATGCCTTCCTGCTGATTATAGCCTTTTGCCACTAGCCAAGCTTTATTCCTAACAATTACACCGTCAGAATCCCTCTTATTTTTAAACATCCACTTGGTCCCCACAACAGATTTTCCATGTGGAAGTGGCACTAATCTCCAAACTGCTAGCCGATCAAACTTATTAAGCTCATCTTGCATGGCTACGACCCAATGTGGATCACTTAGTGCTTCAGAGACCTTTGTGGGTTCGATAAGGCTCAGAAAATTTGAATACAAGCATTCATTTGCCGTTGCAGATTTGGTACGAACACCAACATTTGGATTGCCAATTATTTGATCTTTAGGATGGTGTCTTGTCCATTTAGTTTCATGGGGAGTTGAAGCTGAAGGAAAGAAGACTTCCCAAGATGGTAATTGTTCCCCAGCTTCGGCAGGCGGAATTGGATCTGAATCAAAGATAGGCGGCCTCTCAAATTCTGCTTCTGGAGTAGCCTCTTCAGGACGTGTAACCAAACCAGATGTTGTTTCTTCAAGAGGAAAATCAATAAACGGATTTGATGTTGTTACTGTCGGAGGAGTAATAGTAACACTTTCTTGAAGAAAAGGTTCAGTACTGGAAACATGATGAACAGGATTATATTCAGATTGGAAGATTTCAAACATAAAATCTAAATCATTAGCATTTGAACTGAATGCAATGTTTGTATCTTTATTTTGAAGACCCGGTTCTGAACTGACATGTTCAGAAGCGTTTGGAGAATGTACTGGTGGAACTGATGTAACATTTAATGAATCATCAAATGTGACAATTATGCTTTCTTGTACATTTTGCGTTCTTTTATGAAAACCCTATATGCTTTTGACTCTTGTGAATAACCAAGGAAAATTGCTACATCTGCTTTTGTTGCAAAATTTCCTAAGTTAGCTTTATCATTAAGAACATAGCACCTATTACCAAATATATAAAAATGCTTGATATTAGGTACAATTCCATTTGCCAGTCCATATGGAGTTTTATTTAAATGTTTATGTATCATAGAACGGTTCTGCGTTATGTGCTTTGTGCAACCGGAGTCCAGGTACCATAAATCAGGTTCATGTAAAAAGAAAACAAAGAAGATTTAGGTCCCCATGTATGAATGAGTCTTGATTTGTCAGTTGATGGAAGGTGAGTCTCTATAACAGGTGGTGAATGTGAATTAAAAGTATTAACTCCTGTTGATAAAATCTTTGGAACCCATTTAGAAATTATCTATTTGTCTGGCGTGAACTGTTTGTGCTTTTGACGCAATTTCACCGTTGAATTATGGAGTGATGACGATGGAGGTTTAGAAGTTGCACGAGTTGTACGATTTGTGCTTATTGCGGAAGCGATTGGATTGGATATCCACTTAGAAGCAGAGTGCTTACAAGCATATTTGGACTTCTTGACCTCAAGAGGATGTTGTTTTTCAGAAACAACAGGGATGGAATTCTTAACCACCCACTTTTAGGACTTCGAGGTAACAGATGAAGTGCTAGTTAATTTCGATGATGAAGAACGCTTGGGACATGATTTAAGCTTTAGTTACTGTTCACGTGCAATCCATGTATTGTAAAGTACTTGATAACCATGATTTTGATAAGCTTGCAATTCACGTACTGTCAGTAACCTTCGAGACTTGTGTTGGGAAAATGATCTCATCAGTTTAAATTTGATGAGACAAAGGTAAGTTTGTATGATATGTTCTACATATAACTTGAACATAATTATAAAGCTTAATCAGACTGAACACTTATAATGATTCAGACAGAGTACAAGCTGAGTATAAGCTGAGCATATGTTCGATCAGCTTAGACTATATCTTAGTAAGATTATTAATATGTTTGATAAGCTATGTATGTAAACTAAGATATCTATATTGAGTTTCAGCTTGATGAGTTTCAAGCTGAGCGATTCAGCGTGAAGACTGAGTCAGCTCAATAGAGTTACTAAATATGTTTTAGTTAATTCTTTAGACATCTAAGGATGAGTTAATAATTATACATGTTAGTCCATGTTTGTTTTCGAGTGTGTTCTCGAAGAACTCAGCTTGATGAGTTTCAAGCTGAGTAACTCAGCCTGACTAAAGTCAGTTTGAAAGAATTTAAATGTGTTTTAAATTCTGTTTTAACTCTCTATATCTACGGCAAGGATAAGAAGATTCTAGAATCAAGATTGAAGATTGAAGACTCAAGATAAGAAGATTCAAGATTCAAGATTCCGAGTTATCCGATGGTTAGTTAGCAAATTAGGATTAGTCCAGTTTGTTAGGAACCGTAGGAACAGAATTATAAATACTTATCTCCTGATAAGTTTAGAGGGACGACTTCTACTACGACTTAGAAAACAACTAAGTGTTGCAGAGCCAAAACCTCACCTCACCGTATGTGTTACGAATCTTGATTACAGTTTGGTAAGTAATCATAAGTTGATTGAATCTGTGTAAATCCTGTTTAGAGAGTCGTCAGTATCTATAATCATAAGTTGATTATAGATAGCTAAGTTTGAGAAATTGAGAGATTTATAATAGGTGGTTATATATCAAGAGTTGATTACTTGATAATTATTGTAATCATCTTCTTATTCAAAGCATTGTAATCGTCTTCTTAATAAAAGCATTCGGCTGATTGTGGTTTGATTTACTGTGTGTAACACTTTTATTTGATTTGTTCAATTTCCGCAGAAAGTGTATTCAAACCCCCTTCTACACACATGTTGCATGTTGTTATTCTCATACAAGGGACCAACAACTGGTATCAGAGCAGGCTGAATGATTTCATTAGTTGAAAGTTCAAGATTCTGAGAAAGTTTACAATGTCTACAAGTAACAATTCTTCAAACTTTCCACAGATGTCTGCCAAAGGTTGTCCCATGTTTGATGGGTCTGACTATCCTATGTGGAAGTTCAGAGTCATGCTGTTCCTCAAGTCCATTGACAACCGTATGTCGGATGTTGTCACAAAAAAACCTATAATCCCCAAGATTCCTGCTACTGTCAGTGATACGTCTCCTGGCATATCTGAAAAGGAAACAAGAAAGCCTATTGCATCTTGGACTGATGAAGATTGGAAACTTTACAATCTGGATGATACGGCTAAAAGTGTTCTAGCAAATGCCCTTTCAAATGAAATCTTGCATACTGTGACTGGGTGTCAAACTACAAAAGATATCTGGTATACGCTGAGTGTCACATATGAGGGCACGGATCTGGTCAAGCAGCACAAGAGAAATCATTTGAATAGATCTTTTGAGAACTTCTTTTCTAAGAAGAATGAAAGCTTGTCAGATTTGTTCACAAGGTTTCACTGCTTGATAAATGACCTACTAAGTGTGGGTGTAAAGAAAGATGAAGCTAAACTGGTGCTGAAGTTTCTGGATGTGTTACCAGAAAGATTTAATGATGTGACTATAGCACTGAGGGCTGGGGGAACATTGCACGTGTACAACCTACAGTCCATATATGGGTTCTTGCTAAATCATGAACAGATTACTGAGCACAAGAATTCTTCTCAACAACAACTTAAGGAGTCCTTGGATAAATCTGATATTGCATTAGTTGCACATAAGAAGAAGAAGAAAAGTCCTAAGGCACTAGTTGTTGAATCTGAGACTGAGTCAGAATCTCAAGTTGACCACTCAGACTCAGACTCAAGTGATACTGATGATGTTCAGAATATCACTGAGCAAATGGCAATGTTAGCCAGACATTTGAGAAGAGCTCAAAGGGGAAGAGGAAGATCTGACAGGGGCAAAGGAAAGAGTTCTTTTGATCACAAGAATGTTGTGTGCTTCAAATGTCAGAAGAAGGGACACATTGCTGCCGAGTGCAGATTAAAGAAGGTAGAATCAACATCAGTTGTTGATAAGAATACTTACAGAGCTGATAAATACAAGAAGAAATACAATCAGCTCAAGAAAGGAAAGCCTGAAGACAAACCCAGTGCAAAAGGACTAATTGCTGAAACCTGGGATACAGAATCATCTACCTCAGATGATGATGTATGTCTGATGGCTCAAGAAGATGAAGAGTTGGAAATTGATGAGGTTGATTATGGTATGTCCGAATCAATCTTTGAAGCTGATATGAAGGAAGATGAGGAAAACAGCAAGCTTAGTGATTGGGATCCTGCTTCCATGTATAAGGTTAGTAATTTCCACTTTTACACTAATGAAGAAAAGGGTCTTACGTTTGATTATCTGCTAAATGATTTCAAGACCAGCCTTAAGTCTGAGACTGACCTCAAAGCTGAAATAGCTAAACTTAAAGATGAGATTAAGGAAAATCAATCTCTCATTGATATTGGTAAGAAAGCACAATGTGATCTTGAATGTCAAAGACACATTAACAAACTTCTAAGTGAAGAACTTCAAGAAGCTAAAGACAAATCTGACCAACTCCAAAAGGTCACTGAGTCTTGGTGTAAGTCATCAAAGCTTGCTGAAAAGTGCATAAACCAACAAATACCTAAACAGGTAAAGGTTGTACTTGGAGGTGACTATCAAACATCAGCTTATGTAGCCGATGATGAGATAGCAAATACAGATTCTAAGGAAGATAGACTACTGATTGAGTCTCAGAAGTCAACCTCAGAGAAGAAACATGGTCAAAACCTTAAATACAATATGTTTGTAAAGGCTAAAGATCATGGAGAAGAGTGCTCAACATCCAAACAGCATGGTAAGTCTGTGCTGGACAGATTAAGCACTCAGCCTATTCAAAGAACTTCAGTCATAGAAAGGCTTAATCCAAATCCTTTCAAAAGACAACATTCTCTAACTGGCTCGGAGAGAAGTTACAAGAATAGGAAGACCACTGTAAGTCAGAGGTCAAATCACAACCATGGTAAGTCCAAAGTTGTGGATCTTGGTAAGTCCAAGAAGATCAACAGTGGTAAGTCCAAACCTGTTGAAACTGGTGAGTCCAGTAGGCATGACAAAGGTAAGTCCAAGATCATGGAAAAGAAGTTTGTTGGTCAAGCTTCCAAGGATAACAAGCAAAGATCTGACAAAGGTAAGTCCAAAGTCAGTGAGCATCAAGTGAATCAACTTGCTAAGAAAGTTGAAAAGTTATCCACAACATATAATCCTAAAACTGAGAGTAAGTTCTCACAAGGATTATTAGACACTCTACCTCCTGTAATCATTGGAAGAAGGAGATGCTACAAGTACAGAAGTAGAGGTCATGAGGCTAAGGACTATGATGCAGAAATCTCAAGGCCTGAACAAGAATAAGCTGATCAGCCTGCACAGGACTCAGCTCCTGCTCAAGCTGAACAGACAGTTCAACACGATGGAGATGCTAAGTGCTCCTCATCAGAACCAACCAAGAAGTGGTTCCCAAACAAAACTAATGTGTTTAGTTTTCATATCATGTGCAGGGTTCAAGTAAATGGTACTTGGATAGTGGATGCTCAAGGCACATGACTGGGTGGAAAGGACTTCTTAGTGATTTCCAAGAAAATGAAGGTCCTAAAGTAACATTTGGTGACAACTCCCATGGAAGAACAAAAGGGTATGGGAAGATGCAAGCTGGAAAAGTTACATTCCAGAGAGTTGCATATGTCAAAGGTCTCAAACACAACCTGATTAGTATCAGTCAATTGTGTGATGAAGATAATGTTGTTACTTTTAGGAAGAAAGCAAGAACAATTTATAATGCTAAGGGAAAGCCTGTATTAATAGCTAAAAGAGAAAGAGATGTGTATCTACTTGATCTTAATTCTGCTGATCCTTATAATGAAACCTGCTTGTATTCCCATTCTATTCCTGAGCTAAGTTGGTTATGGCATAAACGTTTGTCTCATTTAAACATTAAAAATATTAATATGCTAGCCAATAAAGAGTTAGTCTCTGGATTACCAAAAATCACATTTGTCAAAGACAAATTGTGTTCAGCCTATGAACAAGGGAAACATCATAAAGGGTCCTTTAAATCAAAGAAAAAATTTTCAACAACAGACCCAATGCATATGTTGCATATGGATCTATTTGGACCCATTAGTATTCCAACCCTGAGTGGCAAGAAGTACACACTGGTGATAGTAGATGAGTTCTCATAATTCACCTGGGTAATATTCCTTAAAGCCAAAAGTGAGGCCACCCTGGAGATAATTATTTTCATCAAAAGGGAAGAGTTGCAAAAAGGTTTGTCCGTAAAGCAACTTAGAAGTGATCATGGGACTGAGTTCAGAAACTCAACTCTTGAAAGCTTCTGTGAACAAAAAGGAATATTACAAATTTTCTCATCTGTCAGAACTCCACAACAAAATGGAGTTGCTGAAAGGAGAAATAGAACCTTAATTGAGGCTGCAAGAACAATACTGTGTGAGGCAGGATTGAAACTCTATTTCTGGGATGAAGCTGTTAGTACAGCCTGTTATACTCAGAATATGTCAATCATTGTCAAAAGACATGGAAAGACTTCATATGAGATGTACAAGTCTAGAAAGCCCAATATAGGTTATTCCTCAATTTCCAAATCATACAGAGTATATAATACTAGGAGAAAGGCCATCGAAGAATCAATACATGTCTCATTTGATGAAGACAGTCTTGATCAAGCTGAGAAAAGACAAGCTGACTTGGTCAGTCTGAGTGAGCTTGAAAGGCCAGGGGAAACCAATAAGTCAAATCCTATGTATGTCATAGGAGATGATAGTGATGAGGATGTGTGTTCATCCAAGAAATCATCACAAGCTCCATGAAACTCTCAAGCTGAGAGAGATGATGAGTTCATAAATCCTTTTAGAGCTGAGGTCACTCAGACTGAGAATCTTAGTGATCATCAGTTTGTTGACAATGCTGCTGTTGAGACTGAGGATGTGTGTTCACCTCAGAATTCTCAACATCACTCAGATTCAGAACCAGATTCTCCAACTACAACATTTAAATTCCTCAAAGATCATCCTAAGATCAAATCATTGGACATGTCCAAGAAAAGGTCATGACCAGATCCAAGGCCACAGCTAACTATGCTGCTCACTTTGGTTTCCTATCTCAAATGGAACCAAAGAAGACTGAAGAAGCCTTAGAGGATGAAGATTGGATTGAAGCTATGCAAGAGGAACTAAATGAGTTTGAGAGAAATAAAGTCTGGAATCTTGTCCCTGCCACCAAAGATCATACGATTATAGGCACTAAGTGGGTCTATAGAAACAAAATGGACAAGGATGGAGTGATAGTTAGGAACAAAGCCAGGTTGGTAGCACAAGGGTATAAGCAAGAAGAAGGAATTGATTATGATGAGACCTTTGCCCCTATTGCTAGAATTGAAGCCATTAGGCTGTTCCTGGATTATGCATCATATAAAGACTTCAAAGTCTATCAAATGGATGTGAAGAGTGCTTTCCTAAATGGAAAACTTCAAGAGGAAGTCTATGTGAAACAACCTCCTGGCTTTGTAAGTTCAAAGTTTCCACATCATGTTTATAAGATAGACAAGGCTTTGTATGGTCTTAAACAAGCTCCAAGAGCTTGGTATGATACACTGTCCACTTATCTACTATCCATGGATTTCACCAGAGGTAGTATAGATAAGACACTCTTTATTAAAATGAATAAATGACACGTGATTCTTGTACAAATCTATATGGATGACATTATCTTTGGTTCTACCAATGAATCTCTGTGTGAGTGGTTCTCCAAAATAATGTCACAAATGTACAAGATGAGTATGATGGGTGAGATGACATATTTCCTAGGCCTGCAAATACATCAAAAGCCTGATGGAATATTCATCAATCAAAGCAAGTATATGTTTTTGATTTGATAAAGAAATATGGTTTTGATTCAAGTTCAACCATGAGAACACCCATGTCACCCAGCTGTCAAGCTGAGTAAAGACTCAGATGGTAAGTCTGTGTGTCAGTCTACCTATAGAGGAATGATAGGTTCATTACTCTATCTGACAGCTAGTAGACCTGATATTATGTTTGCTACATGTATTTATGCGCGATATCGGGAAGATCCTAAAGAATCACATCTTCAAGTTGTGAAAAGGATCTTTAGGTACCTTAAAGGTACACCAAATCTAGGACTTTGGTATTCAAAAGACTCCGGATTTGAATTAGTTGGTTTTTCTGATGCTGACTATGCTGGGTGCAAGTTAGATAGAAAATCAACAACTGGAGGATGTCAATTTCATGGAGGTAAACTAGTAAGCTGGACTAGTAAGAAACAGAACTCAGTGGCTACTTCAACTGCTGAAGCTGAGTATGTTGCAGCAGGGAGCTGTTATGCTCAAATCTTGTGGATGTAGCATCAGCTTCAGGACTTTGGTATGAATTTCAAGAAAACTCCTATATTTTGTGATAACCAAAGTGCAATAGCCATCACTTACAATCCAGTATTTCACTCAAGAACAAAGCATATTGAAATTAGACATCACTTCATACGGGACATCGTGGAAAAAGGTAAAGTTGAAATTAAATTTATCTCCACTGATGACCAATTAGCAGATATCTTTACTAAACCCCTTGATGAAAAGAGGTTTATGTATCTGCTAAGTGAATTGGGTATGCTCAACCCCTAGCTATGTGTCTAAAATTTGAGTTCTCGGTTTGACAAAGACTAAGTGTCTTAAGCTAAGTGCACAGTTTATAAATAAGTTTTCATAAACAGATCAATATGTCAAACTGAATAATGAGTTCACACGTTTGGTTAAGTTCCAAACATAATTTAACTACTTAGTGTAGTTATTATATAGTTTGAGTCAATCTCAAACATAACTGACTAAGTGTCATTGAGTCTGAGCTATGTGCTTTACTCAAGCTGAGTGATATGTTCACATGTTTGGTTGACTCCAACAAAGCTTTAAACTACTCAGTGTAGTTGGAAACAAGTTTGAGTCACTCTCAAACAACAATTGACTCAGTGTCATTAAGTCTGAGCTGTGTGTTCTACTCAAGCTGAGTATCAATCTCAAGCTGAGTACTCAACTCAAGCTGAGTGCTTGAATCAAGCTGAGTGCTTGACTTAAACTGAGTAATAAGTTTACTCCGTTAGGTGTGTCCAGCCTATGATTTAATTACTACATGTTATTAATTCATCTGTCAAAATGTATTTCGATTAGTTTCAAATCGTATCGTATATCAATTGAGTATTGATATATTTACAGAGTGTTAATAATCATATTATTTGTTAATATTATTATTTTACACTTGTATCCGTTGGTGTATGATGTGTTTCTACCCTCTAAATGCTACATCAAGCCATAATTTACCGGCGTAACGGATTATATACCTCTCTACAAATTTGCTAAGTGCAATCTTCTGTTCCATCGATTTCGAAGCCCTAACTCGCTCAGTGCGACGCTCTTTGCTCTGTGCAACGACATTTTTACTCAATGTAATTTTCAAACTTTCATGATGGAAGGAACCACTCTTATTCTAAGTGATAGAATGGTTAGGGGTGTTGGTTTAAAAAACAACGGATTGCCGCTTATCAAAATTAATAATCAGCGTGCCTGCCTTGCTATTCCTCCGAGGAAACAGGGCAGAGGTTATGAAATCTGGTTAGCCTACATCCGGAAATGCCCTTTGGCATTTTCCTTCATTGGAGCACCTGCTCATATTGCTCCGCAGCATCTTTTGGAGTTCTGGTACACATGCACTTTAAATCAGAACAGGGGAGAGATAACAGGCACTGTTCTCAATGGCGATAGAACAGTGGCCCTCACGGTTCAACGGCTAAGAGATGTTCTTCAACTCCCTGTTCAAGATGTGTTCGAGCCCACCGTGACTATACAAGTGGCAAGGTCAGTTCTACCTCAGATGGGTCACCCTCAAACTGAAGGGGTGATTAAGAAGGCCACTTTCCCAACCAGCTGGGGCTTCATGGTATCAACAGTGGTGCGTTCACTGGGAACTAAAGTTGGAGGCTTGGATCAAGTAAACGAGTTCGAAATACAGCTGCTATATAACATGTTATTTGATAGACGTATCGACTATGCACAGCTCATTTTCAACGAGCTCAAAGTCCAAGTACTGAAGACCACTAGGGACCTCCATGTGCCATTCATATGGTACTTGTCCTTGGCGCTTGAAGCTGAGTTGGGGGATTTATATGAAGCTGGATGGGATGTGTTTCCTACCACAACACTTAGCCCCAAGATGTTTAACAATGACATCTTTCCTGAGCAAGAGGGTCTGAGTGGTCAAATGCTCTTGGTGGCTAAGGGAGTTTCATCTGCAAGTAGAGATGAGGGATCACCTCAAGGGGGAGCTTGACACGGAAGTTCAAGCTGAGCACTCTGCTCAAGCTGAACCAGCAACCATTGAAGCTGCTTCTGGTAAGACCTCTCCACTTTCTCTTTCTTCTCACTCTTCTCCATCCGTTTTTGGAGATAAGGTTATGGTAAGCCCAACCCAGTCTAACCCATCTCCTCCACATTCATTCCATTTACAATCCCACTCTGAAGGCACCCCTAGTGTTCCCACTGCTACTAAGGAGAAAGTTCATACCTATAAACGCAAAACTGCCAAACGTGGTGCCATCTCTAAAGGCATCACTGGAGCTGAGATCACATTGATCCCTCCACGGGAAAGAGTTGAGGGGGAGACGCCTACTCTTCAGGTGTCAACCTCTAGGCTCTTTACAACCCAACAGCCTATACAGGGTGTGGTGTCTACTCAGCCCACACCTACTCTAGCCATGGGAGAGCCTATTTCTGTGCCTGAGAAGACATACTCGGGTCACATTGAACATATGACAAATCCCCAGGGTCAATCACCCCCCTATATACCCATAAGCTAACCACTTACCCATACACTTCATATTTCGAGCCTTATTCATTCTCTTCACTTCTCACACCCTATAGCATAACCTGTCAATGTTTCATCTTCAAACCAGGATGAATCACAGGGTCTACACTCTGGTGCAAATGAATTTGAAGGTAAACACCAACCTTTGAATGATGCACCCAAAGACTCTCCTCACACTTACACTGCCTCCTCAGGCATCCAGTAGCTGAAAGAGTATATTGCTGCTGAGTTTGGTTTGTTCCATCTCAAGCAGAAGAAGCATAAACGCCAAATCTATCAGAGGCTTGAGAAGCTGACAAAGGATGTTCAGGAGATTGCCTCTGCAGTTGTTGCGCTCCAACAACAACAGACTTCAACACCTATTGATGATGACAAAAAAGGGGAGAAAGTTCAAGCTGATACTGAAGCTGAGCTAGTTCGAGCTGAAGCTGAAGCTCTTCTAGTTCTAGCTACAGGAGCAAAGAGGCAAGCTCAGCCTGAGGGGGACCCAATTAAAAGAAGATGAACCTGCAGCCAAGAAACAAAAATTAACAGAATCTGAATCTGAGGCTGAAGAGGTTTCTGAGACTGAGCTGGAAACGGAAGAAGAAAAAGCCACAAGGCTCATAATTGAAATGCTCGAGCAAGAGGATGCCAATGAACTAGGTATTTCGCTTGAAGAGCTAAGGAAGAGAAAAGAAAAAGAGGCAAAAGACCAAGAAAGGACAAAACAGAGAAAAGCTTTAGCACAAGCTGAAGCTACATACACTGGCTCAAGACCTGATCCTATCCCATATACAGAAGAGGATATTCAAGAGTGCTATTTCAGAAGGAGCACCAGCAAGGAGATCAAAGGCATGACCTTGAGCAGAATTGATGGAGCCATCGTCCTCAACTTTGAATTCGAAGATAAATCTACAATGGGGATGGACCTGAGATATGTTCACAGGATAGGCTACATAGAATGGCAAAGAATATTAATGATGCTCAAGAAGTTCAAAAAAGCTAAATCAAGCAAGAGATCCTTACTGAAGTTTCTAAGTTGATTAACAGAGCTGAGGAATTGAGATATGTTCCAGTTCCTGGTCTACAGTGGGAGAGCTTATTCGAGATACCTGAAGGTGTAGAGTTTAAGGAAAACTAAGGTATTGATACACCTGTTCAGGGATTCATGCTTAAGGATCAGGCTGGCAATCCCAACTTTATCAAGCTGAATGAAATATGTTATCTAAAAGCTAGGGATTCCATACATATAAGAAGTTGTTGTGGTGATAGCACAAATCATTTTGTAAAGTATAAGTTCAATAAGATCATCAGAGTGCAACAAAGAGAACTCAAAGGGGATGCAGAAGCTGAAAGCCTCCTAGAAGAAATCAACAGAGAAATCATTCTTTGGGAGGTTCTACATCCTAAGTTCAAAAGATAAATAGATTAGTTCTAATGTAAATATTAGATTAGTTCTAATATTTTTGTAAGCACTTAGTGTGCATGATCTATGTGATCAACATTTTGTATTATGATTAGTTCAATTAATACAAATATTTGTTTGATATGTTAAACGGTTTTGTGATGTGTTCATATTTATAAGTCGGATAAGTTTAGCTTAATGAATAAATGATAAGTTCTTATTCATTAATATGTTTGGTTGGTGTGTTCAACTAAAAGTTGGTATGTTCCAATAAAAATTGATGAGTTCAATTAATATGGATATGTTCAATTAATATTTGATTAGTTCAAAGTAAAAATCTTGATAAGTTTAAGATTTAAAACATAATTCTGTTAAGCAAACTTAATAACTGTTTGATGGTTTTGTCATCATCAAATAGGGGGAGTTTGTTGGGAAAATGATCTCATCAGTTTAAATTTGATGAGACAAAGGTAAGTTTGTATGATATGTTCTACATATAACTTAAACAGAATTATAAAGCTTAATCAGACTGAACACTTATAATGATTCAGACTAAGTACAAGCTGAGTATAAGCTGAGCATATGTTCGATCAGCTTAGACTATATCTTAGTATGATTATCAATATGTTTGATAAGCTGTGTATGTAAACTAAGATATCTATATTGAGTTTCAGCTTGAAAGAATTTAAATGTGTTTTAAATTTTGTTTTAACTCTCTATATCTACGGCAAGGATAAGAAGATTCCAGAATCAAGATTGAAGATTGAAGACTCAAGATAAGAAGATTCAAGATTCAAGATTCCGAGTTATCCGATAGTTAGTTAGCAAATTAGGATTAGTCTAGTTTGTTAGGAACCATAGTAACAGGATTATAAATACTTATCTCCTGATAAGTTTAGAGGGACGACTTCTACTACGACTTAGAAAACAACTAAGTGTTGCCCAAAACCTCACCTCACCGTATGTGTTACGAATCTTGATTACAGTTTGTTAGTTCAACTTGATCAAGAAAACTCACAGATTTCCAAAGTGTTCGTGTGTTTGAATATTCACATTTGTTGTGTAGATTGGTAAGTAATCATAAGTTGATTGAATCTGTGTAAATCCTGTTTAGAGAGTCGTCAATATCTATAATCATAAGTTGATTATAGATAGCTAAGTTTGAGAAATTGAGAGATTTATATTAGGTGGTTATATATCAAGAGTTGCTTAATTGATAATTATTGTAATCATCTTTTTATTCAAAGCATTGTAATCATCTTCTTAATAAAAGCATTCGACTGATTGTGGTTTGATTTACTGTGTGTAACACTTTTATTTGATTTGTTCAATTTCCGCAGAAAGTGTATTCAAACCCCCTTCTACACACCTGTTGCTTGTTGTTATTCTCATACAAGGGACCAACAACTTGTTTAGCTGCTTAAACACATATGCCTGATGTTTGGTTATCCAGATGTGTAAAACAAATCCTTTGGAATTTAAAAATGGAAACACATCTTGATTTGCATAAAAATCTGACCAATTTGCACATGGTTTAATTAAAAAAGATTTTCAAAGTCGATCATACTCACACTTAAATTCACAGTGACCATGCAAGCAACCATCACTCATGCAAAACATATTCCTCCTCAATTTGTTCTTCTTCTTGTCCAACAAATTTCATTCTTGCTGTAAGACCCATATTGAACATGTCTACAATTAACAATTGATTGCAAGTGACTTTATTTAACACATGAGGATTCTCCAATCCTAAGCCTTCAAATGTCCATCGACCGTAAGGTCTCTCCTTTTGTTTGTTCAAGAAAATTGTTTGTTCACTTTGATTTCTTTTGATTAAAAAATCTTCAAGCTGTTTAATCTTAGTGAACAATTCACAATTTTTTGTTTGGAGAACCTCTAAATCTTTTTCAGCACTTAGGCGTTCAGCCTTTAGATCATGAATGATGGTTTGTGTTTCAGTTGTCAAGTCTGAGAATTTGGAACTTGTTACTTTTAATTGATCTTTTGATAGTTGCAAATCTTTCTCAAGTTGATCAATTATTCCCTTTGCCTCTTGATCTTGACTTTCAATTACTTGTTTTAATGATTTGTTTTTATTTTTCAGATTGCTAACATTTAATTCTAGGTTTTTCATCTTTTTAAGAATTGTTTAGATATGTAACCTGTTAAAACCTGCAAGTAAATCAATGTCAAGTATCTACATGTGCAGTCTCTACCTTTTCTAATTCTGAGTCTAATTTGTCAAAGGTAGGGCTACTCTCCTCATCGGATTCTGCATGCTTTCCCATGAGACAAAATTGAGCTTGCTCATCAGTCTCAAGATCACTGTCTGTATTTGTATCTAATAAGAATTGATCCTCCTCAACCATCAAAACATTCCCAGCCTTCTTTTGTTTCGACAGGCGGTACTTTTGCTTGTCATATTCAGCATCCTTGGTTTTCTTTTGAGGACAATTCCTTATAAGATGACCCGATCCTCCACAATTTTAACATTTCATTTCAACTCTTTTATCCACCTTATTCTCTTCTCATTGAAACCTGAGTTTCTCAGTAGACCGGTAGTTCTCAAGACGTCTGGATCCCGATGTGATTCTCTGCTTCTTGTTAGTCTTGTTAAATCGATTCCTGAAGGTCTGTGTTACAAAAGACAAAGCCTGGATAGCTGTTTCCACAAAATCTGCATCTGAATCTTCAGGATCTGACTCACTGAAAACAACATGTTTGTATTTGGTAGACCTTGTGCAATCCCTGGAATGTTTGTCAGCAGCTACTAGAGCTAGAGGATCAGTAGTGGAAACTTTAGACAAGGACTTTGAGACTTCAGCCTGATACTGGTTCAGATCTTCAAAGATATTATGAAAGGTTACTTGTGTGAAGTCTTTGTTAACATGTTTGTATAGTTTCACATGATCACTACATTCAATTCCTAAAGACTTCAGAAAGACACAATTCTGATCAAGATCTGATCGTGGTATCTTGTTTGACCTAAGCTCATTCAACAATCTGCAAAACCTGCTATAAGTTTCATGTAGTAATTCATTTTCCCTGGCAGAGAAGTCATGAAAACAATTCACCAGTTGGGTCTTTTTGATGTATTCTCCCTGTTCAGTACCTTGCAGTTGCCTTTTGAGCTCATCCCAGATATCCTTTGTAGTCTCAAGACAATCCACCTTTGTATATATCTCTGATGATAAACCTTGTTTGAGATAATACGTAGCCATTCTTTCAGCCTTTTTCACTTCTTTCCTTGAGCTGTGAGCTCATTAAAAGATTTTTCTCTTCTTTCAGCAGAAATTTGAGGATTATTATCTGGATTCGCGGGAATGACTTTAAGAAATTGCTTGTTACCATGTTCAATTCAATCTCCATTGCTTGCCCATATGTATCATTATGTTCGAGGAAGTCCATGAACCTTCCCTTCCAAACATGGTAGTCATTTCTAAACAAAACTGGAGGTTTTGTATCAGTGCCAATTACTAAGATCTCATTAGAATTTGATATTTTGTTGATCGTTTTCTCTTTTGAATTTTAAATGTTTTGTTCAAATTCACTTCAACTCTCACTGCAATCTGAATCAAATTCCACTGATCAATCGAATTCGATTTGTTTCAATCGAATGTGGTTCTGTACTGTGTCTGATAGAATACAACTAGTCTGACTAAAGTAATCGACTGCGATTCTACAATCGAACTGGATTAAGAATTTGGAAGTTTAAACCACTATTAAGTTGAATCGAACAGGGTAACTTTGATCGAATACAATCCACACTTGGAACTTTTATAACTCGAATTGAATTCAATTGAAGATCAGTTGAATTGAATGCTATCAATATCCTTTGAATCGAACTGAACTCTTTCAAATGAATCGAATACTATTTGAACTTGGTTGAATCAGTGTCAACTTTCAATCGAACTGAATTATTTCTTGTTCAATCAAATAAGATAATATCAGTGAATCGAATGCAATTCCCAGTGAACTTCTAATTGCACCAGAAACACTTGAATCTAATCAATCGAATAGATTAGAATCATTTTGAATCGAATTCAATCTCAATTGAACTAGGTTGTTATCCAAGGTAATCGAACTTGTCAGTTTCACCAAACCACTCCAATCAATGCAAACTTTCTCCTACAAACAGCTTTCAGTACGTGTTTTTCACTGTAATGGATCAAAAACTCATATCTGAACTATTCTTTGTATTCTTGAGCACAAATTTCGAGATTTCCAGATACAAATGAAGATCAAATCAATCTTTTCCAGAAAAACTTCCAAACTTCAATTCAATCAAATCCGAATACCATAGAATCAATTCTCATTCAAAAACAAACACAAATTGATGAATCTGAAAACTTGATTTACCGTCAAACTAATACTCACACTTTCAAATTTCCACTTTTCTCGATGCTTCAGCTGTAGAACTCAGATTGAACAAAAGTTAATCATTACCATTAGTCTTTAAACATCAATCCCAATGCACAATAATGATTGTTAGTTGAATTGAATTCCAAAGAACAACTTCAATTCTCACCAATAAACAGCGAAGAACATTAATGAATCATGAAGAACAGCATCGAATCAGTGAAGAACAACGCCGAACAGTGAATCATTTCTTCTCAAAATAGTAAATCGAACAGCACAGACTTCGAGAAACTTACTTTTAGTTGAAAATTGAACAGCACCTTACAACATGGTTTTTGAGGCTGGAATCTTCATTTTTGATTTGATAGATCGAGATTGGATTTGTAGTAGCTTGTATTGTGAAATGAACAACAATGTAGAACCAATTCCAAGAGAGAATTGGCTCTGATACCACTTGATAGGTCCGAATGAGATGAAGCTTTGTTTTGCTCTAGAGAAACATACACAAACACCTTAGAGGAATGTGTAGAAAATGAATGCAAAACTTGTATTAGCCATCGAACCAAGGCATTATATTGCCCTTCGTAATTTTACATAAAACATCCTCACTTTTAGGTGTCTAACAAATCCCGACTGAGACTCCTGTGACCCTAGAAAGAATTGGAACTTCATCAACAAGTAATATGGAAATACCTACTTATGCCATGAATTCGGGTGCTGAAACTACATTGGATTAGTGTGAATATATCCATAAACTGGAAAATGAGATTCAAGGACTTCGAGATACTGTTAGTAGTTTGGAATAGCAGAAATTTACGCGGATTGAACAAACTCAGTTACATTCGACCGTTATTCCTTCGACTATAATTCCATCACAAGTGATACAACATCCATTGTACTATCCGTTTACAACTCTGGGAGTTTATCCTAATTCGTACATGAGATTTACACCACTTTGAGATTATAGGTCAGTTTTGGATTATCAATCGTCTGAAATATTGTCGTATCGCAGATCTTAACATAACTTTGAACTATTTGCGAGAAATGATGAGAGTATTGAAGGCATGTAACCCTGAGAGTACATTGAGAATACAACATGCGATCCAAATACTAGAGGATGAAGTCAAGGCTAAGGATAAGAGAAACCGAGATAAGACTTCTCAACGGAAGTCAAGTTTTGAACATTATAGTATCCCACGGAGGCAGAGAAAGCAAAACAACCATAACATGTAAATCAAAAATTGCGATGGTGTTGCAAGTGCAAGTCTATTCATATCAAGCCTTGCACACCGCAGACCTTACGTTGTGTTCGATGTGGAATGTTGGGTCATGAGCTTAAGAATTGTACATCCTCTTGTAGTGTTTGCTGAAATTGTCATAAAAAGGGTCACTCGACGAATGACTGTTTGGTTAACAAGAAGATATGGTCAGGGTTAGGAGCGGGAGATGTCGGGGAATCTTAGTCAGTAGTTGGAAAGAAGAGAAAGAACCCTCTTTCGCCTAAGGGTAGAGTATTTCAAAGATCAGCGGATAATGATGCTACTAATGAAGATGATATAACAGGTATGTTTTGTTAAGCTTTATACTTATACACATGATGATTATGGAGCTGATTGCTCTAGTGTTTATGTGGTTGTATGTGATGATTTAAGCATGACTACTTCTGATGTGATTGTTTCACTAGAACTAGAGATAACTGATGATAATCATTTGCTAGTTCGTTTTATTGATGCCTATATAGGAGATTAATATCTTGTTAAGTATGTGATAGTTGAGCCAGTTTAGAACGAGTATTAAATGCCATGAGAAGTTGCTTTCTGTTCAAATGACTTACATGTTGCATGATGTAATATGTGTGGATAAGTGTTAGAGCACAATTTGTTTCATCTTTGCTTTATGCAGATTTGTCTTCTCATTTTGGATAAGTATGTATTTGTATTTTGAGTGGGAAAGAGGAGCAGCTTGTTCCCGATGTTTAAGGGATCTAGAATACCCAGATATGTGTTCGAAGAAGAAGTAATTGATTTCTATACCAAGTGTAGTCCTTACGAATTTTTGATATGTTATTGGGTGTATTTAATGCTCCTGCAATATTGATGGATTTGATGAATAGGGTTTATCGACCGTTTCTAGATAAATTTGTGATCGTGTTTATGGAGGATATATCTTGAATTATTCTAAAACTAAGTTTGAACACATAGTTCACTTGAGACAAGTTCTAGAAATTCTGAAACGAGATCAACTTTATGCGAAATATTCAATTGCGAATTTTGGTTACGAGAAGTACATTGTGAGACATGTGGTTTATATTGACAGAGTTAGAGTTGATCATGCAGAAGTAAATATTGTGATGAAGTGAAACGATCTGAAGTTGTCTACTGAGATTAAAAGATTTCTTGGGTTAGCAAGTTATTACTGCAGATTTATTAAAGATTTCGTGAGATTACGGATTCATTGCCAAAACTAATTCACTAGGATGTCTTAATTTGATGGAATATTGAAGAAGAGAAAGCGTTTCAGACTCTAGAGCTGTTGTTGTGTCAGACTTCTATTCTTAACACTACTTGATGGATTTGATAATTTATTGTGATGCTACATTTGCATATTTGAGTTGTGTGTTGATAATGCGGGACCGAATAATGTCTATGCTTTGAGACAGATGAACCTCATGAAAAGAATTATCCAATTCACGATTTGGAACTTGCGATTGTCGTTTTGCGTTAAACTATGAAGACATCATTTACATGATACGAAGTGTGCGATTTGTACTGATTATGAGAACTTATAGTGTGTGTTTACACAGAAAGAGTTTGATATGTGGCAGAGACAGAGGATAGAAATTATTAAAGATTAATATTGCGAAATTCCTTATCAACTTGGAAATTTAATGTGTTAGCTTGTACTTTGAATTGTAAGGGAGTTAATGATAATGTTTGTATTATGCGAATTGAAATTGTCCTTGACTTAGTGGATGAATTGAGACTTGCTTAATTGAAAAACTTGAAGGATGAAGATTTAAAGTAAGAGATTATGACCAAGAGAAAAGAGAGGATTTAAACGATAATTATCGAGAATTAAAGATTTACAAATCTAATATGTGAGTGCCTGTACTTGGAGAACTTTGACATATTTGAGTGCCTGTGCTTGGTGAGCTTTGACATATTTGAGTGTCTGTACTTGGAGAATTTTGACATATTTGAATGCCTATGCTTGGAAAACTTGAAACAGTTAGAAACACCTGAGTAGAAGTGAGAACATATTACGATGGATTTTATGACTAAATTTTCTCGAACACAGCAGAATCATAATATGGAGTAATTGTTAACCGATTAACGAAGAATGTCTATTTTTGCTACAATGTCATTGGTGATTAGATACGACAAGTGGTTAATGATCAGACGGTGTCATTGTGATTGGATATGATGATTGATTAATGACCAGATAGTTACGTTTTATTTTCCTTCTGAGCTAGCAGGAACTTGTGATATATTCAATGCATGTTATTTGCGAAAGTGTAAAGTTGAATATGAGAATCAGATACAATCTGTGCATGAAATTGAAAGTTGATGCGAAGAAAAGATTAGTGGGAGAACCTATTAAACTTTTGGATCGCAAACTTGTTAAACTTCGCAAGAAACAGATTCCAATGATGTTAGTTAAGTGAAAGTACAATTGAGTTTGGATTTATATCAGGGAACAAGAAGCTAATATGAGAATTCATTACCCTCAGTTGTTCGATCATGATGGGATTCCGAGGACGGAATCCTCTTAAGGAGGAGAGATTTGTAACATCCCAAATTCGGGTCAGTCGTTTAGTGAGTTTCTATATAATTACCTATTTGTTTATCTTAAAAGCATGTTTATATGGTATCGTTGGATTCGTTTTTAAATAAGGATTTCAAATGTTATTTTATTAGTAATTTATTATTCGAGATCGGTCGTTTAAATACTGAAATATGTGTGTGTAGTAGGGGCCGAAAATTGAAGTGTTAAATATAGCTTCATGAGTAAGATATATATGTATGTTAAGTGTGTGTTTTCTAAGGTGTGTTTTGAGAGAGAAAGTTACTACAACTTGATACTTGGATTTTTCATCTTGATTCTAAGTGTTGAATAATTACAAATCAAGATAGTATGATATTCATGGTTACTAAATATCAAGATTTTAAGTTGTTACCATGCAAAAATGTAGTAAGAACCACCATGATTGTGTTCTTGAAGAACTTGAAAAGTTAGTTTCTTGATTTGTTAATTTTAAAAGGATTTATGTGTTCTTGATGTTAAGAAGCATGCTTTGTATGAATTTAATGAGTTTATGAGTTAAAAATCATGATTTAAAGTATGTGTATATGAAAATCGAGATTTGGATTAAGGAGCTTGTTCATATATTTGTTCATGTGTTCTTGAGCTTATATGACGATGTGAAGATGATGTAAATGGAGATAAGAGATTTAATATTAAAAAGTTCAATATGTTGGTAATAATGAGTTTACTTGGAAAAATACAAAATTTAATCTCATCCTTGACTATTTGACATACTTGCTTGGAAAAATACGAAATTTAATCTCATCCTTGACTATTCGATTAATAAATTACTAATAAAATAATATTTACAATCCTCATTTAAAAACGAATCCAACGATACCATGAATGCATGCTTTCAAAATAAACACATAGGCAATTATTTGAAATACTTACTAAACAACTGGGCCCGAATTTAATATGTTACAGTCCCACGTCAACAGGAAAGTTTGCAAGCAATATAGCCACATTACTTACATTATCAACATTGTAAACATGGTAGTTATTGGTAATATTATATTTCCCAATGCTTACCATAAACACATATGATTCAACTACCATTATTTTCAATTCATCACGAAACAAATCAGATTCTATGTTTGTTGGGAGAGACTTGTAAACCTCGTAAACAAACAAAACAACCCAAAAAATGTACATAAGATTGTGCTATCTAATCCAAAAACTAAAAACTGACACACATACCTCCTCATCCAACAAAACCATTTCAATGCTATAAGCTTGGGACGGTTTCATATACACATGATGTTACCACAACCATACCACACGAACCTTGATTTTCCAGCTATCCGAATCAGGTTAACTTTACTTAATAGATGATATTGGGATGTCATTTTCTTTGCTGAAATAACAATATGTGTAAACAAAACAGTATGTGTAAAAAAAAGCAAATTAAGAAGGATGCTAATCAGTTTATAAAGCTTACATAGAAATGAAAATTTGAAAGAGCTATTATTTACTTCACCTCACAGTTATCTGATGGCCACTAAAAAGGCTAATTAAATACATATAAATGAGATATACAAATGAACAAAAACTTAAAAGCTCACTTAAATTATAATATGAGCCCAATTTTCTAAGAACTTGCCACATTATCACAACATGCTTTCTAGTTAACGTTGTACAAGAAATCAACATCCTCTTATTGTGCCACATAGGATACGATAGATTTTATGTTATAAGAGATACTAGGTTTCAAGCCCGTGTAAACACGAGCCATCATATAAGATACTTGGCATATAATTTTATATCTCTATGTTTTGAGTAAAATAATAGAATGTTAGCATATAGGTTTACAAAGTCGTTCTTTTAATTAAATAAGCTTAAAAAAACCAAAAATAGTTTATGTATTCATACAACTTAAAATAAACAATCAGATGCACCCTTTTAAATTGAATAACTTGTGATGGAGGTAAAGTTTGCAACAAAGTATCCAAATTATGCTATATCCGAATCTCTATTTGATGTTGATGTTCAAAGCTACAAGAACTACTCTAACTTTTCAACTTAATATAAATTGGTAGTATCTCAAGTTCTCTTCGCAATCATCGATTCAATTAGCACTGAAATCAAGTAGCATCAATTAAAAACCAAATAATGTATTATGAAACGGCCATACCTGTCAAATTAGGAAATGGTTGTACATCCTATAATAGTATAATACTCATAAGTATTTAAAGATTAAAAATTATTGCAGATGTAATAGATACTTGAGAATGATTGTATTCAGCATACACTTAAAAAACTACCTCCATTCTTCCTTTAGTAAAATCTGAGGCCATGAGTTTGAATTACAATTTTCTGGATTTTGAATTTCGCTGTAACCTTTCCTCCTTTAGTCTATCTTAAGCGTCACTGCATTAGAGAGCTCACAAGAAAGTAACGGACTAACATCATTAAATACAAGAGAACAACCCTTTAATAATTCAGAACCCGTTCATATATCGCCTTTTGTTTCCCTTAAGTTAATGTGGAAGGAAATTAGCTCACAAAGCCATAGAGACTGAAGGATTTCCATGTGCATGCTCTGGACTTGTGACCTATATAAACAGATACAAAACTACACAAAATGAACAGATCCTACAAAACAGAATCATCACAAGGTTTTCCATTACATCCTACAAAACAGATGCAAAACTCCACAAAATGAACAGATCCATATTAACTGTACATTGCAAATAAAATAAGAAATCTTGTAACATGATATAACTTTAAATAATAACTTACCTTCTTAATGACGTCTCTCAGATCGAGCATTTCTTAAACACCTAACCTTTTTTTAATTAAAATCATTGTGTATCACACATAAATTAGAGTTTCTAAATTAGGGATTAATGTGGGATGTCTGAGATATTCAACTAAAATCCCGTTGCCATGAACAATAGTCAGTTAATAAAACCAAATAGTACCCATTTTGATGACCAACAATCATGGATTCAAGTTGCATTTTAAAAACAGTAGACTGAATTTTACTGTTCACTTTGAACAGAAAAATATCACAAGACTTGCTATTGAAGACAGAACCATATCCTATCAGATTAGCAACTTCATGCAACTTCTACACTGCTGTGAATAATAATAGTCATACAGCACCCCTAAGCAAACACCAGCACTTAGCCGTGAACAGTACTTCAAAAACTGCAACAGGTTTTTTTTTTATTCTAAGAATATTAACAAACACTTTAAGTATACATAACCCCCTATCTGTAGCCAGTAAAATTCAAAATTTAGCAACTTGTACCACTGTTGATATAAGCTAGCTTTACAATCTATTATTAACAGCAAACATCAACTATTAATTCTCAAAAATGAATAGTAATTCTTGATTAATAAAGCTAGTTGTCCAAATTAAGAACCTAGTTGTCCAATTCTCGTTTCTTATACTAACAAAAAGTATGTAAAACAACAGTATTTCTTGATTAATAAAGCTACAGTTTAGCCTGCTGGCAGAAATGCCAATGCAGAACACCTGTGAAGATAATTCCGGTGGGTAAGTTAAGAACTTAGCGTTATCTAGTTCTAACATGGAAGCACTACCGGGGAAATTCTCAATCTCCACCATTCTCCGGCAGCCTTTCCGGTTCTCTCCCCTGAACACAAACACATGACCATGCTGCTGAGCCTGCCACAACCTCAATTGCACATAAACCAGAAACACTGGTCAAAGTGAAGTTCATAAGTCTCAAAAAAGTTACAATTTATGAGTACATGATGGTTCAGTTGATCAACCATGACAGAAACAGCAACCTCAGCTTTTTTATTATCAATGCTACAGGTGATAAACACTTCAGATAAAATCAACTCACCTACAATTTGAATTTTGATGTTGACAAGGGGAAATTATCACTATGTAATAATTTACACTTGAACACAAACTATTAATTTTTCATTAAGTTGTGTATAGAATCAACCAATTGTTAAAAGTATATATGTTTCTAATTGATATTTAATATAATAGTGATTTTAATTTACTATTATCAATGAACTTTTCCATCTCAAGCACATAGAACACAAACAACCAAGCTTCATTCACCAATCGCCACATGTATTAATCAATGAAAGCAATCCTCTAAAAAACACTTGAAACTATCAAATTTGGACAAATTAACTCATGGCACAGGATTATACCAGCATAATTCTTGAACTATAATGAATTAAATCAGTAATAAACCTGAAGTCGTATTACAAGTATTGCTTCGATCAAGACCATGTGAAATCCTTCTAACCGCAACAAATGATCAGCCGCTTTCGCCCCCTTGATCCTCCATTACCAGTAACGAACACAAAACGCATACACGGTTACAAACTAATTCACCTTCACTTCCACCATGACCAGCAACAAACTGCCAAATTAAAACAAAACCTCATCTGTCAGCCAAACTGAAATTAAAATCAAATCGAGAAATTAACAAAATCGCCCCTTCCGAGATTAGAATTGATAAATAAAAAAAATAAAAAATAAAGAAGTAAGAATAAAATCGAGAAGCAATACTACAAGAAACATACCAGGTGATTCTTGAGAGAAAATGCAGGAGTTGTTTAGGGTTTTACTGGAAGTACAACTTGGTAAACCTAAATATATCAGGACCTTCAGCATAATCACTGCTGTAAGCCATGATTACAGAAGTGTTAAGCACGGGATCAGAGAGGGATAAAATCCCAATTGATTGGAGCCCTAAACTTGGTGAAGCTAGGTTATTGTTGACGGATGAGTTCAATCCCAAAGTCCAATAAACGATGGAATCATTCCAAGAGTTAAATTCCCAGAACCTGAATCATCAAACAGGGGATGAACAAACCAGGGCAGCAACTCTTGCAAAGTAAATGGAAGAACATTTGGATCTACGTACCCTTGGGGTCAAATAAACCCTATTTGAATGCCTCATCAAAGATACGTTTCAGAAAAATTGAGGAGACGTTTCGTAGTCAATTATAGCTTCACAATTACTATAACCATAACGCATGAAGATGAAGAGACTATCCATTAGTGTCTCGTCTAGGCGTTTCATATGCTTCAACAGTTTTTAATTACCAAATCATAACGCATGCATCTGGAAGAGCCCATTTGGTGTGTGATTTTAAGCCCATATCTCTAATTGGTTGACACGTCAAAACTCAACCTAGTCTAATTAGCCTTCATTTAAAAATTAGAGATCAATTAGATATGCCACTTAGGATTCAAGAGATCTTGAATTAGATAGGATATAGATAGATCCAAGTTACAATATTTAATCTAAAGGTGATAGTAACTCATATTCACTATTTGAGATTAAAATGTGAGTTTAAAGGCAATTATTGAAACCGAAATGTAACTACTCATATTTAATGAGAAGCTAAGTCGTTAAAGTTATGATTAAAGAAAAACAATGTAACTTAAAACCCATTAAATTACATTGATTGAGATTTAAGAAGCATGTGTTTATGTACAATACAAGCCAAAATTATCCAAGTCATGACACATCAACATATCATATACTCTAATTTTCTTGAATTTTAAAAATGAGGCTTAATGACCATTGCCACCTAGGATTAAAAGGATCTTAATTTTTAGAATATATATATATATATATATATATATATATATATATATATATATATATATATATATATATATATGAGAAGGTTAAATAATAACATCCTTATATTTTACAAAAAAAAAATACATACCATCTCACACTAGTTTATATAATGAACAATTTAACATATAAGTTAGAAGTATTAGTAACATTTATTTTATACAAAAATATATCATTTTTCTTTCTATATATCCGATAAAAAAATCATGAGAACATTATTATCTATCTAGGAAGTCCTTTCTTTCTTTTTTAAATAATAGTAATGCAAATTTTGTTATAAGAAAAAGACAATTTGCTGAGAAAGGTATTATAAATATTAAAATTTGCTAATAAATGTATATTTAAGTTCTTAGGTCAAATCATGCTTTTAAACTTTAATCTCCAACAGAAAAAGGACATGATAAACTAAATGGACTACTGATCGCTTAGTATGTATGTTAAGAGTGTCAAAATTTGTCTATAAATATAATGTCCAATTAAAAAAGGATGATAGATTTGGAATTTGTAATAAAAAGGAGTTAGTGATAAGTACAACAATTTTAGAGGAGTTTGGATTATCATGATCCTATCAATTACTAATCAACCGATTTTTGACCGACATATTTCATGCCATGTTCGTGTTGTGTTTTTAATAGACCCATTTCGGCCAAATGTATTCGACACATATTTTTTTCCGGTTTTTCACTACTCAAATTTGCTTTTTGTTTCGATATGAACTTTAAAGATGGTTTTTGTTTTAATTTAAACATTAAATTTCAGTGTTTGTTTTAATAAGATCCGAACTTCAAATTTGGTGTGTATTTCAATTTGATTCGAATTCTTATTTTTTTTATCAAACTTCTACTAAATACTAATAAATAATGTCGCTAAACAATCGATATTCATCATTAAATAAAAAAATTTAAGCCAATATACAATAATAAAGTATCTAGTATCAACTACAAGTAGTCAACTGTCAAAGAACCTAAATAAAATTAAAATAAATCATCACACAATCACAATCACTTATCAGATTCCTTAATATATTTGATATATATAAATTAGGGTATAGTGTTAGAACCTTTGTTGTGTTTAACTTCATTCTAGTAACTTTAGTGTTAATTTTATATTTTTTAGTAGTTTAGGGAACTAAATGTAAATACCTTGAGGGGTATAAATATTTTCTTGTAATGCCTGAAACAAATAAGCAGTATAATTTTAAATTTACAGTTTGTGTGACTTTGATAGTTTTCTCTAGACATTCATAGGAAGATATTAATTTCATACATTATTCTTGTGATATTGTTTCATTTGTTTGGCAAATACTTGATACAATTGTGACTTACAATTGGTATCAAAGCCTGGATGGATTAAGAGGTGAGTATCGATCATTTATAGTTTGGTTTTGACAGAAGTTATCGCTACTTATTCTTTCAATCGGTTTGTATATTGAACTGATATTTGCAATTGAAACTTGTTTCATGATCGTATGTAGTTACCCATTGGTTAGTATTGAAATCATATTGAAATTAGTTGATTAATGGACCTGAGATTTGAGTTTTGGAAGTTACGATTTGTTTTTGAGGTTCCGGTTTTGTATTTCTGCTCTCGAATACAGAAGATGATTTGATTCAAATTGGTTGTTGTTTAGTGATCTTGTATCATTATTAATCGGTTTGAGATTGAAGATTGTGAAGAAACTTCAGTTATTGTTGTTCGATTTAATCAAACTTTGTCACGACTGTTATTGCAATACCAAAGAAATACAAGTTGAATCACCAATTTCATCATTTCGATCGCCAAAATTGGTGTTTGTGAACAAACCTATCACCAAAATTTTAAAACCGTCACCAACTTTTTAAGCTTCCTATCGCCAAATTTTTTTTTAATCCAAGCTATCGCTAATTTGTTTTACCATGTGCTCAATATCAATAGCCAAATTTCAATTGCCAAATCTCAATAGCCAAATTTCATAAACTAATTGTCAACTTCTTTCAAATCAATTACTAATTTTTTTTTAAAAATGTCAAACACTTTTTCATTCCACTCAAAGATCCAAATTTTCAAGTATCAACAATTTGTTCACAATGGCAACTATTAAAAGTGATCATTGTTCTTCATCTTGTTCTGAGGTTAGTACTACCAATTCTTAATTCATCGATTAGATTTATACTTTGTAAAACCAGATTTCAGATTTAGAAAAAGAGTAAATTACAAAAATCGTCCCTGTGGTTTGCAAAAAGTAACACCTTTCGTCCTTTATAATAAAAAAGTACAGAAATCGTCCCTATGATTGACATTTTGTAACACTTTTGGTCCATGTGGTTAACAGTTTGTAACACATTTGGTCATTTAGACAAACGTCCGTTTAATTTTCTGTTAAGGGCTCCTCATGTGCCTTGCACATGAGGGTATTTTGGTCTTTTTACCTTCTAATCCATGTTTCCAAACAAAGCAAACTTATTCCTTTTCATCCCTCTCTCTTAAACACAAACATATTCCCTCTTTCTCTCTCTCTCTCTCTCACACACACACACACTCTCTCTCTCTCTCTCTCACAAATTGGAACCACCACCACCATCGGCGACACGTAGTACCACCACCGGAGATGACGTGGATCGAACCTGTAAGCCGTGGGAGACGATTCGTCAGAGCAATAGCTTGTTTGCACTTGTGTTCATCGAGTTGATTCAGGGAAGGCATTGGGAGATGACAACGTGGAGTCGTGCGTTGCTGTGGTTGGTCGGAGGTTGGTCGGAGGAGACGACCGGAAAGAGAGTAACGTTGAAGCGCTGCGATCGTGGAGTGAAGGCAGGGAGGAGGAGGCGGTTGTTCACGTCCACCACCAACACCACCCGTCTCTCTCTATCTGCTCTTGATCTAGGGTTTTCTCCAAGTCACGCCACCACCACCACCTCATAGCCGCCAATTGGTGAAACGCAGATCTAGGGTTTTCTCTAACATTTGCGATCTAGGGTTGTTAAACCTCCGGTAGCAGCCTTCGAGCATATCAGATCCAAGGTGGGATTATCATCTCTGATTTTTTTATTTGTAAATCTTTGCTAAAAGGTCTCGGATTAGGGTTTTGTTTATATGGTTTCATTCTTCTTGATTATCATCTCTGATTTTTTTTTTTGTTTGTGTAATATTTAGATTTATAATTTCAGTATATGTTTTTTTATCATCTTTTTGTTAGGGTTAGATCTGTTGTTGTTCTTCATATGGAAATTCATTTATCTGTTGTTCTTCATCTGGAAATTCATTAAACAAATATCAGATTTAATTTTGTTGGTGTTGATTTGTTGTTCTTCATCTGAAATCTTCAAGAGAGAGAGAGAGAGAGTCGATAGGAGAGAGAGAGAGTGAGAAAGAGAGTTGGTAGAGGTGAAAGAGTGTTTGGAAACATGGATTAAGGGTAGAAAGACCAAAATACCCTCATGTGCCTTGCACATGAGGGGGCCTTAACGGAAAAGTTAACTGCCGTTTGCCTAAAGGATGAAATTGTTACAAAATGTCAACCACAGGGACGATTTCTGTACTTTTTTACTATAAAGGACCAAAGATGATACTTTTTGCAAACCATAGGGACGATTTTTGTAATTTACTCTTTAGAAAAAGATAAAGCTCATTGTCGGAGTCTTAGAGGCTAGATTAGACAACAATTACAATGAGTTAGTTAAGTGCAATCGAGAACTATCATCAGCAAATGATCAACTGCTTTATGTACGAAGTAAGTTGAAACTTTGCAAAGAAAAGATTGAATATCTCACTGAAGTAAAACTCTGAAATTACTGTCAAATTAAGGGATGTAGAAATTTATTGTAAAGTGTTGGTCCCGAATGGATACTATAACAACAAATGTTTGTAGGGGGGGTGAATACAAACTCTAGCTTTTTAAATTTAAGAGACATACGTTTTACTTTTATATAATTCTTATTGATATGAATCAACAATTACATGAACTAGATGCGGAAATTCTGAGTTCAACAAAAGGTGGCAACTAAACTGTCTAACACATAGATAAAGCTAATCTTAAACAACTTATGTCTAAGATGTTCAACACATGAACAAGTTTGTTTACAATGAAGAAAATAAATGCTAACTCTTCTATTCTCTCAACTTATGAGATTTCAGTGTTAAACAGATCTATTGGATACTTTGCATGTTTCCATGCAACAATATATATAAGCAAATGGTATCCGGTCAATGGAGTGAAGAAGGAGACAAAGGTACTTGATTTAATAATATTATAATAGATAAAGTTAGTGGGTGAAAAGCAAATTCACTTTTCACAGGAAATGTGTAAAGTGAATGTACCTTTCAGTAAAGTCAAATCCCACCATCTGTTATTATATTATTAAAGCACTACCTATTTCTCTTGGGAAAGTAAACTTCTTTTTCAATGCTTGTACTTTATATAACACCATTCTTTCTGAAGATTTCACTTAACCAAGTATGGAGTTGCCAGCCATACTTAGATGTTGAAGCATATCTTCGAGATCTTCTCTTCTAAAGTATCTATCACCTTTTTCAGAGGATCAAAATCAAACCTTTTTGCCTCTTTGTAGATTCAAAAAGTGATTAGTACTTTTACAAAGATAGATCTAAAGGCATCGTAGAACAACACATGTTCTGCCTTTGACTTAAGAAAATATTACAATGAAAAACTATTAACTGAGATGTTGTATAATGACTCAGCTAATAGACATAGAACTGCAAACATACTTTTGCTCAGCTAAGGAAAAATGTGAAAGACTCAGCTACTGAAGTATGCTCAGCTGATCATAACTGGTCAGCTAATAATACATACTAGAGTAATGCTACATAAGCTAACAACCTTTACGATCAGTAGATCCCAAGGGCTCAGCAGATCATTGAGAGTGATAAGTTTATAAGGAAAAGACTAGATAAGTTAAAGATAGCTTATCTGACTGATGGGAGGCATCAGTTGATCAGAGTGATAGACTCAGCTGATCCTTTGACTGCTCAGCTGATCTTGAAAGAATCCTCAGCTGATGGTATTAAACCCTCAGCTGATGCTTTGTCGTTGCTTAGCTGATGCTTCTAGACTTATCTTTTCTTCTTGGCTGATCTTCTTGAAGCTGGTTCTTTGGTTGATACTCAGTGTTCAGTTGATACTCTTGTTCTTCAACTGACATTTCTTTCTTAGGAAATTTTTTAAGTCTAACAAGAAAAACAACACATGTTTTTCATTGATCCAAGTACAAAACTGAATATATGGTTTTGTTAGCATCAAGTCCTATTTTAAAAAATAGACAGGTTTGATTATGGTTTGATATGTCTATCTCCCCAACAATCACCCCCTATTTGATGATGACAAAACCTTATCTTGTTGAAGAAGAATCAGTTTGTAAAGATAAAACTTTTAACTTCAGTTTGGTTACCTAGCTATCTGTTTTTGGTAACTCTTTAAAATATGTTCTCTTGATCTTCTGTTTTTGGGAATCTTTTGATTTATGAAGTACCAATGTTCTGTTTTTGTGGTATCTTTTCTATCTTTTTTCTGTTTTTATGATTTTTAGATTTTCTATATTTACATTATGTGAGCTATCTACTTATAACCATTTATACTAGCAGTTTAGCTAAGTAGTCCATGATCAAAAGTTCAAGCTTGAATACAAGAACAATGAAATTACAAGAGTTTGTACAAATTGACATGTTACACTAAGTTTCAGAAATGAACTAAACTAGGAATTTTGAAATTACAACTATTATAGTTATGAAGTTTCAGTTGTCTTCCCACCAAGGCTCTTCTTTGACTTCCATGGTTCTGATATGTGGATTTGCAGCCAAAATCTGTTCAGCTCTTGATCTTAGTAGTTGTTCAAAGTAATCACTTCCTGTTAGATCTCTTGTAGATAGCACAACATGAAATATGAGTTTAATTTGAGCTTTCCCTATCTTTGATTCTCTTAGAAACCTCCAATCACCAGCTCTGTTCATAAAGAACATTCTTCTTTCAGGCTCTGTTATGTGTTTGAACATTTCAGGATTGGTATTGGGGAGAAAGAGAAGTGTTTAGGTTCTCATAAGCAGTAAGATAGGGGTGATCAGGATTGAGTACTATCTGTTCAGGAGTAACAAATACTTTTGATGTTTTCTTGAAAGCATCCTCTGTCACTTGAATGTGTCCAACAAATTGATCATAAGTAAATACTCTTTGGCAAACAGTCTGTCTGATCCAGTAGTCAAAGTGTCTTATAAAGGTGGGAGCAACTTCACTTTTGGACTTTAGGAGATGGTACATAATCTCAATCATTTCAAAGAAGGAGAACAACTTACAATGTTCTTGATGAATATCTTCATGTGTTCCGTATTCATTCCTTCTGACTACTCTTCTGTAGGGATCATTTTCTGTACCTTTATATGAAGTGACCCTTGAGATGATGTTTGTATTATCTCTCTCCATCAATTTTTCCCTGTTGTTCCAGAACTCCTTAGACTTCTTTCCAGTGGGCCTTTTGGTCTTGGCAAATTCAGTATTAAGCAGTGCTTAGATAGCTTCTTTGTGAGTTCTACCTCTTTTGGAGGTTTTCTTGGAAGGAGGGTCTTCTTGTTGTTGTGATGCTTGAACTTGAGGTTCTTTAGAGGACAACATAACCAATTCTTCTTCTTGTATCTCTCTAAGTTTCTCATCAATGGCACCAATGATTGCAACAAGGTCTTCTAGAGTAATGAAGTCATGGTGTCTTTCCTTGACATTAAGTATGTTCTCTACTGAGTCACCAAGTGCAGCAGCCAGTTTTCTTATCTCCGGAAGATCACCTTCATCTTTCTGAAGTTCTTCCTCTCTTCTTTCTTCCTCTTCAATCTCCTCAGCAGATATAATTTTCTTTCATTTTCTTCTTGAGGTACTGCTGGGAGTTGAAGGACTTTGTTTCACAGGAGAGGAAGCTTGGACTGATGGAGCTTTTGAAGAGGAGCTCTGCTTTTTCATTTTGAGCAGAGAGGACAGAGGCATATCATCTTCATCATCATCATCATCTGAATCTTCTGATGGAACTTTTATGGGGGCACAGGATTCACCTTGCCTTGATTTCTTTGCACTCTTCCTTCTTGCTTTTTGTTTGAGCCTTCTTTTAGGCCTTTGCTCATCTTGAGCAGGTTGCTCCTCCTCAGGTTGATTCTCCCTCTCAGTAGCTGATTGTCTTTGAATTTTTGCTTCATTGAGGGCTGCTGCTTCTGCTGCCTTATCAAATTCTACTTCAGCAGTATACACATCAAAAGCTGCTTGAATGGTAGCTAGAGATGGTTCTTTTGAGCTTGAAGAGTCTGACTTCTCCCCCTTTTTGTCATCATCAAAGGAAGGAAAGTGGAACTTAGGCTTAGCAAGAGCAGTAGGAGTAGTAGTGGAGGATGGAAATGGAAAGGGAGTGGATGAAAAGGGTGGAATGGTAGAAGTGGAAGGAGAGGCAGTAGGGATAGGAGGTTGAGTGAAGGGTGGAGGATAGGCTCTTTGGTTTGATGGCATGGGTGAGAAGGATGGTTGAAAGGTAGAGGTTAGAGGTCTCAGCCTAGTAATGGCATCAATAAGATATAGTGAATTCTTTGAGAGACTCTATGTACTTTTGGTGTGAGTAGTGGCTAAGGTTGGTTACCTCATTATCTATATTTTTTAGGAAGGTAGGTACTTTTAGAAATGGTTCAGGAATGACAACAGAAATATTGGGAGTGGTTGGTTAGATGTTATGAAGGTTGTTTAGAAGATTGGATATAGTTTGGTTGAGAGAGGAAATGGTTTGTGGAGAGATAATGGGTGAAGGAGTAGGAGTAGGAGTAGAGGTTTGGGTTATCAGTTGATCCAACTTGGTAAGGATTGGGGTGAGATCAACTGGGGCAGGGGTAGGTTGAGATTGGGATTAGTTAGTTTTTAGTGACTCAACTTCTTTGGTTAGAAGGGAAAGTTGAGTATCTGTTTTGGTTTGGAAAGAGTTAAAGGAGATTTGAAGACTATCCATATTTTGAGAGATGGATAACAGAGTTTGAAGTGTTAGGGAAGATGCTTCGGTTGAAGTGGCAGTGGTAGTTGGGATAGGGAATGATTGAGATCGAATGCCAATATCAGGAATGGTTTGTGGTCCCTCACTTAGACTCTGGTGTAGGAGCCTAAGATCACTGGGAACAGATTGTGTACCATGTACTAATGATTGATTTACACCACTAGTATTGACAGGCAGTGCAGTAGAGTGTGTAAGAATAGAATCAAAAGCAGGTACAAAAATGTGAGCTAGAGTTAGGGTTAAACTCAATGGGGTTCCCTTGAATACATCAACAAGCTGTTGTGAGCTTGTTGAGGGTATAGGCTGACTCAAAGTAAGGTAAGACACAGTATGACCTTTAGTTGAGGTCTGTCTTTCAACGGCATCACCCTATTAGGAGGGTGACCCAGATTGCAGGAGTCTCATTTGTACAAATGCATCCTGTTGGGAAGATGCACCTACTGGTTGAAGGTTAAACTCAACATTCATAAGCTCCCCCTCAAAGTAAGAGGTAACTATTGGTGTTGAGGTCAGAGGTGCAATTATCACATCCTCTGAGATAAGTGCAGAGTGCACTGTCTCTATGAGATGTGCAATTATCACATTCTATATGGGTTACAGTGGGATTAGAACTAGCGACTATTGGAAGTGCACTAGAGCTTGGTTGTTGTGGGGGTGTTACAACTGAAAGGGAGGATGGGCTCTCACTGGTTGGGTGTACCAAGTGAGTATCCTCAGGGATTGTAGTGACCATACATGAGATGTGCTTGGTTCTGCTGATCTCAATGAGTTAAACCAGCTTGTCAGAGATTACATCTTCCTCAGCAGCATCATCAGCAATAGCCTTATCCTCACCAACTTGTTCATTGTGAACAGAAACACTTGAGCCTTGAGAGTGTGGTGGAGAAGGATAAGTAATATGGCCTCCAAGAGTTCTACTGGGAGAGTCATCATCAGACTTATCTTCATCATGAAAGGTACTGATGTGCCCAGATTTCCTTGTAGTGTTTGAACTTAAGGGAAACTCAGTTAGGGGCATCATAATAGGAGTGGATGAGGTGGTTGTGGCATTATCAGCATCAAAATCAATAAACAATCCACCATTATCACCATCATGTGCATCATCATCACCATCACTTTCATGATCACCACCATCATCAGCAACATCATCTTGGGTTCCTTAATCCTTTAGGCTGGAGGGCTTAGCACTAGATTGTGCAGAGTCCTCACCTTGATTCCTTGGTGGAGTACTAATTGGATCAAACTCAAAGCTTAAAGCTTTACCACTATCAGCAGAATTAACCTCATCATCATCATCTGAGTATGGGACAAGAGCTACTTCAGTGTGAGCAACAGCAACAGAGTGCTCAGGTAAGATATCTTGAGGCTCATCAGAGTGATGTGATTCCTTAGCAATTTCAACAACATTCTCAACATTTCCCTCTTCCTCATTTCCACTCTCATCATCAACAGCTTCATCAATCAGTTCTTGCATTTGTTTAGTGATAGCAGGACCTTGAAATTCCCTTATCAAATGGAAAATCTTTTGACCCATTTGAGGAATGGTCATAGTTTACAGATGTACAACCAATCCAGCATAGTGTTCCCATTTAATATTTCTGAGTGCAATGAGACTTAGATACCATATGTAGGGAACATGGGTTCTAGTTGATTTCTTGGCAGTACCCAGAGTGATCTTGTCTACCATCTCTGTGAATATGACCTGAGCAAAGTCAATATTCCTTCCAGTGACCAGAGCATGAAGAATCATTAGCTCAGACTGGTTCATTTGATCATGACTTCCTGATATGTAACAAAAGCACCTAATGAACACACTTGCTAGATACTTCCATGGATGTCTTAGAACTGACAGTTTGTACTGGGCATGGGAAACAGGTTCATTGTAGCCAATGAGGGGTAAGACCTCCAGAGTTTGGTCAAGTGAGGGAATAGGTTGAAATGGGGCTAGGTTTGGTATTGAGATGGCTTGGCGAAGGGAATCAACAGTAATGGGTATGTTTATGGTGTTGTTGAGGCAAGAACAGGTTATGATTTGCTCGGCTGGGTGGTATCTAGCAGTGTACCACATCTCCCCAATAATGTTAAGGAAGATAAACAGAGGGTGAGCAGAGAGGCAGTTGAACAGAGGATGAGCAATTAAAAAAGCTACCATGGGTTCATAGCCCTTGTTTACCTTGCTCGAGGGAATTTCAGTGTTGATGAGGGAGTTATTTAGACGGATGGCGAAAGGAGTGTTGCGAGTAACATTCTCACTGGAAATGGCACTTGGAGTTGAAACGGGATTGAAAGTCACCATTATTTTTGCAGGACGGAGATACAGAGAGCAATGAGAGTAGGTTTCGTGGTAGGGAAGAAGAAGAGTGTTTGAGAATTTTAAAATATTAGAAAATGAAAACCGCTCAAACCATCATTTATATCTTCTATGGAAACCTAAACTGTCACCAAAATATCTTTTTCAAAAAGTAACTGTCACGTCTGCAAAAAGGAGTAAACGGAAAGTTAATAAATACACAGACAACTAACGGACAAATAGACAGAATTAAATACAACCTAGGAATGAAATAAATACAAATGAGAAAGTAATAAAATAATTGTGGGGAAACAGAAGTTTGACTATATGAGACATCAGTTGATGAGAGAAAAAGTATCAGCTGATCAATTTTTGAGATAAAACAAGTATCAGCTAATAATGAATATACTTAGCTGAGCTGCTAGTCCTTAGCTGATGGTTTATTAGATGAGGTATTTCATCAGCTGATGGTTATCAGCTGACACAATTTCTTTAGCTGATTCAACCTCAGTAAGACATGAAGAAGCTTAGATAAGTACTTCAGTTAGAATTCTCATAAGAACAAAATCATTTTCTCACACAAAATTATCTACCTAGAAAAGAATATTTTACAAGTTTAACATGCCAAGTTTGGATATTAGGAAGTTGAACCGAGACTCATCTAAAGGTTTTATAAAAAGATCAGCTAATTGAAAATCAGTGCTGATGTAGTGCATTGACACTTTCTTTTTCTGCACATTATCTCTTAAAAATTGGTGTCTGATTTCAATGTGCTTTGTTTTAGAATGCAAAACAGGATTGTTAAAAATAGATATGGCACTTGTGTTGTCACACAGGATTGGGGAGTTTTCAAACTGTATGTCATAGTCAAGTAGTTGATTTTGTAGCCAAAGTAACTTAGCACAACAGCTTTGAGCAGCAATGTATTTTGCCTCAGCTGTAGATGTTGAAACAGAGGTCTGTTTCTTGCTTGACCAGCTGACTAACCTTCCACCTAACAATTGACAACCACCAGATGTACTCTTTCTGTCAAAAGTGCAACCTGCAAAATCAAAATCAGTGTATCCAACTAACTCAAAATCTGAGTCCTTGGGGTACCAAAGACCTAGATTAGGAGTTCCTTTGAGATACCTGAAAATTCTTTTAATTGTAGCTAAGTGAGATTCTTTGGGATCTGCTTGGTATCTAGTACAGAGACATGTTGAAAACATTATATCCGGTCTACTTGCAGTGAGGTATAAAAGTGACGCTATCATGCCTCTATAAGCAGTAATGTTCACTGATTTTCCATCAGTGTCTGTTCCAAGCTTTAAGGTAGTGGACATAGGTGTTTTCATTGAAGAACAATTTTCAAACTCAAATTTCTTAAGTAAGTCATTTACATACTTTGTTTGATGAATGAAAATTCCATCAACCTCTTGTTTAATTTGAAGTACAAGAAAATAGTTTAGTTCACCCATCATGTTCATCTGATCGTTGTCAGACATGAGTTTAGAAAACTTTTTACAAAGATCCAAATTTGTAGACCCAAATATTATGTCATCTACATATATCTGCACTAGAATTACATCACCCTGGAATTTCCTTATGAGTAAAGTGCTATCTATACTTCCTCTAGTAAAGCCTTTTGTGGTTAGAAAAGAAGATAGGGTATCATACCTGGCTCTCGGAGCTTGCTTAAGACCACATAAAGCTTTGTTTATGAACTAAACATGGTCAGGTTTGCTTGCATCCTCAAAAGCAGGAGGTTGTTTGACATACACCTATTCCTTCAGTTCTCCATTGAGGAAGGCACTCTTAACATCTATTTGGAATACCTTGAAGTCTTTGAAGGAAGCATAGGATAGGAACAATCTTATTGCTTCAAGTCTTGCAACAGAGGCAAAGGTCTCATCAAAATCAATACCTTCTTCTTGACAGTACCCCTGAGCAACTAGCCTTGCTTTATTTCTGATGATCAGTCCTTGTTCATCCACCTTGTTTATGAACTCCCACTTATTACCAATGATGGATTTTTCCTTTGGCCTTGACACCAAAGTCCATACATTGTTTCTAGTGAATTCTGCCAATTCTTCTTGTATGGCATTAATCCAGTGGGGATCACTTAAGGATTTATCTACCTTCTTTGGTTCAATCATAGAAACAAAACCTGTGTACAAACAGAAATTACAAGCTTTTGATCTTGTTAGTATAGGTGCTTCTATATTACCTATGACCTGATCTTGTGGATGATCTTTGAGGTCCTTGTAGGCATTTTGAATTGTGGTTGAGTTGGAATTAATTTGGACTTGGGGAGTTAAAATTTCTTGATTGGGTTCAGCCAATGATATTTCTGGTTGATCAGCTGATAGAATTTCAGGGTTGCAATCTGATGGTATTTTTACTGATGAAATAAATTTTGATATGGAATTAGAGTCCATTGATGTTGAGTCATTATTCATATCATTCAGTAAAGGTGTGGGTTGGTTTGAGGTAGGCTGTGCATTTGATTCATAGTGTATGGGAACAGGCTCATCTAAATCTTCTACATCAGCTGATGGGAGTGGACCAGCTGACACTGGATTGTTGTCTTCTGTGTGTAGTAGATCATTAAATTCCTCACCTGAAGAATGATTAGTAGAATAGGAAGAAACAAAGTCATTTTTATTAAAACTTACATTGATTGATTCATCTATGACCTTTGTTCGGGTGTTATAGATTATGTATCCTTTGGAGATTACAGAGTATCCAAACAATATACCTTCGTCAGCTTTACGAGAAAACTTCTGCAGTTGATCCTTCTGGTTCAGGATGAAACACTAACAACCAAAGATGTGCAGAAAACCGATGTTTGGCTTCCTTCCGTTAACCACCTCATAGGGAGTTTTGTTGTGCCTTTTGATCACAAGGGATCTGTTCTCTTCAACAGCCTCACTTTTGGCTCTAAGGAAGGTGACCCAAGTGTATCTTGAGAATTTATCAACCATAACCAGTGCATACTTACTTCCACCAATACTTGCAGTGGCAACAGAACCAAATAGATCCATGTGCAACATGTAGAAAGGTTAAGTAATGGAGAAGGCTTGCTTAGATGGAAAAGTAGAGCAAGGTTTAGGCTTAACTTAAGTCAGTGAAGGCAGTCCTGACACTAGATCACCCTTGCTCAACTTATTGATATTTTTAAAATTTAGATGGGAAAGCCTTTTGTGCCATAACCAGTTTGTGTCTGTTACAGATTTTGTATACAAACAGGTTAACTTAGATGGATCACCAGAGGACATATCAAGAGTATAAACATTATAGGTTCTTTTAGCACAAATAGTTATTTTGCCTTCTTTATTCTAAATGGAACCACCTGTCTTAGTAAAAAGGACCTTATGATCACTATCACAAAGTTGACTTATACTGATGAGATTATACTTAAGCCCTTTAACATATGAAACCTTAGACAGAGTTGAGTTCCCATTATTAAGTTCACCATAGCCTTTTGTTTGCCCACAATTATTGTCACCAAAGGTCACTCTTGAACCTTTTTCCTTCTTGTAGTTACTAAGCAAAGGTTTGCAACCTGTCATGGTTCTTGAACATCTACTGTCAAGATACCATGTGCTAAGACCCTGCATAGTTATGAATGAAAGAAGGTTAGTGAAACTTATGGTATCCACAATTAAGTGGACCCCTGTGGATTGCACCTAGCTATCCACTTCATATTAGGTTGTTTATGAATGATTGGAACAACTGTGTTATCAATATCATACCGCTGTCTTGAGTTACCTTCAAGAGAACAATCACTTGTCTTATGTTCTTTGCTACCATATTTATAGCATTTTTTATTTTTGAAGCCTTTAACATGTTTTAGTGATTGCCCATGAGATGTCTTAACAATCTTCTAAAGACTATGGGTCATCAGCTGATTGATTTGACCACTCAGCTGTTGCAGCTGATTCTGTAAACTAGAAAGGTCTTTGTTTACAGTCACCTTTAGCTGACCCTTAGTTAAAGAAAGTTTTTGATCAACCTTGGGTTTGGCAGACTTTGACTTTATGTGATCATTATGTTCTTTTCTCTTGGTTTCTCCTATTAAAAGAGTTTAAAGTGATTCTTGATCATCTGAGCACTTAGAAGAGGATCCATGATCAGCTGACAGGTTATCAGCTGAGCAGTTATCATATACTAGTTGATAAGCTGATGTAGGATCATTAGCTAATGAAATATCAGTCAGCTGAGTACTTAAATTTAATGCATCAGCTTTTCCAGTTTGACAACGTAATGTCTCTTTGATATCATCAAATGATTCCAATCCTTTCATTGCTTCCTTTGACATTAAATTTTCAGTACTTTTACTTTCTGACAAAACAATAGAATTGGAATTAACTTTTGAAGTAGTTAAGTCTTTTAGCTGAGAACTTTTACTTTTGACAAATCTGTTAGTGACAATAATTTTTCCTTTTACAATCTTTTGAAAAGTAAGAGGTAAAATATCAGCCTTTTCTAAAATATTTATGTCCTTGCTAAAATCAACACAATTATCAGCTTGGGAATAATTTCCACCAATAATAGCTTGAACTTGTTTTAGAATCTGCTCATTGACACACTGAGTGGTCTTTTCAGCGGAAACACACCAAGATTTAACTACTTTTTGTAGGTCATTAAACTTTATGGTTGCTTCATTGGTTTCTTTTACCAAGATCTGATTAAGTATCTTTTGATTAGCTAAATCATCTTCCAATTTTGTCATTTGTTTCAGTTTCTCATCTTTAAGAATTAACTTCTCTTTTAGTGATTCTATTTCTATTTTTAGCTTCTTTTTTTTTTGAATATTTGACTGAAACTCAACGCACTGATAATCAAACATAGTGTTCTTTTCATTATCATCATAAGTAAAAACTTTCCAACCTGATACATTGAAGAAGGATCTCAGTCAGAAGAAGTACAAGCTTTAGCAGCTTTCTTCATGTCCTCAACAAAGGAACTTGTACTTTCAGTGTTGGCCATCCAGCTGAGCTGTGCAGTGAGGACCTCATCTTCATCACTTGAGAGATCTTCCTCAGCCCAATCTTCTTCTTCAGCCACCAAGACCCTATTCTGAACTTTCATCTTCTTCTTGTCAAGAACAGCAGCAAGAAGCTTCTTACTTAGCTTCATAAATCACCTTATTGTCTGAGTTTGAGGGACCCTTGAAGCTTGAGCTTCCTTCGGACTTACATTCACTGGCAAAGTGACCAGTGTTGCCACAAGAGAAGCATCCTTCAGAAGCCTTTGATTTGTACTTGGATTTTTCACCTTTGAAAGGTCTCTTCCCAAACTTCTTGACACCCTTCCCTTTAAGGAAAGATTTGAACCTTTTAACCAACATGGCAGCCTGCTTAACAGTAGCTTCAATATTGTCCATGTCCTTTAAATCTTCATCCCCATCAGCCACTAGCTCTTCATCTTCAAAAGACTCTACCTTTTCCTCATCATCACTGTACTCATCCACCACTGCAGAAAAACTCCTAGATCTTGTATCTTTAGACACAAGAGCAGTTGATGGAGCTTTTGCAGCCTCCTTCATATCCTTGGTAGAGAGTTTCCTTTGATTCACTGATTGTTCATGGTTCATGAGGTTTCCATACAAACCAACTAGTAACAGACCCTTGATTTTCTCACCATGTTTTAACACAGTAATAAAATGATCCCAAGATTCTAGGAAAGAGTCTAGAAACTTGTTTACAAGTTCCTTGTTGCTCTTGGGAACATCTGCCCTTCTTAAGTCATTAATAAGGCAGTTGAACCTGTTGTAGGTCTGAGTAAGACTTTCACCTTTATGAGAAAAGAAGAACTAATACTTTTCAACAAGATGGAGCTTCTTGTTCTCCTGCACTTCTTCAGTGCCTTCATATGCAACGGTCAAGGTGTCTAACATATCTTTTGCAGATTTGCAGTTGAGAACTTGATGATAGACTTCATTGGGTAAATCAGAGACTAAGGCTGTTCTGGCTTTGACATCAAGATTTACCAGCCTTTTTTCTTCATCAGACCATTGATGCACTGCTTTAACAACATATCTTTGCACAGCAGGAGTTTCATCAGTGGCAGCAGTGACTTCGACAGTGGAGGAAGGAACATAGGAGCCTTCGGTAACAGTCTTGAGCATCACATCATCAAGGCTGGACATGTAGATAAGAACTCTACTTTTCCAGAGGAAAAAGTTTTCCCCATCAAACATTGGGCACCTTGTGAGTGAGCCATTGTTTGAGGAACTGTTAGAAGCAGCAACAGAAGTGGCCATTTTGTAGTGTGGGGTAGAAGCAGTTGAAGAGTAATCAAAACAGATCTTAGATATGAATTCTCAAGCCTACTCTCATACCAGTTGTTGGTCCCGAATGGATACTACAACAACATATGTTTGTAGAAGGGGGGATTGAATACAAACTCTAGTTTTTTAAATTTAAGAGACACATGGTTTACTTTTATATAATTCTTATTGATATGAATCAAGAATTATATGAACTAGATGCGGAAAATCTGAGTTCAACAAAAGGTGGCAACTAAACTGTCTAACACATAGACAAAGCTAATCTTAAACAACTTATGTCTAAGATGTTCAACACATGAACAAGTTTGTTTACACTGAAGAAAATAAATTCTAACTCTTCTGTTCTCTCAACTTGTGAGATTTCAGTGTTCAACAGATCTATTGATACTTTGCATGCTTCCATGCAAGAATATATATAAGCAAATGGTATCCGGTCGATGGAGTGAAGAAGGAGACAAAGGTACTTGATTTAATAATATTATAATAGATAAAGTTAGTGGGTGAAAAGCAAATTCACGTTTCACAGGAAATGTGTAAAGTGAATGTACCTTTCAGTAAAGTCAAATCCCACTATCTATTATTATATTATTAAAGTACTACCCTTTTCTCTTGGGAGAGTAAACTTCTCTTTCCATGCTTGTACTTTATACAACACCATTCTTTCTGAAGACTTGACTTAACCAAGTACGGAGTTGCCAGCCATACTAAATTGTTGAAGCATATCTTCGAGATCTTCTCTTCTAAAGTATCTATCACCTTTTCTAGAGGATCAAAATCAATCCTTTTTGTCTCTTTGCAAATTTAAAAACTGCTTAATACTTTTACAAAGATAGATCTAAAGGCATAGTGGAACAACACATGTTTTGCCTTTGACTTAAGAAAATATTACAATGAAAAACTATTAACTGAGATGTTGTATAATGACTCAGCTAATAGACACAGAACTGCCAACATACTTTTGCTCAGCTAAGGAAAAATGTGAAAGACTCAGCTACTGAATTATGCTCAGCTGATCATAACTGCTTAGCTAATAATACATACTAGAGTATTGCTACATAAGCTAATCAACCTTTATGATAAGTAGATCCCAAGGGCTCAACTGATCATTGAGAGTGATAAGTTTATAAGGAAAAGACTAGATAAGTTAAAGATAGCTTATCTGAGGGATGGGAGGCATCAGCTGATCATAATGATAGACTCAGCTGATCCTTTGACTGCTCAGCTGATCTTGAAAGAATCCTCAGCTGATGGTATTAAACATTCAGCTGGTACTTTGTCATTGCTCAGCTGATGCTTCTAGACTTGTCTTTTCTTCTTGGCTGATCTTCTTGAAGCTGGTCGTTTGGCTGATACTCAGTGTTCAGCTGATACTCTTGTTCTTCAGCTGACATTTCTTTCTTAGGAAATTCTTTAAGTCTAACAAGAAAAATAACACATGTTTTTCATTTATCCAAGTACAAAACTTAATATATGGTTTTCTTAGCATCAAATCCTATTTTAAATAATAGACATGTTTGATTATGGTTTGATATCTTTATCTCCCAACATAAAGATAATGATGTTGAGATTGATCGTTATGTTAAAGAAAGAACTTAACTGTATTCTAAAGTTAAAGAACTGGAACATAATCTTTGTAAACATGGTTAAACAGATCAAACTATCTTCTTGAATAAACAAAAAGACACTGAATTTTATGATGTAAAAGAGGGTCTAGGTTTTAAAAATCCAAAGAATCTATCCAAAGTCTTTTGTGCTGAATTATATGAATTTGAATACATGGGATAGGGTCTCACTAATTTAATGAAATTCACAGGGCTTCAAAAGATAATGAGTTAGAAATTCCAAAAAGAGAAAACAAAGAAAAAATACAACTTCCGTTTGACTACCCCGAGTTAAAAAAAAAGTTATGAATATTTGAAAACTTCTACATCAACTGAATCTTTACCTACTTATTATTCTGAAGAATTTAATCAAAAATTAGAAAATCTTTCTAAAACACCCGAATACTCTAATCTTTATATTCCAAGTTCTATTTTGAAAAAGAAAGTATCTCAACTTGAACATGACTTAACTAAACAAGCAATACATTTCTCTTATAACAGGTGTGTGCACTTGAAGTTCTCTCACGGTTTTCATTTTTGAAGTTCAAGTTCATATATTAATTATTGTGGTATTGCTTAAACCTTAATTGATAACTCATACAATTGTGACCTACAATAATGAAAGAAATATTCTACTTGATAGAATAGATCTTTTAAGAGACCAACTCACTTCCGCTACTACTAAAACTAAATCATAAAATGTTTTAAACTCTTTTGTAGACAAAGAAAAGTCTGTTGTTGAACAAAATTTTGATAAGTTAATGGAGTATGATCTTGGTGATAAAGTGTTTAATAATCAATGTAGCACCTCTCAGCATAATCAATATGTTAAATTTCCTAACCAAGATTTGAAAGTGATAACAGAGAAATTGTTAGTCTCTTGGTGAGAATAACAACAAGCAACAGATGTGTAGAAGGGGGGTTAAATACACTTTCAAACAACAAACAACAAACAACAGATGTGTAGAAGGGGGGTCAAAATAAAGTGTTACACATAGTAAATCAAACAACAGTCGAATGCTTTCCTTTTCATTAATAAGAAGATGATTACAGACTCTATCAAGTAAGCAACACTTGATATGTAAACACCTAATATAAATAGCTCACTCTTTCAAACTTTGCTATCTATAATCAACTTATGATTATAGATACCGGACGACTCTCTAAACAGGATTTAATCACAGATTGAAAACTTACCAATTTCACAACTAATGTGAATATTCGAATACACGAATAACTTGGCAATCTGTGAGTATCTTGATCACGTTGAACTGACAGACAGTGAATCAAGACTCGTAACTCGTTGAATGTAGTCGTACCTCTAAACTTATCAGGATGATAAGTATTTATAATCTTGTTCCTACGGATCCTAACAAACTAGAACTAATCCTAATTTGCTAACTAACTAACGGATAACTCGGAATCTTGAATCTTGAATCTTCTTATCTTGAGTCTTCAATCTTCAATCTTAATTCTGGAGTCTTCTTATCCTTGCCGTAGATATAGAGAGTTAAAAGATAAATTTAAAACGTATTTAAATTCTCTTTAAACTGACTTCTTGCTCGGACTGAGTTATTCAGCTTGAAATTCATCAAGCTGAGTTCTTCGAGAACAAACTCGAAAATAAACATGAACTAACATTATAATAATTAACTCATCCTTAGAAGTCCCAAGAGTTAGCTAGAACTTATTTAGCAACTCTGTTGAGCTGACTCAGTATATGCGCTGAGTCACTCAGTTTGAAACACATCAGGCTGAAAGCTCAATATCTATCTTAGGTGACATACACAGCTTATCACACATAGTGATAATCTTACTAAGATATAATATAAGCTGATCGAACATATGCTCAGCTTATATTCAGCTTAGACTCAGTCTGAAACACTATAAGTGTTCAGTTTGATCAAGCATCATAATTCTGTTTAAGTTATCTTTAGAACACATCTTACAAACTTAACTTTGTCTCATCAAATCTTAACTGATGAGATCATTTTCCCAACAAACTCCCCCTATTTGATGATGACAAAACCATCAAACAGTTATTAAGTTTGTTTAACAGAATTATGTTTTAACCTTAAACTTATTAAGATTTTATTTTTGAACTAATCAAATATTAATTGAACTTATCAATTTTAATTGAACTTATTAATTATAAGTGGAACATACCAACTTTAAGTTGAACAAACCAACCAAACACATTAATGAATAAGAACTAATCAGTTATTTATTCAAGCTGAACTTATCAGACTAATAATTATGAACATATCATAACACAGTTGAACATATCAAACTCATACTTGTACTAATTGAACATATCATAATACAAAAATTTTGATCACTCAGATCATGCACAGTTAGTGCTTACAAAATTAGAACTAATCTAATTTATACAATAGAACTAATCTATTCAAGATGCAGCTCTTCAAACTCCTTGATCTCCTTGTTGATTTCTTCAAGGATTTCTTGCAAATTAGGCAAGTGTTGAAGCTGATCCTTCTGTGATCTTATCGCTCTGTTAATTCTGTATCTGAACCTTGCAGTTTGTTCAGTCTTTTCCACTATTTGTCTTAGAGCAAACACTTGAGATACCCCACATGTATAGATACTTGCATCAGACTGGAAGCATTGTACACCATTTATGTCCAAGTACATGAATCCTTTCTGAGGCTTTTCCACATAGGTATTTTCTTTGAATTCCATGCCTTCAGGAAGATTTAGACTGTACTGGTCTGTATTTGCTAATCCAGCTGACTTTGTTTGCTTCTTCTTTCCAACTTTATGAAAAGAAGTCAGTAGGGTAGCTATCTCAGATCTAGGTATGATTTGCATCGCATCAGCTCTTGCAAGTAGCCTTAAGATTTCGTCTTTAACTTGATTCCTGGCAGAGGACTTTTCTATCTGCTTGATGAGGATAGCCACTTGATTCCACTCTTCATATCCTAGTTTATGAAGTTGATTCAGCTCCAGAGAAGGTGTTTCACAATTCTTTAAGACGAACTCCATGATGATAGTCCCTTGAACTGAACTCAACTTGAGTGAATCAATATGAGAAGAGAAGTAAGATCTTTTATAACACTGAATTATATTCTCCTCCTCTTGTTGATCCTGAACAGGAGGCTCTTCTACTTCTTCCTCCTTGGGCACAATAAGCAGTCTGAGTTTTGCTAATTCCTCATTCTGCTTTCTGATTTGCTCAGCCCAGGCTTGTTCTCTTCCTTATTAGCTAACACAGCTTGAACATCCATTTGTCTTCTCCTTAACTCGTTGATTGATATCCCAAGCTGATCAGCATCTTCTTGTTACATCCTTCTTACTGCCAACAGAGAAGCTCTTTCTTGTAAAGTCATTTTGTCAGCAGAGTCTTCATCTGAGGCTGATTCACTAAGAATCATCTTTCTTCTTTTCTGCTGAGGGGGTTCTGACTCAGCTTCTACTAGTCTTTTGCCTTTTGCTTTTTCAGTCAGCTCAGCTTCTATCTGCATTTCTTTCTCCCCCTCAATCTGATCTACTCCCTTTGCCAATAGTAATAAAGCTTCAGCTTGGACAGACTCAGCTTCAGCCTTTTGAACATTCTCCCCCTTTTTGTCATCATCAATAGGAGTCAAAGTCTTCTATTGCTGGAGTGCATCAGTTGTAGATTTCAAGTTCAGCACCTCCTCATCCAGAGAATCCAAAATTAGCATCATATTCTTCTTGGTTTGTTTCGCTTGAGGTGCAATTTATTAAACTGACCTTGAAAGAATTTCAACAAGTCATCCAAGTCAGCTTCAGAAGGTTGGAATTTGGGTGCATCATCCAAGGGTTGGTGTTTACCCTCAAACTCATTAGCACCAGAGTTTGGACCCTGTGAGTCATCTTGGTATGGAGATGACACATTGACAGGTCGTGCATGGGTGTGTGAGAAGTGAAGAAAAGTAATTGGGCTAGAAACATGAAGTGTATGTCTAGGTGGTTGGCTTATTGGTTTGGAGGGGGGTGATTGACACTGGGGACTGGTCATTTATTCAACGTTACCTAAGTGTGTCTGTTTAGGCACAGTAACAGGCTATCCCATGGCACTGGAAAGTGTGGGTTGAGTTGACACCACACCCGGTTTAGGCTTAAGGGTTAAAATGAGCCTCGAGGTTGACACCTTAAGAGTAGGCATCTCCCCCTCAACTCCTGCCTGGGGAGGGTTCAGTGTGATCTCAGCTCTAGTGATGCCTATAGGAGTGGCACCACCTTTGGCAGTTTTTCCAGTATAGGTTTGGATTTTCTCCCTAGTAGCAGTGGGCATACTAGGGGTGGCTGCAGATTGGAGTTGAATAGAAGGTGGAGGAGATGGGCTAGACTGGGTTGGGTTTACCACAGCCTTGTCTAAAAATGTAGATGGAGAATAATGACAAGAAAGAGAAAGTAGAGAGGTCTTACCAAAGGCAGCTTGTGTAGTGGCTGGTTCAGCTTGAGCAGAGTGTTCAGCTCGAACCTCTGTGCAGCTTGAGAATCTCCCCCTTGATTTGATCCCTCTGCTTCACTTTTTGATGAAGCTATCACTCAAACCCTCTTGCTCTGGGAAGATGTCATTATTGAACATCTTGGAGCTGAGTGTTGGAGTCAAGAACACATCCTGATCAGCTTCATACAGTGCTGTCCCTAGCTCGGCTTCAAATGGCAAGGACAGGTACCTTATAAATGGTACATGAATATCCCTTGTGGTCTTCATCACTTGGACCTTGAGCTCATTGAAGATGAGCTGAGCATAATCCAAGTTTCTCGTGAAGTACATGTTATATAGCGGCTGCATCTCGACCTCTTAGACCTGGTCTAGTCCTCCAACCTTGGTACCAAGTGAACGAATCACTTTGGACACCATGAAGCCCCAACTGGTTGGAAAGGTGGCCTTTTTGATAACACCCTTTGTCTGCGGGTGACCCATTCTGGGTAGGACAGACCTAGCTACCTGCCTTGTCATAGCCGGCTCGAACTCATCAGATTGAGGGAGTTGAAGAACGTTCCTTAGCCGCTGCACAGAAAGGACAACTGTTCTATCCCCATTTAGAACAGTTTCTGTGATCCCTCCCCTATTCTGGTTGTAAGTACAGGTGTACCAGAACTCCAAAAGATGTTGAGGAACAATGTGGAGTAGTGCTCCAGAGAGGGCGAATTCCAGGGGGCATTTACGAATGTAAGCCACCCATATCTCATATCCTCTGCCTTGTTTCCTTGCTGGAATTGCAAGACAGTCCCGTTGATTGTTGATTTTGATCAACGGCGCTCCATTGTTCTTAAACTGAGCACCTCGAACCATTTGATCACTGACAACTAATGTGATTCCGTCCATTGTCTAATTACACTGAGTAACTTGTTGATTTAGCACTGAGCAACTTAAGATTCGCACTGAGCGTTTGGAAAATTGCAGTGAGCAATTTAGGGTTTTGAAATGAACGGAGGAATGCACTAAGCAATAAAGGTGTTTCCGAAAGGTATTTGAGAAGGTGAGAATGTAGATTTGTAAGCGTAAACTTCTATAAACCGGTTATGGTCGTTATATATACCTTTCTGAGGAGGGAGAAAAGTTACCGTTGGAATCCCTTTTTATCCGTTACGCCGGAGAAATTACGGCTTGATGTAATAGTAACAGGGTCGAAACACATCATATTCCAACGGATAAATGTGCAAAATAACATTCTTGACTCACAAAAATATTGTAACACTGTTGTATCATACCAATACACAATTGGTGTAGGATGCGATATGAGACTGACTCAAATACACATTGATATATGAATTAATGACATGTAGTAATTAAATCATAGTTTGGACACACCAAGCTGAGTAAACTAATCACTCAGCCTAAGTCAAGTACGCAGCTTGAAATGAGCACTCAGCTTGAGATTCAAACTCAGCTTGAATAGAGCACACAGCTTAGAATCAATGACACTTAGTCATTGTTGTTTGAGACTGACTCAAACTTACAGTTTAACTACACTGAGTAGTTAAAGTATGTTTAGAACTTACCAAACGTGTGAACCAATCACACAACTTGAGTTAAGCACATAGCTCAGACTCAATGACACATAGTCATTTTTGTTTAAGACTAACTCAAACTTGTGAACTCATTACTCAGCTTGACATGTTTATCAGTTTATGAAAACTTATTTATAAACTGTGCACTCAGCTTAAGACACTTAGTCTTGGTCAAACTAAAACTCAAATTCTAGACACACAGCTATTGGTTGAGCATACCCAATTCACTTAGCAGATACATAAACCTCTTTTCATCAAGTGGTTTAGTAAAGATATCTGCTAATTGGTCATCAGTGGAGATAAATTTAATGTCAACTTTACCTTTTTCCACGATGTCCCTCATGAAATGATGTCGAATTTCAATGTGCTTGGTTTTTTAGTGGAAGACTGGATTGTAAGTGATGGCTAGAGCACTTTGGTTATCACAGAAGATAGGAGTTTTCTTGAAACTCATACCAAAGTCCTGAAGCTGATGTTGCATCCACAGGATTTGAGCACAACAGCTTCCTGTTGCATCATATTCGGCTTCAGTAGTTGAAGTAGCCACTGAGTTCTGTTTCTTACTAGTCCAGCTTACTAACCTCCCTCCAAGTATTTGACATCCTCTAGTTTTTGATTTTCTATCTAACTTGCACCCAGCATAGTCAGCATCTGAAAAACCAACTAACTCAAATTCAGAGTCCTTTGGATACCAAAGACCTAGATTTAGAGTACCTTTAAGGTACCTAAAGATCCTTTTCACAGCTTGAAGATGTGATTCTTTAGGATTTGACTGATATCTTGCACAAACACATGTAGCAAATATGATATCAGGTCTACTGGCTGTCAAATAGAGTAATGAACCAATCATTCCTCTATAGGTAGACTGACACACAGACTTACCATCTGAGTCCTTACTCAGCTTGACAGCTGGTGACATGGGTGTTTTCATGGTTGACTTGAATCAAAACCATATTTCTTTATCCAATCAAGAACATACTTGCTTTGATTGATGAATATTCCATCAGGCTTTTGTTGGATTTGTAATCCTAGGAAGTATGTCATCTCACCCATCATGCTCATCTTGTACTTTTGTGACATTATTTTGGAGAACCATTCACATAGAGATTCATTAGTAGAACCAAAAATAATGTCATCCACATAGATTTGTACAAGAATCACCTGTCCTTTACTCTTTTTAATAAAGAGTGTCTTATCTATACTACCTCTGGTGAAATCCATTGATAGCAGATAGTTGGACAGTGTATCATACCAAGCTCGTGGAGCTTGTTTAAGACCATACAAAGCCTTGTCTTACTTATAGACATGATGTGAAAACTTTGAACTAACAAAGCCAGGAGGTTGTTTCACATAGACTTCCTCCTGAAGTTTTCCATTTAGGAAAGCACTCTTCACATCCATTTGATAGACTTTGAAGTCTTTATATGCTACATAAGCTAAGAACAACCTTATAGCTTCAATTCTAGCAACAGGGGCAAAGGTCTCATCATAATCGATTCCTTCTTCTTCTTTATACCCTTGTGCTACCAGCCTGGCTTTGTTCCTAACTATTACTCCATCCTTGTCCATTTTGTTTCTATAGACCCACTTAGTTCCTATAATGGTGTGATCTTTGGGGACAGGGACAAGGCTCCAGACCTTATTTCTCTCAAACTCATTTAATTCCTCTTGCGTAGCATCAATCCAATCCTCATCCTCTAAGGCTTCTTCAGTCTTCTTTGGTTCCATTTGGGATAGGAAACCAACGTAAGCAGCATAGTTAGCTGTAGCTTTTGATCTGGTCATAACCTTTTCTTGGACATTTCCAATGATTTGATCTTGAGGATGATCTTTGAGGAATTTAAATGTTGTAGTTGGAGAATCTGGTTCTGGATCTGAGTGATGTTGAGAACTGTGAGGTGAACTAACAACCTCAGTCTCAATAGCAGCATTGTCAACAAACTGATGATCACTGAGATCTCCAGTCTGAGTGACTTCAGCTCCAAAAGGATTGACGAACTCATCATCCTTCTCAGCTTGAGAGTCCCTTGGAGCTTGTGATGATTTCTTTAATAGACACACATCATCATCACTATCATCTCCTATGACATACATAGGATTTGACATATTAGTTTCCTTAGGCTTTTCAAGCTCACTCAGACTAACCAAGTCAGCTTGTCTTTTATCAGCTTGATCAAGACTGTCTTCATCAAATGAGACATGAATTTATTCTTCTATAGCCTTTCTCCTAGTGTTATACACTCTGTAAGACTTGGAGATTGAGGAATAACCAACGAATATTCCAGGATCAGCTTTGGGTTCCAACTTATGGAGCTGATCTCTTTGATTCAGCACATAGCATTTTGAACCAAAGACATGGAAATAACCTATATTGGGTTTTCTAGATTTATACATCTCATATGTTGTTTTGCCATGTCTTTTGACAATGATTGATCTATTTTGTGTATAACAGGCTGTACTAACAGCTTCATCCCAGAAATAGAGTTTCAATCCTGCCTCACATATCATAGTTGTAGCAGCCTCAATTAAGATTCTATTTCTCCTCTCAGCAACTCCATTTTGTTGGGGAGTTCTGACAGTTGAGAAAGTTTGTAATATTCCCTTTTGTTCACAAAAGCCTTCAAGGGTTGAGTTTCTGAACTCAGTCCCATGATCACTTCTGAGTTGCTTTACAGACTTACCTTTCTACAACTCTTCCTGTTTGATAAAACTCATTATCTCCATGGTAGCTTCACTTTTAGCTTTTAGGAATATTACCCAGGTGAATCGTGAGAACTCATCTACTATCACTAGTGTGTACTTTTTGCCACATAGGCTAGGAGTACTTATGGGTCCAAACAGATCCATATGCAACATATGCAGTGGGTCTATTATTGAAAAATTTTACTTTGATTTAAAGGACCCTTTATGGTATTTCCCTTGTTCACAAGCTGAACACAATTTGTCCTTGACAAATATGATCTTTGGTAATCCAGAAACTAACTCTTTATTGGATAGCATATTTATATTTTTGAAATTTAAATGCGATAATCGTTTATGCCACAACCAACTCAGCTTAGGAACAGATTGGGAATACAAGCAGGTTTCAGTATAGGGATCAGCAGAATTAAGATCAAGTAGATACACATCTCTTTCTCTTTTAGCTATTAATACAGGCTTTCCCTTAGCATTATATATAGTTCATGCTTTCTTCCTAAAAGTAACTACATTGTCTTTATCATACAACTGGCTGATACTGATCAGATTGTGTTGAAGACCCTTGACATATGCAACCTTCTGGAAAGGCACCTTGCCAGCATGCATCTTCCCATAGCCTTTAGTTCTTCCATGGGAGTTGTCACCAAAAGTTACTTTAGGACCTTCATCTTTCTGGAAATCACTAAGAAGTCCTTTCCACCCAGTCATGTGCCTTGAACATCCACTATTCAAGTAAAATTTACTTGAACCCTGCACATATTATGAAAACTAAACACGTTAGTTTTGTTTGGGAAGCCACTTCTTGGTGGGTTCAGATGATGAGCACTTAGCATCTTCATCTTGTTGAACTGACTGTTCAGCTTGAGCAGGAGCTAAGTCCTGTGTAGGCTGATCAGCCTGTTCTTGTTCAGGCCTTGAGATTTTAGCATCACAGTCCTTAGCCTCATGACCCCTAGTTTTGTACTGTAGCATCTTCTTCTTCCAATGATTACAGGAGGTAGAGTGTCTAATAATCCTTCTGAGATCTTGCTCTCACTCTTAGGATTATATGTAGTGGATAACTTTTCATCTTTCTTTGCAAGTTGATTCATTTGATGCTCACTGACTTTGGACTTACCTTTGTCAGATCTTTGTTTGTTATCCTTTTGATTAGAAGCTTGACCAACAAACTTCTTTTCCATGACCTTGGACTTACCTTTGTCATGCTTTTTGGACTCACCAGTTTCAACAGGTTTGGACTTACCACTATTGATTTCGTTGGACTTACCAGGATCCACAACTTTGGACTTACCGTTGTTGTGATTTGACCTCTGACTTACAGTGTTCTTCCTATTCTTGTAACTTCTATCTGAGCCAGATAGAGAATGTTATCTTTTGAAAGGATTTGGATTAAGCCTTTCTATGACTAAAGTTCTTTGAATAGGCTGAGTGCCTAATCTTTCCAGCACAGACTTACCATGTTATTTGGATGTTGAGCACTCATTGCCATGATCTTTGGCCTTTACAAACATATTGTATTTAAGGTTTTGACCATGTTTCTTCTCTGAGGCTGACTTCTGAGACTCAATCAGTTGTCTATCCTCCTCAGAGTCTGTACTTGCTATCTCATCCTCATCAGGTGCATAGGCTGCGGATTGATAGTCACCTCCAAGTACAGCTTGTACCTGTTTAGGAATTTGTTAGTTGATGCACTTTTCATCAATCCTTGATGACTTACACCAAGATTCAGTGACCTTTTGAAGTTGGTCAGCTTTATCTTTGGCTTCCTAAAGTTCTTCACTTAGAAGTTCATTAATGTGTCTTTGACATTCAAGATCACACTGTGCTTTCTTACCAACATCAATCAGAGATTGATTTTCCTTAATCTCATTCTTCAGTTTAGCTATCTCAGCTTTGAGGTCCTTTTGAGACTTAAGGCCGGTCTTGAAATCATTTAACAAATAATCGAAGGCAAGACCCTTTTCTTCATCGGTGTAAAAATTGAAATTACTAACCTTGTACATGGAAGCAGGATCCCAATCACTAAGCTTACTGTTTTCCTTAGCTTCCTTCATGTTATCTTCAAAAGTTGACTCGGACAAACCATAATCAACTTCATCAATTTCAAACTCTTCATCTTCTTGATCCATTAGACAAACATCATCATTATCTGAGGTAGATGATTCTGTATCCCAGGTTTCAGCGTAAAGTCCTTTGTCTTCTGGCTTTGCTTTCTTGAGCTGAGTATATTTCTTTTTATATTTATCAGCCCTGTAAGCATTCTTATCAGCAACTGATGCTGATTCTTCCTTCTTTAATCTGCACTCAGCAGCAATATGTCCCTTCTTCAGACAGTTAAAGCACACAGCCTTCTTAGGATCAAAGGAACTCTTCCCTTTGCCCCTCTCAGATCTTCCTATTCCCCGTTGAGCTCTTCTCAATCATCTGGCTAACATGGCCATCTACTCAGTGATAGTCTGAACATCATCAGTATGACTTGAGTCTGAGTCTGAGTAGTCAGCTTGAAATTCTGACTCTGTCTCAAATTCAACAACCAAGGCCTTGGAACCTTTCTTCTTTTTCTATGCAACTAATGCAATATCTTCTTTATCTAAAGAATTCTTAAGTTGTTGCTGAGAAGTTCTCTTGTGCTCTGTGATCTATTCATAATTGAGCAAGAACCTATAGATGGACTGTAGGTTATACATATGTAGTGTTCCTCCAGCCCTCAGTGCTGTGGTTACTTCATTGAACCTTTCTCGCAACACATCCAGAAATTTCAGCACAAGTTCAACTTCATCTTTCTTAACACCCACACTTAGTAGGTCATTTATCAAGCAGTGAAACCTTGTGAACAAATCAGGCAAGGATTCATTCTTCTTCGAAAATAAGTTTTCATAAGATCTATTCAGATGACTCTTCTTTTGCTGCTTGACCAGATCAGTGCCCTCATATGTAATACTTAATTTATCCCAGATATCTTTTGCAGTTTGACACCCAGTCACTGTATGTAAGATTTCGTTGGTCAGGGCATTCGCCAGAACACTCTTTGCCTTGTCATCCAGATTGAAAAGTTTCCAATCTTCATCTGTCCAGGATGCAACAGGCTTCCTTACTTCTTTTTCACTTATGTCTGTTTTATCAGCGGACGTATCACTGACAAGAGCAGAAATTTTAGGGATGATTGGTCCTTTAGTAATGACATCGTACAAATGATTGTCAATGGACTTGAGGAATAGCATGGCTCTGAACTTCCACATAGGATAATCAGATCCATCAAAGATGGGACAGCCCTTGGCAGACATCTGAGGAAAGTTTGATGAATTGTTTCTTATAGACATTGCGAACTTTCTCAGAATCTTGAACTTTCAACGTATGAACTTGTTCAGCCTGCTCTGATACCAGTTGTTAGTCCCTTGGTGAGGATAACAACAAGGAACAAATGTGTAGAAGGGGGGTTGAATACACTTTATGCGGAAATTGAACAAATCAAAATAAAGTGTTACACATAGTAAATCAAACCACAGTCGAATGCTTTGCTTTTCATTAATAAGAAGATGATTACAGACTCTATCAAGTAAGCAACGCTTGATATGTAAACACCTAATATAAATCTCTCAATCTTTCAAACTTTGCTATCTATAATCAACTTATGATTATAGATACCGGACGACTCTCTAAACAGGATTTAATCACAGATTGAAAACTTACCAATTTCACAACTAATGTGAATATCCGAACACACGAATAACTTGGCAATCTGTGAGTATCTTGATCACGTTGAACATACAAACAGTGAATCAAGACTCGTAACACATACGATCAATAGGTTGAGGTGAAACTGAGTTATGGCTCTGTAACTCGCTGAATGTAGTCGTACCTCTAAACTTATCAGGATGATAAGTATTTATAATCCTGTTCATACGGATCCTAAAAACTAGAACTAATCCTAATTTTCTAACTAACGGATAACTCGGAATCTTGAATCTTGAATCTTCTTATCTTGAGTCTTCAATCTTCAATCTTGATTCTGGAGTCTTCTTATCCTTGTCATAGATATAGAGAGTTAAAAGATAAATTTAAAACGTATTTAAGTTCTCTTTAAACTGACTTCTTGCTCGGACTGAGTTACTCAGCTTGAAACTCATCAAGCTGAGTTATTCGAGAACAAACTCGAAAACAAACATGAACTAACATGTATAATAATTAACTCATCCTTAGAAGTCCCAAGAGTTAGCTAGAACTTATTTAGCAACTCTGTTGAGCTGACTCAGTATATACGCTGAGTCACTCAGCTTGAAACACATCAGATTGAAAGCTCAATATCTATCTTAGGTGACATACTCAGCTTATCACACATAGTGATAATCTTACTAAGATATAATATAAGTTGATCGAACATATGCTCAGCTTATATTCAGCTTAGGCTCAGTCTGAAACACTATAAGTGTTCAGTCTGATCAAGCCTCATAATTCTGTTTAAGTTATCTTTAGAACACATCTTACAAACTTAACTTTGTCTTATCAAATCTTAACTGGTGAGATCATTTTCCCAACAGAAATCCTTGAGTAAAAAACAAACCAAGAGACCATCGTGGCTTGAGAAAAGAAAGAATTTTCTAGAAGCCAAGAAAAGACGCTTTCAAGAGAAAAATAATTTTCGTGATAATAGCTACAAAAACGATGCTCATAATCACTATGTTTATGGTGGTTACAAGTATAATTTTGGTCATGTGCATGGAAGAGTTTCATATGCTAGAAATAGTTCTCATTATACTAAGACTAATGGTTCAAATGAGTCTGGTTTTGATTCAAATGTTCATTCCCGTGCTCATGTTAGGAAGTATGGATCTTCTTCTTTTATTAATTCTTGTTGGAATGTTTTATATAAGCCTAATGTGAAATATCCATTTAAGGTATATTCTATTAAACATCTCATAAGCATATCTAAGGAGAAAATTTTTACCTCTCCTCAAAGAGTGAACACATTATTCGTTAATCAGAATATTCAAAAGGAGAAACTGAATTATAACTACAAGTGGATGCCTACAAAAGAATCTGTAGTTAAATCTCCTTTCCGATCTGGACCCAAACACAAATGGGTACCAAAATCTGCATAATCTGTTTTGCAGATAAGCTTTGAGACATTCTGGAACATCATAGTTACACTCTGGAGAATATTGTGAAGTCAAAACAACTATGTGTTCAATACGCAAAAAAGTTCAAATCTTCTGGCTAGAATAAAGAAGAGTGTTCCTTGCAATTCATCTTATACATCATTTTGTTTAGCATCAGCCCGAGACTGATGATCTGAGAAGCTTACTTTTTGTGAGTTATCATTATTTTATATAACTTATGTGTTGATGATTATTACTTGCAAGGGAAGCATAACTCTTTAGAACCCGCAAGTGTGCACATATTTTCTCACTAAATTGTTTATGCATGCTTGTAGGGAGAGTAAATAACTTTATGTTTCACAAAAATATATTTTGTTCTTATTGAGAAAATCCGAAAACATTGAAAAGTGAAAATCCAAAAACATTACAAATGTTTAAAATACAAAAATGTTTTACTTACAAATTTTGTTAGCTGTTCAAGAAGGTATTCAATCTTTGCTTCATTTTGATACATTTCTTGTTGTCTTGTTGATCCTTCAAATAATTATCTTTCATTTCCTGAATTCCATCTTGTATCATTCTGAAATCCTTTCTTGATTCATTTGGTTTAATTCATTCTAGAACGTATTCATCTTGTGCCAAGTTTTGATAATCAATCTTACAAATATGATTAATTCATTTTGATGATCGAATTGCACCTTGAGTGGGGGAGTGTAGAACATTACTTACTCCTATGGTCAATCCAAAGCCGGAAGGACCTACCCCAGGAGTTCACCATTCTAAATAAACTTAGTAAGTGTTTACTAGGTAAAATACGAAATCAGAATCAGTTATCACGGGATACTGATTTGTGTGCAGAGTTAAAATGAAACTAAGAGGGGTGGAACAGGAGATGGGGGTGCTTATGATCAACGAATTGCTTTGAGCTCAATTTGAAAAATCATTCTGTTATTTTATAGATTTTTTATTGTTCCTTTCCTATGATGGTTCAAATCGTTCTTGACAATCGTTATCAACATGATATCTTCTGAAAATCATTCTCGTTGATTATTATGAACAACATATCTTCTACAATACATTCATTTGGGAAAGAAAGTTTGAGGGAGAAGTTGAAAAATATCTAGAGAGCTGAGGGTGTGAGATATGATCAAAAGAAAAGGAAGATCCTTACCAAACCATACCAAATATCTAGGTAGCCACTTCCACTACTAGTTTTATACTGGTATTGAAGTAGACATCATAGACCTAGGGATGCAATGCACTAACCCCACAAGCTACTCAATTTTCTCTTAATAGATAATGTTTCAACTTCACATAGAGATTTTCACATACATATTGACATCTCATTTGGAGATTGTTGATATTGAAAATAGGAGGACAACTACTCCGGTCCCCAACTTCTTTCGTGCAACTATTGAGTCTAGAGTCAATTGCAATATTATTTTCTTCTAGGACACTTATGGAATCATTTCATGTTTGTGTGACAGTGTCGGAATATCTTGAGTAATATCTTATGATATTTACAGTGATAGATGGAAATCCTACCAGTGCTACCATCATGCCAACGCTAAACATAGTGAGTTTATCTAAACTGAAGTGCTAACTGGAAATCTATGTGATCACGGTGTTACAACTGATGTGTTAATTGTAACATCCTTCTATCGGGCCTGGTAGTTTACGCGCGGATGGTAAACTATTTGTTTATTATTTATATTTATTTATATTTAATTGTTTTTGTAAGTGATTATTTGTTTGCTATTTATTTGATTATTATATGATGATTTTAATTGGACCGCGAGGTATGCGGTGAAAATATTAGTTTTAAAATGTTATGTGTTATTGGTACCATATGATTTGTTTTTACACGAGGGTCCCAAATAATACCTCGTTGCTTGTTTATGATTTGAGAAGAACCACTTTAATTAGGTTCATGTATGTCAGATAATTGTATTTTATACTGTGTGTGTTTTTATTAAAATACCTCAGCCGACCTTAAGGACTTATTAGACTTCTTGAAGTCAAATTCATATGTTTCTTACTGTAGAAGTTTGTATTGCCCCATTAGCTACGTTCCTTACATTCTTCTTCAAGATCAACAATAAATTCAGCCTCTAACCTTCTGTATATTTCGAGTTCATAGCTACAAGATTAAAGGTTAGTGATTTGATTATGTGTTCTTATGATTTCTTTAGTAGTTCTTTCTAAAAACCCATTAATTGATTTCTAGGGTTGGAGATTAAGTGGGTTTATGTCAAATTCATGTTGTATTCATGTTCTTATATGTTCAATAGATGTTACTTACTGATTTGATATGAAATTCGTGGTTGAATTTTGTGATTTGAAGAGTTGAACTCAAGAACCCATTAATGGAGATCAAGGAGTAAACTTGAATTTGTGACTTCATGATTTGATGATCCATATTGTGTTTCGATGTTTTCCATGTGTTTAGTAAGCATAAATATGAAGTTCTAAACTGGTTTGATATCATTTGAATGATGAATTGCTATGGTTATGATGATTGAGCATGAAACTCCATTAATGGATGTAGAAGATGAACTTGAAATTAGGAATTCATGAATAAATGATTCTAAATGGGTAAAATTCAAAATTGACCATTAAGGGACTGATTTTTATGCTTCACATAGTTCCTACAACACATATAGATTGATTGAAAGTCAAATTATGGATTAGAAGTGTTAGTTTTGATGAATTTCAAGAAATTGCTAAATTGGACATTTCTTAGTTAATTAAAGTTGGATTTTTGTTTGAATTAATTGAATGAGTGAAATGTAAGTAAGATAGCTTCTACAAGTGCTAAATGGTGTTAGTAAGCACTGAAAAATGAGTAGAATTGATTTGTGATTGAATTGCTAAAAATTACCGAAATCTCGCTAAAGTTGACTTTTGTTGACTTTGGTCGTCTTTCCGAGTTAGGACCTCAAAAAGTGCAGATCAACTCTTCATTATAAGGGGAACAAGCTGTCTTTAGAAAGTTTTTTCATAAAATGTTGTTTTGGTGTCGATCCGTTAGATTTAAAGTTGTGGTTATTTAACCCGTTTGGTCAAAAATTGGTTTTTGTGCATAGTTAATTTATGATATATGAACTTAGATGACTCGTGATCGTGTTTCATTGGTTGATACATGTTCCATATGATATATGAAGCATTTCTAAATGATGTTTGACTTATTTCAATTTGGTTTGGTGTGTTTAACCTAACGGGTTGATTTTGACCCGTTTGCGAGGTAAATTGTTATATTTGAACATTGAGCGTGTTCTGTCGATTGCTACACCTTGCTTATAACATATATGATTATCTTAAATGGTTTTGAATGTTTTTCATGTTGATTATATGTGTTTTGCGTAACGGGTTAGTTTTGACCCGTTTGCGTAGTAACTTGACTATTGCGGATTAATTGGAGATAGATGAACCTTATGAATGTTCCATTGATTTCTACGTGTTTAATATCTTATATAAAGATATTCTAAATGATTTTGACTGTATTTCTTGTTGTTTATATATGTTAGGTATAACAGTTAAGCTTTGACCCGTTTGCGAATTAACTTGACTTTTGGAGTTAATTATGATTTTAGAACTGATTTGTTTATGTTGTGTTCTCAGGGGACTCAAAGACTTAGTAATATAAGACAACTGAGTGTGGATTTTGAGGACACAGGTGAGTGGACTTTGACTCACTGGTGGTATTAGTCATGATTATGATGATTATCTGGATTCATATTATTTAATCATGTGATAGATTGTTTAATCTGATATGATTATTCGGAGATTGGTATTATGATTGTTCAGAGATTGAGATTGTGATTGTTTGGTGATTGACACTAGGATTGTGCGATGACTAGTATATGTGTTTATTGATTGCAATCGAGTCCAAGATATGTGCGCGGTGAAGATTACTGTGCGCATGTTGTCTTTGAGGGAGGTTAGCCGGTTTGTGATGGGCTAGACTGGGTTGCTTCTAGTTGTGCGGTTGTTCACCCCCTGTTACATTTGTTGCAACAGAGGGGGTTTAACTGTGCCAGTTAGCAGACGGTCATCGGTAAACCTATGCTTGGCCGACATATGGGTTGCAGGCTCTGAAGAGCTGCCGTGCCTCTAATGATACGTGGTGCCCCGCTCTTGAGTAGTCCTTGTGTCTTGAATCTGTGGTGATTGTTGTGATTATGCTATTGTTGTTTGTGCCATAAATTCCATTCACTTAGCTTTGACCGTCGCTCTGATATTATGTTTTATATAAGATGATTCATCTTTGTGAACTCTTTTGTAACACTAAACGATATACTGTGTTGTTGAACAGTATTGGTTTTAAGTTTGTGGGTGTTGTTATCTTTACTACTTTTTCTATTGCAATACTTGCGCTGTTATTTAAAAAATGGCTTGAGTTTTACGGTGTTACATTAATTGTCATATCATTCTGATAGAGTCATTGCCAAAATCAAGTTGAAGCTAGTTTACAAGAGCATGAAGATCATGATGGATCCTGACCATCATGAGGAGGAGAATCAAGTTTAAGGATCATTATTCACATATCAAGTGGGAGCGGATACATCAAAGTGTTAAAGATCGTGAGCTACTTTCTATGGGGAGCAAATTTTGATTAAAGAAAATTTCAAAGGTGTTGAAACAGCCAATCCAACCCTCGAGTAACATCTTTGCGTAATCAACATAGATTATTCTCGTGTAAAGCTCAAGATCATTCATGTGAAGTCAAAAGAGATGATCATGGTTGCAAATTCTAATAAGTCAGAAGCTTCTACTGCAATCTCTGATAAGCAACCTGATCACCAAGGACGAGTCTTTAAAATCTCGTGAAGACTCGAAGTTTCAAAGAACGGTCTCCTAATGTTTATTGCGGAAAGACAAAAATCTCAGTATCTTCTAAACAGGGAGAATGTTCGGTGCTTAAATAGAGTATTATCGTTTCTATGCTTAATTGTAAATTGAACACAAAGAGGGAGATTGTTAGAACCTTTGTTGTGTTCAACTTCATTCTAGTAACTCTAGTGTTAATTATATATTTTCTAGTAGTTTAGGGTACTAAATGTAAATACCTCAAGGGGTATAAATATTTTCTTTATGCCTTAAACGAATAAGCAGTACAATTTCAAATTTACGGTTTGTGTGATTTTGATAATTTTCTCTAGACATTCATATGAAGATATCAATTTCATACATTATTATTGTGATATTGTTTCATCTATTTGACAAATACGAGATACAATTGTGACCTACATTTGGTGTAGGTTTGACCTTCCAATTGTATAGATGGGCCACATTTTCTAACTAGTGTTACATTTCTAATATTTATATAGTTATCGATATAGAGAAATGTTCAATATAGTCCATACTTAATTTATAGTCCTGAGGGACTAATCTTAGCCTTTGGATCAGCCCCATTAATGGTCCGGATTGAACTTTAAAAATTTTGGGCGTAGTGACATTTTCGTAATTAACATGTGATGATTTTACAATCAAATGTGATTGTTTATTAAAATTTCAGGACTATGTTTTTTATATGGACTTTATTAAACACAACTCTATCGATATAATAGAAAATACATACGAGTTTTTTATTTATTATTCTCTATCATAGTTATTTTGTAAAAGAAAAATGACCCCGTACAATTTTAACTATCTACATGATTTTCGTTAAAATTTTCTTTTATCATATCATCACACGTTATAATCATCAAATCCCTTAATAGTTAATATACATACAAAAACAACCATTCTTCAACATGGAATAGTTCACGTTGAGACCATCACGACGGGTATCACGCTCATTATTTTGGCGCTCACATTGTAACGTGAACGTACTACTAAAAATAAACACATTATTAAATTGATAATAACATAAAAAAACCATATTGTCTTTCTTAAATGTGAAGGAAATTTGACCTTTTCTTACGAGGATGACGTGAGTCAAAGTACGAGAAGTCATTGAATCCCACCGTCCATTATCCAAATTGGATATTATAATATAACTTTTGCATGGGTAACATAAAACATATATATATATATATAGAGGATCAAAAAAGACACCTCCTTAAACAAAGATCTTAAAGTCTTAATCTCAGTCATTAGATTCATTAAATCAATGGTCAACATGTCTAATTATATTATTGTAATTAAGTAAACAATTATAAGATTTAATCTAGAAGGAAGGGTATTATGGTCAAAACCCTTTTTTTAAATTTTTTTTAATTCGTATATTTTTAAATGATCATAACTATTTCAATTTTTTGAATTTGAGCAAAAAAATTATATCAATCTTCTCATTTTTTAATCAACTTTTAAACGAGACAACTCTTCCTATATTTCTGGAAAAAAAATTCGACGAAAATGACGAAAACTGACAGGTGTTATAGATATGACGAAAATGATAAAAACTGGTAGCTATTATGGATATGAAGGTGATGGACGAAAATAACGAAAATAATGAAAATTATCATTTTCAGGACCTGCTATTACGTGATAATGTGCAGGCAAAAATGATAATTTTCGTCATTTTTGTAAAAAAAGAATGATGAAGAGGTTTGAAAATGATAAAAATTGTTAGGTGTTATAAAAATGAAACTGATGACGAAAATGATGAAAACTGGTAGTTGTTATGGATATGAAGGTGTTGGACGAAAATGATGAAACTGATAGATGTTACTTTCTTTCCAACAGCCGAAAATGATAATGTTCGTCATTTTCGTCAAAAAAAATGATGAAAATGGTCCGAACATGATGAAAACTGAAAGGTGTTATAGATATGAAATAGATGACAAAAATGATGAAAACTGGTAGCTGATATGGATATGAAGGTGATGGACGAAAATGATGAAACTGATAGATGTTACTTTCTTTCCAAGAGCCAAAAATGATAATGTTCGTCATTTTCATCATTTTCGTCATTTTCGTCAAAAAAATGATGTACAGGGTCCAAAAATGATGAAAACTGGCAGATGTTATAGATATGAAAGTGATGACGAAAATGATAAAATCTGGTAGCTAATATGGATATGAAGGTGATGGACGAAAATGACGAAAATTATCATTTTCAGGACCTGCTGTTACGTGATATATAATGTGCAGCCGAAAATAATAATTTTCGTCATTTTTATCATTTTCGTCATATTCGTAAAAAATAATGTTGAACAGGGTTCGAAAATGATGAAAACTGGTAGGTGTTATGGATATGAAGGTGATGGACGAAAATGATGAAACTGATAGATGTTACTTTCTTTCCAAGAGCCAAAAATGATAATGTTCGTCATTTTCATCATTTTCGTCATTTTCGTCAAAAAAAATGATGAACAGGATCCGAAAATTATGAAAACTGACAGGTGTTATAGATATGAAAGTGATGACGAAAATGATAAAAACTGGTAGCTATTACGGATATGAAGGTGATGGATGAAAATGATGAAAATAACGAAAATTATCATTTTCGGAACCTGCTGTTACGTGATATATAATGTGCAGCCAAAAATGATAATTTTCTTCATTTTCGTAAAAAATGAATGATGAAGAGGTTTGAAAATGATAAAAACTGGTAGGTGTTATAAAAATGAAAGTGATGACGAAAATGATGAAAACTGGTAGTGGTTATGGATATGATGGTGATGGACGAAAATGATGAAACTGATAGATGTTACTTTCTTTCCAACGGCTGAAAATGATAATGTTCGCCATTTTCGTCAAAAAAAATGATGAAAAGGGTCCGAAAATAATGAAAACTGGCAGGTGTTATAGATATGAAATAGATGACAAAAATGATGAAAACTGGTAGCTAATATGGATATGAAGTTGATGGACGAAAATGATGAAACTGATAGATGATACTTTCTTTCCAAGAGCCAAAAATGATAATGTTCGTCATTTTCATCATTTTCGTCAAAAAAAATGATGTACAGGGTCCAAAAATGATGAAAACTGACAGATGTTATAGATATGAAAGTGATGACGAAAATAATAAAAACTTGTAGCTAATATGGATATAAAGGTGATGGATTAAAATGACGAAAATAATCATTTTCGGGACCTGCTGTTACGTGATATATAATGTGCAGCCGAAAATGTTAATTTTCGTCATTTTCATCATTTTCGTCATTTTCGTAAAAAATAATGTTGAACAGGGTTCGAAAATTATGAAAACTGGTAGGTGTTATGGATATGAAGGTGATGGACGAAAATGATGAAACTGATAGATGTTACTTTCTTTCCAAGAGCCAAAAATGATAATGTTCGTCATTTTCATCATTTTCGTCATTTTCGTCAAAAAAAATGATGAACAGGATCCGAAAATTATGAAAACTGACAGGTGTTATAAATATGAATGTGATGACGAAAATGATAAAAACTGATAGCTATTATGGATATGAAGATGATGGACGAAAATGATGAAAATAACAAAAATTATCATTTTCGGGACCTGGTGTTACGTGATATATAATGTGCAGCCGAAAATGATAATTTTCTTCATTTTCGTAAAAAAAGAATGATGAAGAGGTTTGAAAATGATAAAAACTGGTAGGTGTTATAAAAATGAAAGTGATGACGAAAATGATGAAAACTGCTAGTTGTTATGGATATGAAGGTGATGGACGAAAATGATGAAACTGATAGATGTTACTTTCTTTCCAACGGCCGAAAATGATAATATTCGTCATTTTCGTCAAAAAAATGATGAAAAGGGTCCGAAAATGATGAAAACTGGCAGGTGTTATAGATATGAAATAGATGACAAAAATGATGAAAACTGGTAGCAGATATGGATATGAAGGTGATGGACGAAAATGATGAAACTGATAGATGTTACTTTCTTTCCAAGAGCCAAAAATGATAATGTTTGTCATTTTCATCATTTTCGTCAAAAAAATTGATGTACAGGGTCCAAAAATGATGAAAACTGGCAGATGTTATAGATATGAAAGTGATGACGAAAATGATAAAAACTGGTAGCTAATATGGATATGAAGGTGATTGACGAAAATGACGAAAATTATCATTTTCGGGACCTGCTGTTACGTGATATATAAGGGGCAGCCGAAAATGATAATTTTCGTCATTTTCATCATTTTCGTCATTTTCGTCATTTTCGTAAAAAAATAATGTTGAACAGGGTTCGAAAATGATGAAAACTGGTAGTTGTTATGGATATGAATGTGATGGACGAAAATGAAAAAAACTGATAGATGTTACTTTCTTTCCAACAGCCGAAAATGATAATGTTTGTCATTTTCGTCAAAAAAAATGATGAATAGGGTCCAAAAATGATGAAAACTGGAAGGTATTATAGATATGAAAGAGATGACAAAAATGATGAAAACTGGTAGCTATTATGGATATGAAGGTGATAGACGAAAATAATAAAACTGATAAATGTTACTCTCTTCCAACAGCCGAAAATGATAATTTTCGTCATTTTCATCATTTTCGTCAAAAAATAATTGGTGAACAGGGTCCGAAAATGATGAAAACTGGTAGGTGTTATGGATATGAAGGTGATGGACGAAAATAATGAAACTGGTATGTGTTAGTATCTTCCAACAGCCAAAAATGATAATTTTCATCATATTAGTCATTTTCGTCAAAAAAAAATTTCCCAAAAATATAGGAAAGAGTGGTCTCGTTTGAAAGATGATTAAAAATGAGTAGATTAGTATAATTTTTTTGCTCAAATTAAAAAAATTGAAATAGTTATGGTTATTTAAAGATTTAAGAGGTAAAAATATAAAAAAAATGAATTTGAGAATAGCTGTAGGGATGTGCGTGAGTTTATTCAAATGGTTTTATTCCTATTTTGTCATTTTAAATGAGTGACTGAGATTGGGGTTTAGGGTCTTTGTTTAAGAGGGGGACTTTGTTGATATATATATATATATATATATATATATATATATATATATATATATATATATCAACAAGATCAAAGGGAGCAAGAATATATGTGAATGAAATAATTAATTAATTAATTTACTAACTACATTAAATATATGTATATACATATATATATATATATATATATATATATATATATATATATATATATATATATATATATATATATATATATATATATATATATATAGGTTGGTTTAAAAAGTACTGAATAATTATAAATATGAAAGAAATCAGAGTGTTGGGGAGATAGAAATATTAAACCATAATCAAACATGTCTATTATTTATAATAGGATTTGATGCTAACAAAACTACATATTCAGTTTTATACTTAGATATGTGAAATATATGTGTTGTTTTTCAAGTTAGACTTAAAAAAAATTCTAAGTAAGAAATGTCAGCTGAAGAACAAAAGTATCAGCTGAACACTGAGTATCAGACAAAGGATCAGCTTCAAGAAAATCAGCCAAGAAGAAAAGACAAGTCTAGAAGCATCAGCTGATGGTGGGTTTAGGGTTTAGGGTTTAGGGTTTAGGGTTTAACACCATCAGCTGAGGGTTATATCAAGATCAGCTGAGCAGTCAAAGTATCAGCTGAGTCTATCACTCTGATCAGCTGATGCCTCCCATCATTCAGATAAGCTATCTTTAACTTATCTAGTCTTTTCCTTATAAGCTCATCACTCTCAATGATCAGCTGAGCCCTTGGGATCTACTGATCATATAGGTTGATTAGCTTATGTAGTATTACTGTAGTATGTATTATTAGCTGAGCATTTCTGATCAGCTGAACATATTTCAGTAGCTGAGTATTTCACATTTATCCTTAGCTGAGCAAAACTATGTTTGCAGTTCAGTGTCTATTAGCTGAGTCTTTATACAGTACCTCAGTTAATAGTTTTTCTTTGTAATTTTTCTTAAGTCAAAGGCAGAACATGTGTTGTTCTATTATGCCTTTAGATCTATCTTTGTAAAAGTACTAAGCACTTTTTGGATCTGCAAAGAGACAAAAAGGATTGATCTTGATCCTCTGGAAAAGGTGATAGATACTTTAGAAGAGAAGATCTCGATGATATGCTTCAACAACTAAATATGGCTGGCAACTCCATACTTGGTTAAGCCAAGTCTTCAGAAAGAATGGTGTTCTATAAAGTAAAGCATGGAAAGAGAAGTTTACTCTTCCAAGACAAAAAGGTAGTACTTTAATAATATAATAATAGATAGTCGGATTTGACTTTACTGAAAAGTACATTCACTTTACACATTGCCTGTGTAAAGTGAATTTGTTTTTCAACCACTAACTTTATCTATTATAATATTATTAAATCAAGTACCTTTGTCTCCTTCTTTACTCCATCGACCGGATACCATTTGCTTATATATATTTATGCATGGAAACATGCAAAGTATCGAATAGATCTGTGTTGAACACTGAAATCTCATAAGTTGAGAGAATAGAAGAGTTAGCATTTATTTCTTCAGTGCATTCAAACTTGTTCAAGTGTTGAACATCTTAGGCATTAGTTGTTTAAGATTAGCTTTATCTATGTGTTAGACAGTTTAGTTGCCACCTTTGTTGAACTTAGATTTTCCGCATCTAGTTCATTTAATTCTTGATTCACATCAATAAGAATTATATAAAAGTATATTGTGTGTCTCTAAATTTTAAAAAGCTAAAGTTTGTATTCAACCCCCCCCCCCCCCCCTTTCTACAAACATTTGTTGTTATAGTATCCATTCGGGACCAACAACTGGTATCAGAGCAGGCTAGATAATTCATATCTTACTCAGACCTACACCAGGTTCAACTGTCTTATTAATGATTTAAGAAGGGCAGATGTTCCCAAGAGCAACAAGAAGCTTGTAAACAAGTTTCTAGACTCTCTCCCAGAATCATGGGATCATTAATCACTGTGTTGAAACATGGTAAGAAAATCAATGGTTTTTCACTGGTTGGTTTGTTTGGAAACCTCATGAACCATGAACAATCAGTGAAGCAAAGGAAGCTCTCTACCAAGGATATGAAGGAGGCTGCAAAAGCTCCATCAACTGCCCTTGTGTCTAAGGATACAAGATCTAGGAGTTTTGCTACAATGGTTGATGATTCCAGTGATGATGGGGAAGTGGTGGAGTATTCTGCAGATGATGAGCAAGTGGCTGATGGGGATGATGGACAACACTGAAGCTACTATTGAGCAGGCCGCCATGTTGGTTAAAAGGTTCAAACTTTTCCTTAAGGGAAAGGGTGTCAAGAAGTTTGTGAAGAGACCTTTCAAGGGTGAAAAAGCCAAGTACAAATCAAAGGCTTCTGAAGGATGCTTCTCCTATGGCAAGACTGGTCACTTTTCTAGTGAATGTAAGTCCAAAGGAAGCTCAGGCTTCAAGGGTCCCTCAAACTCAGATAGCAAGGTGGATTATGAAGCTAAATATAAGAAGCTTCTTGCTGCTGTTCTTGACAAGAAAAAGAAGAAATCCAAGAATAGAGTGTTAGTGGCTGAAGAAGAAGATTGAGCTGAGGAAGATCTCTCAAGTGATGAAGATGAGGTCCTCACTGCTCAGCTCAGCTTGATGGCCAACACTGAAAGTACAAGTTCCTTTGATGAGGACATGAAAAAAGCTGCTAAAGCTTGTACTTCTCCTGACTAGGATCCTTCTTCAATGTATCAGGTTGGAAAATTTATTACTGTTGGGGAGATAGCAATATCAAACCTAAATCAAACCTGTCTATTAATTAAAATAGGATTTGATGTTAACAAAACCACATATTCAGTTTTGACTTAGATATATGAAAAACATGTGTTGTTTTTCATGTTAGACTTAAAGAAAATTGTAAGTAAGAAGTGTCAGCTGAAGAAAACAAGTGTCAGCTGAACACTGAGTATAAGCTAAAGGACAAGCTTCAGGAAGATCAGCTGAGAGGAAAAGATCAGTCAAAAAGCATCAGCTGAGGATCTACAATGGGTCAGCTGATGGTCTAAAACCATCAGCTGAGGAAAGTTTCAAGATCAGCTGAGCTATCAAGGATCAGCTGACACAATCACATTGATCAGCTGATGTCTCCCATCCGTCAGATGAGGTATTTATTGCTTATTCAATCTTTCCTTTTATAAGCTGATCATACTCAAATGGTTAGCTGAGCCCATAGGATCAGCTGATTATTTAGTTTGACTAGTTTATTAGCTGTACTATGATTTGTGTTATTAGCTGAGCATTTCGATCAGCTGAGCAAATCTAGTCAGCTGAGTCTTTTACTTTCATGCTTTAGCTGAGCAAAATTACATTTGCAGTTCAGTGTCTGTTAGTTGAGTTATTATTCTATAACTCAGATAATAGCTTTTCTATGTAATATTTTCTTTAGTCAAAGGCAGAACATGTGTTGTTCTTATTATGCCTTAGATCTTTATTTGTAAAAGTACTTAGCAATTTTTGTATCTGAAAAGAGACAAAAAGGATAGATCTTTATCCCCTGGAAAAGGAGAAACATACTTTTGAAGAGAAGATCTCGAAGATATGCTGCTTTAACTAAGTATGGCTGGCAACTCTATACTTGGTAAAGTCAAATCTTCAGAAAGCATGGTGTTGATAAAAGTACAAGCATGGAAAGAGAAGTTTACTCTCCCAAGACATAAAGGTAGTACTTTAATAATATAATAATATATAGTGGGTAAACTCCTTACTGAAAAATATGTTTACTTTACACACTTTGCTTGTAAAGTTAACTTACCTTCCACCCACTAACTTTATCTATTATAATATTATTAAACCAAGTACCTTGTCTCCTTCTCTCTTCATCAACCTGGACAACACTTTGCTTATATATACTCATGCATGGAAACATGCTAAGTATGTGAATAGATAGAGTTGAACACTGAAATCTCATCTGTTGAGAATTAGAAAAGTTAGCATTTTTACTTTCAGTGTAACAAACTTTTTCATGTGTTGAATATCTTAAACATAAGTTGTTTAGGATTAGCTTAGTCAATGTGTTAGACAAATTTAGTTGCCACCTTTTATTGAACTTAGATTTTCCGCATCTAGTTAATGTAATTCTTGACTTACATCAATAAGAATTATATAAAAGTAAACCGTGTGTCACTTAAATTTTAATTTGCTAAAGTTTGTATTCAATCCCCCCCCCCCTCTTCTACAAACATTTCTTGTTGTAGTATCCATTCTGCACCAACAACTGGTATCAGAGCAGGCTAGATAATTCATATCAAAGATCTGTTTTGCTTACTCTTCAACTACTTCTACCCCACACTACAAAATGGCCACTCCCGTTGCTGCTTCTAACGGTTCTTCCAACAATGGCTCACTCACAAGGTGTCCAACGTATGATGGAGAAAACTTTTCTCTCTGGAAGAGTAGAGTTCTTCTCTATATGTCAAGCCTTGATGATGTGATGCTCAAGACTGTTACTGAAGGTCCATATGTTCCTTCCTCCACTATAGAAGTCACTGCTGCCACTGATACAACTCCTGCAGAACATAGATATGCTGTCAAAGTTGTTCATCTATGGTCTGATTAAGACAAAAGACTGGTTAATCTTAATGTCAAAGCCAGGACAGCCTTAGTCTCAGCACTCCCCAATGATGTCTATCATCAAGTTCTTAACTGCAAATCTGCAAAGGAGATGCTTGACACTTTGACTGTTGCATATGAAGGCACTGAAGAAGTGCAGGAGAACAAGAAACTCCTTCTGGTTAGAGAATACGAGTTCTTATTTACTCATAAAGGTGAAATTATTACTCAAACCTACACTAGTTTCAATTGCCTTGTCAATGACTTAAGAAGGGCAGATGTTCCCAAGAGCAACAAGGAACTTGTAAACAAGTTTCTAGACTCTCTCCCAGAATCTTGGGATCATTTTATCACTGTGCTCAAACATGGTGAGAAAATAAAGGGTCTGACACTGGTTGGTTTGTATGGTAATCTCATGAACCATGAACAATCAGTGAAGCAAAGGAAACTCTCTACCAAGGATATGAAGGAGAGTGCAAAGGCTTCATCAAATGCCCTTGTGTCTAAAGACACAAGATCTAGAAGCTTTGCTGCAGTGGTGGATGAGTCCAGTGAAGAGGAAGTGGAAGAGTCTTCTGATGAAGAGTAAGTGGCTGATGGGAATGAAGATCTGGAGGACATGGACAACATTGAAGCTGTTGTTGAGCAGGCTGCCATGTTATTAAAAAGGTTCAAGCCTTTCTTGAAAAGAAAGGGTGTCAAGAGGTTTGAGAAGAAACCCTTCAGAGGAGAAAAAACCAAGTTTAAACCAAAGGCTTTTGAAAATTGCTTCTCCTGTGGCAAGACTGGTCACTATGCCAGTGAATGTAAGTCCAGAGGAAGCACAGGCTTCAAGGGTTCCTCAAGCTCAGACAGCAAGATTGATTATGAAGCTAAGTATAAGAAGCTTCTTGCTGCTGTCCTTGACAAGAAGAAGAAAGCTCAGAACAGGGTGTTGGTGGCTGAAGAAGAAGATTGGGCTGAGGAAGATCTCTCAAGTGATGAAGAAGAGGTTCTCACTGCTCAGCTCAGCTTGATGGCTAACACAGCAAGTACAAGTTCCTTTGATGAGGACATGAAGAAAACTTCTAAAGCTTGTACTTCTCCTGACTGAAATCCTTCTTCTATGTATCAGGGTCTGAACACATGGTATCTTGACAGTGGATGTTCAAGGACCATGACAGGTTGTAAAGCCTTGCTTAGTAACTACAAGAAGGAAAAGGGTCCAAGAGTGACCTTTGGTGATAACAATTGTGGGCAAACAAAAGGCTACGGTGAACTTCATAATGGGAACTTAACATTGTCTAAGGTTTCATATGTTAAAGGACTTAAGTACAATCTCATCAGCATAAGTCAATTATGTGATGGTGATCACAAAGTCCTCTTTACAAAGAAAGGTGGTTTCATATTAGATCAAGAGGGTAAAACAATAATTTGTACAAAGAGAACCAAGGATGTATATACTCTTGATATGTCCTCTGGTGATCCATCAAAGTTAACCTGTTTGTATACCAATTCTGTAACTGACATAAACTGGTTGTGGCACAAAAGGCTTTCCCATTTAAACTTCAAAAAACATTAACAAGTTGAGCAAGAGTGATCTAGTGTCAGGACTACCTTCACTGACTTATGTTAAGCCTAAACCTTGCTCTGCCTGTGAGAAGGGAAAGCAGCATAAGATATCTTTTCCATCTAAGCAAGCCTTCTCTATTACTAAACCATTTTACATGTTGCACATGGATTTATTTGGTCCTCTTGCTACTGCAAGTATTGGTGGAAATAAGTATGCACTAGTTTTGGTTGATGAATTCTCAAGGTACACTTGGGTCATCTTTTTTAAGTCAAAGAGTGAGGCTGCTGAAGAGATAATTGGCTTTATCAAAAAGATGGAAGTGCTAAATGGCAATCTGGTAAGGATGCTTAGAAGTGATCATGGAACTGAGTTTAGAAATCAAACTCTAGAAGGTTTCTGTGATGAGAAAGGTATATCACAAAACTTCTCTGCTCCAAGGACTCCACAACATAATGGTGTAGCTAAAAGAAGAAACAGAACATTGATTGAAGCTGCAAGAACCATGCTGTGTGAGAGTGGGTTAGGATTCAACTTCTGGTCTGAAGCTGTCAACTATGCATGTTTTACTCAGAACAAATCTCTAATAATCAAAAGACATAACATAACTCCATACGAAGTGCTCAAGGGAAGGAAGCCCAACATCAGCTTTCTGCATATCTTTGGTTGTCAATGCTTCATTCTCAATCAGAAGGATCAATTGCAGAAGTTTGCACCTAAAGCTGATGAAGGCATATTTGTTGGATATTCTGTAATATCCAAAGCATACAGAATCTACAACATCAGAACAAAGGTCATAGAAGAATCAATCAATGTAAGTTTCAATGAAAATGACTTTGTTGCTTCCTGTTCTACTAATCCTTCAACAGGTGAGGAATTTAATGATCTACTGCATACTGAATACAACATTCCAGTATCAGCTGATTCACTCCCATCAGCTGATGTAGAGGATCAAGATGAATCTGTTCCAATTCCACAAGAAACCAATGCACAACCTATTTTAAATCAACCCACACTTTTACTGAATGATGAGAATCATGATTCAACATCATTGGATTCCAATTCCATATCAAACATTCCCTCTTCAGTAGAAGTCTCCTCAGACTGCAACAATGAAATTCTGTCAGCTGATCAACCAGAGATATCATCAGCTGATCAAATCCAAGGAAGTTCAACTCCCAAAATCCAAAGAAATCCAAACACTCCCTTAATCCAAAATACCTATAAATACCTCAAAGATCATCCTAAATATCAGGTAATAGGTAACATAGAATCACCTGTACTAACAAGGTCAAAAGCCTATAATTTTTGTTTGTACACAGCTTTTGTTTCTATGATTGAACCAAAGAAGGTAGATGAAGCTCTCAGTGATTCCCACTGGATAAATGCCATGCAAGAAGAAGTGGCTGAATTTACTAGGAACAATGTATGGACTTTGGTGCCAAGACCAAAGGACACATCCATCATTGGTACTAAGTGAGTGTTCAGAAACAAAAAGGATGAACAAGGGCTGATCATCAGAAACAAGGCAAGACTAGTTGCTCAGGGGTATTGTCAAGAAGAAGGAATTGACTTTGATGAAACCTTTGCCCCTGTTGCAAGACTTGAAGCCATAAGACTGTTTCTAGCATATGCTGCCTTCAAAGACTTCATAGTGTTTCAAATGGATGTTAAGAGTGCTTTCTTCAATGGTGAATTGAAGGAAGAGGTGTATGTAAAAAAACCTCCAGGTTTTGAGGATCCAAGCAAGCCAGACCATGTATACTTCTTGAACAAAGCTTTGTATGGTCTAAAGCAAGCTCCAAGAGCTTGGTATGATACCCTCTCTTCTTTTCTAACCACAAAAGGATTTACTAGAAGAAGCATAGATAGCACCTTATTCATAAGAAAAATCAAGGGTGATGTAATCCTTGTGCAGATTTATGTAGATGATATAATATTTGGGTCTACAAATATTGATCTTTGCAAAAAGTTTTATAAACTCATGTCTGATAATTATCAGATGAGCATGATGGGTGAATTAAACTATTTTCTAGGTCTTCAAATCAAACAAGAGGTTGATGGAATTTTTATTCATCAAACAAAGTATGTAAATGACTTACTTAAGAAATTTGAGTTTGAAAATTGTTCTTCAATGAAAACGCCCATGTCTACTGCCTTAAAGCTTTGAAAGGACACTGATGGTAAATCAGTGAACATTACAGCTTACAGAGGTATGATAGGGTCACTTTTATACCTCACTGCAAGTAGACCAGATATTATGTTTTCAACATGTCTCTGTGCTAGATATCAAGCAGATCCCAAAGAATCTCACTTAGCTGCAGTTAAAAGGATTTTCAGGTATCTCAAAGGAACTCCTAATCTAGGTCTTTGGTATCCCAAAGACTCTGATTTTGAGTTAGTTGGATACACTGATTCTGACTTTGCAGGTTGCACACTAGACAGAAAGAGTAAATCTGGTGGTTCTCAATTGTTAGGTGGAAGATTAATCAGCTGGTCAAGCAAGAAACAGAACTCTGTTTCAACTTCAACAGCTGAGGCAGAATACATTGCTACTGGAAGCGGTTGTGCTCAACTATTATGGCTGCAAAATCAACTACTTGATTAAGACATCCAATTTGAAAAATCCCCAATCCTGTGTGACAACACTAGTGCCATCTCTATTTCTAACAATCCTGTTTTGCATTCTAAAACTAAGTACATTGAAATCATACATCATTTTCTAAGAGATAATGTGCAGAAAAAGAAAGTTTCTATGCACTACATAAACACTGATGTTCAATTAGCAGATATCTTTACAAAACCTTTGGATGAATCTCGGTTCAACTTCCTAATATCCAAACTTGGCATGTTAAATTTGTAAAATATTCTTTTCTTAGGTAGATAATTTAGTGTGAGAAAATAATTTTATTTGTGTGTGAAATAAAGTACTTATCTAAGCTTCTACATGTTTTATAAATGGTGAATCAACTAATGGTATTCTGACAGCTGACGTCCATCAGCTGATGCTATACCTCAGCTGATGAACCATCAGCTAAAACTTAGATGCTCACCTAAGTGCATTCGTTAGCTGACACTTATTTTATCTCAACATGGATCAGCTGACACTCTCTTTTGTCAGCTGATGATATTCAGAGTTAAAACTTCTGTGTCCCCACACTTATTTTATTAATTTCTCATTTGTATTTAATATGTTACTAGGTAGTATTTAATTTCATTTAATTGTCCGTTAGTTGTCTGTCTATTTATTAACGATTCCGTTTATTACCTTTTTGCAGACGTGACTTTTACTTTTTGCAAAATATATTTCTGTGACAGTTTAGGTTTCCAAGGAAGATATAAAGATGTTTTGAGCGGTTTTTCATTTCTTACGCTTTCAAAATTCTCAAAACTCTTGCATTCTGAAATCCTTCTCTTTCACTGCCTTCAAATAACTGTATCGTTGTGATCTCAAGCTCTGTAAAAATGGTGATGTTCAACCCTACTGAGGTCCCACAAGCTATTTCAGGTGAGAATGTTACTCCTAACTCTCTCTTCACAATAACCCCAAATAACATCCTAATAAACACCGACATACCTCAATCCAAAGCAAACCAGGGCTTTGAACCCATGGTTAACTTTTTAAGAGCACACCCTCTGTTTCCCTGTTTATCTGCTCATCCTCTGTTCATCTTCCCTCGCATTATTGGGGAGATGTGGTACACTGCCAGATACCACCTAAACAATCAAACCATCACTTGCACTATCTTAAACAACCAAACACCCATTGTCATCTCTGTTGAAACCCTCAGACAAGCCTTATCCATACCCAACTTTGCTCCATTCCAACCCTTTGCTACTGCTGAACAAACCTTGGAGGTTCTGCCACTGATTGGCTACAATGAACCTATTTCTCATGGTAGATACAAGCTGTTAGTCTTAGGTCACCCCTGGAAGTACTTGGCTGGTGTCATAATTCGATGTTTTTGCCATAAATCAGGGAGCCATGATCTACTGAATCAGACTGAGCTTATGGTTCTTCATGCTCTGGTGACTGGGAGAAATGTTGATTTTGCTCAGATTATCTTTACTGAGATGGTGGATAAGATCACTTTGGGAACTGTCAAAAAGACAACAAGGACCCATGTGCCTTATATCAGATTTCTTAGTTTGATTGCTCTACAAGCTTTGCAGTAGGAGGCATATACACATCTGAATGTTACACATAACACAATGCCAATCCCACAGATGGGTCAAAAGGTGTTTCACTTGATACGAGATGATGCTGGTCCTGCAATCACTCCTGAGATGCAGGAGTTAATTAATGATGCAAAGGATGTTGTATTGGAAGATGTGCCTGATGATTCTGAGTCTCCTGATATAATCACTGAGCATTCTGAAGAGTCTATGAGTCATGCTCAAGATGAAGCCATAGTTGAAGAAGAAAGGATAGATGAAGAGTTGATGGGCACTGCTGATCAAGAAATGATGTTTAGAGCATATGTGTTTGATGAACCAGCACAGGATGAGCCTGTTAATCCTGATGCTGAGGATGTTGTTGCATATGATAGTGGTGCTGATAGTAGTGGAGGTGACAATGATGAAGGAGATGATGACTTTCATGGTGGTGATGCTGGCTATGTTCATGCTGAAAATGTTCAAGATACCACCACCTCATCTTCTCAAATTGGGATGCCAATTACTGAATTCCCTGTTAGTTCCAGTTCTAGCACACCACAGAATCAACAAAGTGGAGGTGTAGCTGATGGTGATGATGCTGAGGATGATACAATATCTGACAATCTCATTCAACTGATTGAGATCAGCAAAACTCAGCACATCTCAGGTATAATTTCTACCACCCTTGAGGATACTCATTTGGTAAACCCCACCAGTGAGAACCCAACCTCTCCTCCAGTTGTAACACCTCCACAACAGCCAAGCTCTAGTGCACTTCCAACAGTCACTAGTTCTACTCCCACCTACACCTACAATGAATCAAGGTCACAAGAGCTTGTGCCTTTTTCACAAGTCTCTGAGGTAGTGTTATCCACACCTCTGACCTCAACTCCTATAGCTACCTCTTATGTTGAGGGGGAGCTTATGGATGTTGCATTAACCCAACTGCCAGTGGATGTGCCCTCACAACAGGTCACATCTGTAAATATGGGACTCCTGCAATCTGGATCACCCTCTCAACAGGGTGATGCCATTGAAAGACAGACCTCCTCCCAAGGTCACACTGTGTCTACACCCACATTGAGTCTACCCATACCCTTGGTAAGTTCACAACAGCTTACTACTGAAATAAGGGATACCCCACTGAGTGCAACCCTCACTCACACTCACATACTTGCACCAATGTTTGATTCACTTCTAACACATACTACTGCACTACCTGTCAATACTAGTGGCATAAACCAGCCATTGGTACAGGGTACAATTTCTGCTCCCAGTTATCTTAGGCCTATACACCAAGGTCTAAGTGAGGGACCTCAATCTATTCCTGTTCTAAGCACAATCTCTCAATCAACTCCAATTCAACCCGTTCCCTCTATCTCTTCTGAACCCTCCCCTCAAATACTCCAAAGCCTTCTGTCCATCTCTCAAAAGATGGATAGTCTTCAAGCCTCCTTCACCTCTTTCCAAACCCAAACAGAAACTCAAATCTCTCATTTAACTCAAGAGGTTGAGTCACTTAAAGCCACTCAATCCCATCCCTAACCCCAACCCACCCCTGCCCTAGTTGATCTATCTCCAATTCTGACCAAATTGGATCAACTGCTATCTCAATCCTCTATCCCAGCTCCTACTCCCTCACATCCTATATCCAACCACACCATATCTTCTCTAAACCAAACAATTTCCAATCTTCTTTCTCAACTTCACACTCTAAGACCTTTCCCTCCTAACATTTTTGTAACCATTCCTGACTCTCTTCTTAGAGTCCCTTCTCTTCTAAAAACCATAGCTGATGAGGCCACAAACTTAAGCCACTACTCCAGACAAAAGCACAATGAAACCCTTAAAGAATTTACCAATATCACTGATGCTATCCTAAGGCTAAGACAACCTCCATCCTTCACCCAACCTCCTATCCCTACTGCCTCTCCTTCACCTTCAAATATCCCTCCCTCTACCTCCACTCCTTCTCCATCTCCTTATTTCTTTTTCACACCTTCTACACCTGCTAAGCCTGCCAAGCCTTCTGATAACTTTCCTTTCTCATTTGTTGATGACAAAAAGGGGGAGAAGTCAGACTCGGATTCTACTAGTTCAAGCTTATCACCAGATCATATTCAAGCAGTAGAAGCCGATAAGGCAGCAGTGGATCAAGCAGCCCCCAATGAAACAGAAACTCGAAGGAAATCAAATGTTGAGGAGGAAAATTTATCTGAGGGGGAGCAACCTACTCAAGATGAGCAGAGGCTAAAAAGAAGGCTAAAACAAATGGCCAGAAGGAAGAGTGCCAAAAAGCCTAGACAAGGTGAAACCTGTGCACCAATTAAAATGCCATCAGAAGATTCTGATGATGATGATGATGATAGGGTGCCTCTGTCCTTTCTGCTCAACTTGAAAAAGCAGAGTCTCTTTACAACAGCTCCAACAGTCCAAGCTTCCTCTGCAGCTCAATCAAGTCAACCAACTCCCAGCAGTACATCAAGGAGAAAAAGAAAGAAAATCATGTTTGCTGAGGAGATTGAAGCTGAAGAAAGAAAGGAGGAAGAACTTCATAAAGAAGATGAGAGTCTCAGAGAGCTTAGTGACTTAGCTGCTGTACTTGGTACATCTATTGAAGAAGTGTTGAAAACCAAGGAAAGGCATCAAGATTTCACTACTCATGAAGATCTTGCTGCAATTATTGGTGTTACTGATGATGAACTGAGAGAATTACAAGAAGAAGAACTAATCATGTTGTCCTCTCAAACACATCAAGTACAAGCTGCACCACAGCAAGAGGACCCTTCTACCAAGAAAGTACTTAAAAGAGGAAAGACTCACAAGGAAGCCATTCAAGATTTGCTCAACTTCAACTTTGGAAGCAGTGCTCATCAAACTGAAAGGCCATCCAAGGAGTTCTTGGAAAATAGAGAAAACTTGGTAAATAGAAGATGTGCAGACATCATTTCAAGGGTTACTCCTTACAAAGATACAGATGAAGGTCCTTATCTCAGAGTAGTGAGAAGAGATGAAAATAAAACTTATGAAGATACTTATCTACATCACTGCAAACTGCTCTCCTTCTTTGAGATGATTGAGATCATGTACCATCTCCTAAAGTCCAAGAGTGAGATTGTTCAAAGATTCATGGGAAAGTTTGAGTATTAGATCCGAATGTCAGTATATCATAGACTCTTCACTCATGATCAATTTGTTGCTCATGTTCAAGCAATTGAGGATGCTTTCAAGAAGACTTCAAAAGCCTTTGTTGTTGCTGAACAAATCATTCTCAATCCTGATCATCCCTATCTTCCTGCTTATGAGAATCTGAATACTGCTCTTCCTCCCAATACTCATCCTGAAATGTTCAGGTATATAACTGAACCTGAAAGAGGAATGTTCTTCATGAACAGAGCTGGTATTTGGAGATTTCTGAGAGAATCTGAGATAGGGAAAGCTCAAAAAGAACTGATATTTCATGCTGCAATAGCTACTAGAGATTTGATAGGAAATGAGCACTTTGAACAATTGATAAGATCGAGAGCTGATCAACTTCTAGCTAAAAATCCACAGATCAGAAGTCTTGAAGTCAAGGAAGAACCCTGGTGGGAATGAAGACCACACTTCATAACTAGACTAGTTGTATTTTTCAATTCCTAGAATAGTTCAACTTCTATACTTAGTTTAACTCTTAGTTAGATTACTCTGTACAAACTCATCTGTAAATATTCTTTTGTAATCAAGCTTGAAACTTTGATCATGGACTACTTAGCCAAATTGCAAGTATAGATGATTCTGAGTAGATAGCTCACCTAGTGTAAAAATAGAAAATCAAAAATCTTAAAAACAGAAAAAGGATAGAAAAGATACCACAAAAACAGAACAATGGTACTTCATAAATGAAAAAGATTCCCAAAAACAGAATATCAGGAAACATAATTTAAAGAGTTACCAAAAACAGATAGTTAGGTAACCAAATTTAAATTAAAAGTTTTATCTTTACAAATCCAAGTCAAACTGATTCTTCTTAAACAAGATAAGATTTTGTCATCATCAAATAGGGGGAGATTGTTGGGGAGATAGCAATATCAAACCTAAATCAAACATGTCTATTAATTAAAATAGGATTTGATGTTAACAAAACCACATATTCAGTTTTGACTTAGATAAATGAAAAACATGTGTTGTTTTTCATGTTAGACTTAAAGAAAATTGTAAGTAAGAAGTGTCAGCTGAAGAAAACAAGTGTCAGCTTCAGGAAGATCAGCTGAGAGGAAAAGATCAGTCAAAAAGCATCAGCTGAGGATCTACAATGGATCAGCTGATGGTCCAAAACCATCAGCTGAGGAAAGTTTCAAGATCAGCTGAGCTATCAAGGATCAGCTGACACAATCACATTGATCAGCTGATGTCTCCCATCTGTCAGATGAGGTATTTATTGCTTATTCAATCTTTCCTTTTATAAGCTGATCATACTCAAATGGTTAGCTGAGCCCATGGGATCAGCTGATTATTTAGTTTGACTAGTTCATTAGCTGTACTATGATTTGTCTTATTAGCTGAGCATTTTGATCAGCTGAGCAAATCTAGTCAGCTGAGTCTTTCACTTTCATACTTTAGCTGAGCAAAATTACATTTGCATATGTCTGTTAGCTGAGTTATTATTCTATAACTCAGATAATAGCTTTTCTATGTAATATTTTCTTTAGTAAAAGGCAGAACATGTGTTGTTCTTATTATGCCTTAAATCTTTCTTTGTAAAAGTACTTAGCACTATTTGTATCTGCAAAGAGACAAAAAGGATAGATCTTTATCCCCTGGAAAAAGAGAAAGATACTTTTGAAGAGAAGATCTCGAAGATATGCTGCTTTAACTAAGTATGGCTGGCAACTCTATACTTGGTAAAGTCAAATCATCAGAAAGCATGGTGTTGATAAAAGTACAAGCATGGAAAGAGAAGTTTACTCTCCCAAGACATAAAGGTAGTACTTTAATAATATAATAATAGATAGTGGATAAACTCCTTACTGAAAAGAATGTTTACTTTAAACATTTTGCCTGTAAAGTTAACTTACCTTCCACCCACTAACTTTATCTATTATAATATTATTAAACCAAGTACCTTGTCTCCTTCTCTCTTCATCAACCCGGACAACACTTTGCTTATATATACTCATGCATGGAAACATGCTAAGTATGCGAATAGATAAAGTTGAACACTAAAATCTTATCTGTTGAGAATTAGAAGAGTTAGCATTTTTACTTTTAGTGTAACAAACTTGTTCATATGTTGAACATCTTAAACATAAGTTGTTTAGGATTAGCTTAGTCTATGTGTTAGATAAATTTAGTTGCCACCTTTTATTGAACTTAGATTTTCCGAATTTAGTTCATGTAATTCTTGATTTACATCAATAAGAATTATATAAAAGTAAACCGTGTGTCACTTAAATTTTAATTTTCTAAAGTTTGTATTCAACCCCCCTTCTACAAACATTTGTTGTTGTACTATCCATTCGGGACCAACAATTACTTATGAAAATAATGAAAAGAACACTATATTTGATTATATGTGTGTTAAGTTTCAGTCAAGTATTCAAAAAGAAAAGAAGCTAAAAATAGAAATAGAATCACTAAAAGAGAAGTTAATTCTTAAAGATGAGAAACTGAAACTGATGACAAAAATTTAAGATGATTTAGCTAATCAAAAAATACTCAATAAGATCTTTGTATAAGAAACCAATGAAGCAACCATAAAGTTTAATGACCTACAAAAAATAGTTAAATCTTTGTGTGTTTCTGCTGAAAAAACCACTCAGTGTGTCAATGAGCAGATTCCAAAACAAGTTCAAGCTATTATTGCTGGAAATTATTCCCAAGCTGCTAATTGTATTGATTTTACCAAGGACATAAATATCTTAGAAAAAGATGATATTTTACCTCTTACTTGTTAAAAGATTACAAAAGGAAAAAGTATTATCACTAACAGATTTGTCAAAAGTAATATCTCTCAGCTAAAAGACTTAACCACTCCAATAGTAGATTCCACTTCTATTGTTTTGCTAGAAATGAAAGTACTAAAAGTTTAATGTCAAAGGAAGCAAGTAAAGGAATGAAATCAATTGTTGATACCAAAGAGACATTATGTTATCAAACCTTAAATGCTGATGCAATAAATTTAAGTACTCAGCTGACTGACATTTCATTAGCTGATGATTCTACATCAGCGGATCAACAAGTAGATGATAACTGCTCAGCTTATGACCTGTCAGCTGATCGTGGATCCTCTTTAAATTGCTCAGTTGATCAAGGATCACTTCAAACTCCTTCAATAAGAGAAACCAAAAGAAAAAGACTTAATGTTCACATGAAGTCTAAGTCTGCCACACCCAAGGTTGATCAAAAACTCTTTTTAACTAAGGGTCAGCCAAAGGTGACTGTAAACAAAGACCTTATTAGCTTACAAAATCAGCTGCACCAGCTGAATTGTCAAATCAATCAGCTGATGACCCATAGTCATCAGAAGATTGTTACGGCATCTCATGGGCAATCACTAAAACATGTTAAATTCTCCAAAAATCAAAAAATGCTATTAATGTGGTAGCAAAGAACATAAGGCAAGTGATTTTTCTCTTGAAGGTAACTCAAGGCAGCGGTCTGATATTAATAACACAGTTGTTCCAATCATTCATAAACAACCTAATATGAAGTGGATAGCTAGGTGCAATCTACAAGGGTCCACTTAATTGTGGATATCCTAAGTGTCACTAACCTTCTTTCACTCATATCTGTGTAGGGTCTTAGTGAAGGGTTTTGTAGGGTATAAAAACAGGATATCACACATGCACAGCGGAAATCAAAACCCCCTCCAGTGTCACCGCCTCGAACTGGCTGCTAAACCGCCTAAGGATTTAACCTCTGATCAAGCCGTGACCCGTGTATGTGTGTGTGTGACCTGCGCCGCCGTCGACCACCACCCCTGCGGCCTTGCGCCGCCGTCGATCTCACGACGAGAGAGAGTCGGCCAAGATAGAGAGAGAGAGAAAGGAGGGCCTTAGGGTTTTTCTTTGTAGCTTTGTATTTGACTTATGTGATTAATTAGGCTTAATTAGGTTTATATAATAAACCCTTATTAGGCCAAGCCCATTTAATTAAAGCCCAGCTTTAATTAAACTATTAATCAATTATATAAATTACCCCTTGACCTTTCTAGTTAATTAATAACTATTAATTAACTGGTCCCGTTAATATTTAAACTAAATATTAACATCTCTTTTTTAATAATAATTAACTATTATTATTTTTCTCTTTCTCAATAATTAATTAAACTAATTAATTATTCTTTTCCACACAAAAAGTTATAATCCAAAAGGTTCTAATTGGGTGTGCAGCGGTGTGATCCTTTAGTGTCACATAGCATTAGATACGATGATACATGTTATCTATCTCTACACATAATCCAACAGACTCCCACTTGTGCAAGATAAGTAACACTTCTTGTACATCGTTGGCCTAAGGAGGTCCCTAGCCAGACACTTAGGTTAACCAGACTATGAGATCTCTTATATCTAGAGATATAATCCACACCTTGGATTATCTAGGCTTTTCCTTTTGCATCACGATATTTCGTAATGTGAGTATTTGACATGGAGCAGGAATCTCATCTAATACTCAGATTTTCTCGACTCTGATTTCGACACTCTCCAGTTACGGTTTCCCGAATGAATAACTATCATTCTAACCGAGCGCGGCCACGCATTTTCAGTAGTCTTAATAGTCGAGGAGCTCAGAAAATATCTCTCCTAAAAAAGAGGTGCAAATCTCATCTTGACTATTTGCAATTTGAGCACACGGCTTCCGCTGCACCTAGACAAGCCCCTTATGATCACCCTGTTATGGCGTGACGTTAGAACATGCTAAAGTACAGAAGTTACTATGCCCCAAACCAAATATCTCAGGTCTAAGGACAACCTATCAGGTTTACTCATGTTAATGCTCCATAAAGTAAGCCCGATGCGGATCACCCCAATATTTATCCCCTGATAAATATCTATGAATATTTGGTCACAACCTTGTGTTTTTATTCATAACCGAATAAATCATCAAATATCCATAATAGCGCTACCTCCCTCATGTAGCTCCCACTACATTAAGTAGCTACGGGCATTTAGACAATTCATAACTTGACTTGTCATGGATAGGTTAAACATGCTAAAAATGGATAACTACGAAACATTATGCAAATACCTCCTATTTCAATCCCATGAAATGTAAATACATAATAAAAGGTTTCAAGTTACATCCATAGTAATAATCAAAAACACGAACTAGCTGCTATGTTCCAAGTACTGCATTCCTATAGAACTCGCATGCCTCTCATGCTTAGCCCTAGCTAGCGGCTTGGTCAACGGGTCAGCAACGTTGTCGTCCGTTGGTATCTTTTGCAATCTAATATCATCTCTTCCAATGATCTCTCGGATGAGGTGATATTTCCTGAGTACGTGCCTAGTCCGCTGATGATCTCTAGGCTCTTTAGCTTGCGCTACAGCCCCTGAGTTGTCAAATAATATATCGATCAGTCTAGAGATACTGGCAACAACTCTAAGATTCGAGATAAAATTCTTCAGCCAGACAGCTTCCTTTGTCGCATCACTTGCCGCAATATACTCTGCCTCTGTAGTAGAATCTGCTATTGTATCTTGCTTCTGACTCTTCCAAGATATGGCTCCTCCATTTAGGGTAAAGAAAAATCCTGACTGCGACCTGAAGTCGTCTCTGTCGGTCTGGAAACTAGCATCAGTGTAACCAGTTACACTGAGCTCATCCATCGAACCTCCATATACTAGGAATATGTCTTTCGTCCTTCTCAGATACTTGAGAATATTCTTTACGGCTACCCAATGTGCTTCACCAGGATTTTGCTGATATCTACTCGTGACACTGATAGAATAGGCAACATCGGGTCTAGTACATAGCATGGCATACCTAATCGAACCAACTGCCGAGACATATGGTATCAATTTCATCTTGTCCTGATCTTGACTAGACACAGGACACTGAGCCTTTCTCAAAATCGCACCAGATTGCATAGGAATGAATACTTTCTTTGATCCATCCATCTTTAATCTTTTCACGACTTTGTCAATATAAGTACTTTGACTAAGTCCGATAAGCCGCTTAGATCTATTCATATAGATCTTTATACCCAGTATATAAGAAGCTTCTCCCAAGTCTTTCATCTGGAAACATTTACCTAACCAGGATTTTACTCCTTGTAATACTGGTATATTGTTTCCTATTAACAGTATGTCGTCTACATACAAGACTAGGAAGGTTACCGCGCTCCCACTGAATTTGGTGTAAAAACACGACTCTAACTCACTTTTGGTAAAACCAAACTCTTTGATGCACTCATCAAAGTGTAAGTTCCTGCTCCTAGATCCTTGCTTTAGTCCATAAATGGATTTAAGCAACTTGCATACTTTATTAGGGTTCTTTGGATCCGCAAAACCATCCGGTTGTATCTTATATACATCCTCTGTCAGTTTCCCGTTAAGGAAAGCGGTTTTGACATCCATCAGCCATATCTCATAGTCAAAATATGCTGATATGGCCATTAGAATCCTAATAGTCTTAAGCATTGCCACTGGGGAAAAAGTTTCATCATAGTCAATGCCATGAGTTTGCGTGAAACCTTTTGCCACTAGCCTTGCTTTAAAAGTATGCACCTTTCCATCCATGTCTGTCTTCTAAACCTGAGGCAGCGTCTTGGTAGGTAGTGGGTTCTAAAAGATCTCCTTCGTCTTGAGCAACTAGGAATCCCAGATACCTATCAGGCTCATTACGAGGCCAACTAGACCTGCGAAGGTCTTGTGTTTGCACCTCTTCCTCAACCACAGACTCGGGTTGAGGTTCAACAATTCTCTGTTGAACTACTGGTTCAACTATCGGTGGTGGTGTAATCTCCTCCTCTTCAATTTCTTGAAGCTCTATTTCTTTTCTTGGAATCTCTGAGTTTAGAAACTTCTCCTCCAAGAATACCCCTTTACGAGCAACAAAAACTTTGTTCTCATCTGGGTTGTAGAAATAGTATCCCATGGTTTCCTTGGGATAGCCCACGAAGATACACTTATCTGATTTGGGGTTGAGTTTATCCGTGAATGTTCGCTTAACATACACCTCACATCCCCAGACCTTTAGAAAAGACATTTTGGGCTTTTTCCCCGTCCATACCTCGAACGGTGTCTTTTCAACCGATTTGGTTGGAACCCGGTTCAGCATGAACGCTGCTGTCTCGAGTGCGTGTCCCCAAAAAGACAATGGTAGTGAACTTCGACTCATCATTGATCGTACCATGTCAAGCAGTGTACGATTCCTCCTTTCTGACACACCATTCATCTGAGGCGTATACGGAGGTGTGAGTTGTGAAACAATCCCACATTCCTTCAAATGATCGTCGAATTCCTGACTCAGATACTCGCCACCTCGATCCGACCGAAGCGACTTTATCTTCTTGTCCAGCTGATTTTGTACCTCATTCTGAAACTGTTTAAACTTGTCAAAACTTTCAGATTTAAGTCTCATGAGGTAGATATAACCAAACCTACTGAAGTCGTCAGTAAAGGTTATGAAATACCGGTATCCTCCTCTAGCCTCACATCTGTGTGTATAATCCCTAATAACTCGCTGGCCCTTTCATTCTTACTGTTGAAAGGTTGCTTTGTCATTTTACCAGACAAACAAGATTCGCAAACATCATATGACTCCAAGTCAAATGGTTCTAGAATTCCATCATCTCGGAGCTTCTCTATGCGTTTCTCGTTTATATGTCCTAAACGACAATGCCAGAGGTAAGTTTGATTCAAGTTACTCTTGGATCTCTTACTAATATGATAGATGTCATTATTATCTAGATTTAGCGTATATAGACCATTTTCTGGAGTAGCTTTGAAAAAGAAAACATCATTTCTAAAACATGAAATAGCCTTTTAATTAAAAACATAAGCAAATCCACAGTCTATTAGCAAATTGAACGAGATAACATTTTTAATTAGTCTTGGAACATAATAACAAGATTCTAGTTCTAAGACCATGCCCGAGGGCAAACTAAGACAATATGTCCCTACAGCTTCAGCACCAACCATGGAGCCTTCGCCTACCCGCAGGTCCATATCTCCCTATCTCAGTTTCTTACTTCTCTTGTATCCCTACAAATGATTGCATATGTGATGACCACATCCGGTATCCAATACCCATGATTCATAAGAAGTAATAAGACAATCTATCATAAAGATACCTGTATCATTAGGCGAACCAATGTCCAACTGATCTATGTCGAGTGAGTGCTCGCATGAATCCTTGCTGCCACAGTCTGGGCAACAAATTTCTCCAAGTTCTTCCAGCCAATCATCCTCCTGCATAGGGTCCACAACTGTTGACTCTAGCTGCTTTGGATTCAACTCGTCGCTAATGCACATGAGGATTTCGTGCAACCCTGCGACAGTCATCTCAAAATCACCGAGGACATACATTACTCTTTTCTGGTAATAGTCCGACAAGGAACCGAAAAAGAGCATAACTAGCTCATGTGGTTTTGATTTTGATCCAAAACTCTCATAGCAATCTAAGAGCCTTCTCATGTTAATGAGATGATCGCTAATAGGCTGACTTTCTTACATCTTAGCTGAAAGGATTTCCCTCATCAATAGCATACGACATATCCGTTCACTAAACTTGAACTTCTGCTCCAGTCCTTGAACAACTTCATAAGATGACTTCTCACGGAGATCGTCCGTAAACTCGGATGATGTGGTGAGAACGAGAATCGACATAACATCATATTCGTCAGCCAGATACTGATAGTAAGTTTCATACTCACTATCCTGGGCATCTACTCCTGGTCGCTCTGGAGGCAATGTCTCAATGATGTGAAGCTTTCCCTGTGCATCCAAAACATTTTTCAGATGCATCTTCCAAACAGCAAAGTTTGGACCTGAAAGCTTCCACTTGCTAGTGATGAGACTTAGAGACTCTCTTGGTGAATAAAACGGAATAACATATATCATAGACATCTACAGAAAAATGAAAAAGATAAAACCGATTCAGTATTGATTATATCTTCTAATAATTATTACCTTTTAACAAAAATTATTAGACTAGGATCCATAATTCACATTTCCCGATGCAAGGTTTGGGCACTTCCCACCGGGACAATGCTATTTCTGGTAGGTAAGAACTATACCAATCGAATCCTAACTGGACACGACTCCTAGATCCACGGGACATCGGTTACAGGAACCGTGCATGTTTAGTCCCTCTAGTGCATTTTGGGCCGGGACTCCCGATTATCACCAAAATAGATCGCACCACCTAAGACAGCATGAATTCTGGCCGGGACTCCCGATTATCGCAGAATCTTTCATGCCCCTTCCCGCAATGGTTTGAACCCGGATGCCCAAGGTTTGGGCACTTCCGACACCCTAGTACCGTTTAACAGCAAGAGTGTACCATTAGGTGGGTAGCACACTGATCTAAGATTTTTCTAAAAAGGATTTCCAAGTTTTTAACGTGAAAAACTTTAATGCCAGTTTTCTTTAAAACATCTGTTTCAATAATTAACTATTATTAAAACCCTTGCTTTATTTCATCGTGTTAATCACAACCACGCATATATAAGATATGTAAAGAAATAAAACAACCACAAACATCTATGCCTTAACCTTGCCCTTAACTATTGTCGGTTTCGTGAGCCACACGAAAAACCCGACGGTCAAACCCTAAGTGGAAAAACACAACACACATGGCATGGCATTCTGAAGCTCCCACTGGCTCTAGCATCCAATCCTGCTCTCTGCTCCTTGGTTCTTGGTTCTTGTGTCAGCTTCATATTTATTCTAATAATCTATTCTATTCTAAAGTCTAAAAAACTAGAAATATAAAAAATTACAAGATTGATCAAAGGCACGCAGGCCCTCTAATTCTAGTACTTTTACAAAATAGAATAGGGGTTGTAAGTGGCACACAGGTCTCCCCACACCATAGAATAATAAAACAAAACACAACCACAAGTGCAGTAAAGGAAACAATCCACAAGGTCTAAAAGAGGGCTCGGCTATGGCATCCCAAACATGTATTTAAACTAAATACATACAAAACTGATTCTAATTATCATATCTCGACGAATTATCTTGGCTTTAACAAACTGTTAAAATCACCTGGTTTAAAATAATAAAATTATTTAATTATTGTTATGCGTGTAGGATTACTAAAATAATTAATTCTAACCAATACTTGATTAAAATTAATATTTTATATATATGAGTTTTATAAAAAATAAAAAACATATAATATTTTAGTTTTTAATCCTGTTAGGTGTTACCCTAATCCGAAAAAACTAAAAAAGCACTCTTGGACCTCAAAACTGGGCCAAAAGGTGAGACCGTGGGCCGACCACAAACTGGGTCGATTTGGATCTGGGCTGCAGGCGCAAGCCGCAGCTGGGCCGCCCCTACGCCGCCGGTTCCCTGGGCCATCAACCACCTTAGCCGCCGACCAAACTGGTGGCTGCGATTGGCCAGCCGACGCCTCCGCCGGCCACGGTGGTGAAACCACCGCCGGCCACCACCCCTTTACGCAAACAATAAAAAAATAATAATATTTAAAATTTAAACCCTAAACCTTATCCTTTTATCATAACTAATTCTTGTTATCCATTTAAAAATCTAAACTTGATTTTTAAAATACTTGGATAAACAAAAGAAAAAGTTAAACCTTGATAAAAGAAAAAACTATTCATCATGATAAAAAGAATTCTACCTAGTTTCCTATGAGGTTAGAAGTGGCTCTGATACCACTGAAGGGTTTTGTAGGGCATAAAAACAGGATATCAAACATGCACAACGGAAATCAAAACCCACTCCAGTGATCTCATCTAACTCATACAGGAACTAAAAGAAAAGAGGGTTAGAAAGTTATACCTTTAGGGATTAAAACTTTTCTTTTTGACCTCTAGACAGCTGCAGCCTATCCACTGCTACTGCACCGCCTCGAACTGGCTGCTAGACCGCCTAAGGATTAAACCTCGGATCAAGCCGTGACCCATGTGTGTGTGTGTGACCTGCGCCGCCGTCGACCACCGCCCCTGCGGCCTTGCGCCGCCGTCAATCTCACGAAGAGAGAGAGTCGGCCGAGATAGAGAGAGAGAAAGGAGAGCCATAGGGTTTTTCTTTGTAGCTTTGTATTTGACTTATGTGATTAATTAGGCTTAATTAGGTTTATATAATAAACCCTTATTAGGCCAAGCTCGTTTAATTAAAGCCCAACTTTAATTAAACTATTAATCAATTACACAAATTACCCCTTGACCTTTCTAGTTAATTAATAACTATTAATTAACTAGTCCCGTTAATATTTAAACTAAATATTAACATCTCTCTTTTAATTATAATTAACTATTATTATTTTTCTCTTTCTCAATAATTAATTAAACTAATTAATTATTCTTTTTCACACAAAAAGTTATAATCCAAAAGGTTCTAATTGGGTGTGCAGCGGTGTGATCCTTTAGTGTCACATAGCATTGGATACGATGATACATGTTATCTATCTCTGCACATAATCCAACACTTAGCACATGGTATCTTGACAGTGGATGTTCAAAAACCATGATAGGTTGCAAAGCTTTGCTCAGTAACTACAAGAAGGAAAAGGGTCCAAGAGTAACCTTTGGTGACAACAAATGTGGGCAAACAAAAGGCTACAGTGAACTTCATAATGGGAACTTAACTCTGTCTAAGGTTTCATATGTTAAAGAGCTTAAATATAATCTCATCGGCATAAGTCAACTTCGTGATGGTGATAATAAAGTTCTTTTTACTAAGACAGGTGGTTCCATCTTAAATAAGGAAGGAAAAATAATTATTTGTGCCAAGAGAACCAAGGATGTTTATACTCTTGATATGTCCTCTGGTGATCCATCTAAGCTAACCTGTTTGTATACAAAATCTGTAACAGACAGAAATTGGTTATGGCACAAAAGGCTTTCCCACCTAAACTTCAAAAATATCAACAAGTTGAGCAAGGTGATCTAGTGTCAGGACTACCTACACTGACTTATGTTAACCCTAAACCTTTCCTTGCCTGTGAAAAGGGAAAGCAGCACAAGACATCTTTTCCATCTAAGCAAGCCTTCTCCATTACTGAACCTTTCTACATGTTGCACATGGATCTATTTGGTCATGTTGCCACTGCAAGTATTGGTGGAAGTAAGTATGCACTGGTTATGGTTGATTAATTCTCAAGGTATACTTGTGTCATCTTCCTTAAAGCTAAGAGTGAGGCTGCTGAAGAGATAATAAGCTTTGTTAGAAAGATGGAAGTGCTAAATGTCAATTTGGTAAGGATGCTTAAAAGTATTCATGGAACTGAGTTTAGAAATCAGACTCTAGAAGGTTTCTGTGATGAGAAAGGGATATCTCAAAACTTCTTTGCTCCAAGAACTCCACAACAAAATGGTGTAGCTGAAAGGAGAAACAGAACACTGATTGAAGCTGCAAAAATAATGTTGTGTGAGAGTGGGATAGGATTCAATTTCTGGGTTGAGGCTGTCAGCTGTGCTTGTTTTACACATAACAGATCCCTTGTGATCAGAAGGCACAAGAAAACTTCTTATGAGGTTCTCAAGGGAAGGAAGCAAAACATAAGCTTTCTGCACATCTTTGGTTGTCAGTGTTTCCTCCTGAACCAAAACGATCAATTGCAGAAGTTTGCTCCTAAAGCTGATGAAGGTGTATTTGTTTGATACTCTGTGATCTCCAAAGCATACAGAGTTTACAACATGAGAACAAAGGTCATAGACCACAGCTGATCAACCAGAAATATCATCAGCTGTTCCCAACCAAGGAATTTTAACTCCCCAAGTCCAAATTCATCCCAACTCTCCCTTAATCAAAAATGCCTACAAGTACCACAAAGATCATCCAAAAGATCAGGTCAAAGATAACATAGAAGCACCTGTACTAACAAAATCAAAAGCTTGTAATTTCTGTCTGTACACAGGCTTTGTTTCTATGATTGAACCAAAGAAGGTGGATGAAGCCCTAAGTGATCCCCACTGGATTAATGCCATGCAAGAAGAGCTGGCAGAATTCAGCAGAAACAATGTGTGGACTTTGGTGCCAAGACCAAAGGACAAATCCATCATTGCTACTAAGAAACAAGATGGATGAACAACCAGGGATATGAACCAATGGTAAACTTCATAACTGCTCATCCATTGTTCCCCTGTCTCATCCTCTGTTCATATTCCCTCAAATTATTGGGGAGATGTGGTACACTGCTTGATACAACCCTGATCATAAAACCATGACTTGTTCCATCCTAAATAATTAAGGGACCCTACATATCACTGTCGAAACACTCAGAAATGCTATATCAATTCCTAACTTTGCTCCATATAAACCTTTTCCCACTCTTGACCAAACCCTGGAAGTTTTACCTCTGATTGGTTATAATGAACCAATCTCTCATGGAAGATACAAGTTATCAATCCTAGGTCACTCATGGAAGTATTTGGCCAGCATAATCATTAGATGCTTTGGTCACAAGTCTGGAGGCCATGACATCCTGAATCAAACTGAGCTTATGATTCTGCATGCTTTGGTTACTGGGAGGAACATTGACTTTGCAAGGCTATCTTTACTGAAATGGTGGATAAGATAACTTTGGCCACTCCCAAGAAAACAACAAGGACTCATGTTCCTTATATCAGGTATCTAAGTTTGTTAGCACTTCAAGATCTGCAGTAGGAAGCATACACTCACTTGAATGTTTATTTCAACACCATGCCTATACCTCATATGAGTCAGAAGGAGTTTCATTTGATAACAGAGGATGCTGGTCCTGCATTGACTCCAGCAATGCAAGAATTGATTGATGAAGCTGGTGATGATGACAGTGAAAATAAGGAAGAGGGTAATGATGAAAATGTTGATGAGGAGGATGCTGAAAATGTGGATAATCAACCAGAACATGAAGTTCTTGAACATGTTGCTGAGGATGTTGTGCAATCTGAAGGTTTCCAACTGTTTGATCCTGTTAGCTTTTCTCAAAGAAATCAAAGTGAAGACTCTACACACTCTGTTGCTAAGTCATCCAGCCTCAAGGATCAAGGAACCCAAGATGATGTTGCTGATGATGGTGGTGATAATGATAGTGATGGTGATGATGATGCACATGATGGTGATGATGGTGGACTTTTTTTGACTATGCTGCTGATAATGCCACAACCACCTCATCCATTTCCATAATGATGCCAATGACTGAGTTTCCCTTAAGTTCAAACACAACAAGGAGATCTGGTCATATTATTCCTACTGATGATGAAGATGAATCTGATGATGACTCTCCTAGTATAACACTTGGAGGCCATATTGCTTATCCTTCTGCACCACACTCTCAAGGATCAAGTGCTTCTGTTCACAATGAACAAGGTGGTGAGGATGAAGCTGCTGCTAGTGATGCTGCTGAGAAAGATGTGATATCTGACAAGCTAGTTCAATTGATTGAGATCAGCAGAACCAAGCACATCTTAGGTATGGTCACTTCAATCCCTTAGGATACTCACTTGGTAAACCAAACCAGTGAGAGCCCATCCTCAATTCCAGTTGTAACACCCCCACAACCACCAAGCTCTAGTGCACTTCCAATAGTCACCAGATCTACTCCCACTGTCACCCAAATTGAATCAAGGTCAATTGAGATAGTGCCCTCTACACTTATCTTAGAGGATGTGATAGTTGCACCTCCGACCTCAACAGCAATAGTTACCTCTTATTTTGAGGGGGAGCTTATGGATGTTGACTTCAACCCTCAACTAGTAGGTACATCTTCCCAACAAGATGTATCTGTACAAATGGGACTCCTACAATCTGGGTCACCCTCCCAACACGATGATGCCATTGAAAGACAGACCTCCACCCAAGGTCATATTATGTCTTACCTCATATTGAGTCAGCCCATTCCCTCAACAAGCTCACAACAGCTTGTTGATGTACTCAGGGGAACCCAATTGAGTTCAGCCCCAACTCAACCTCACACTCTTGTACCTACAATTGATTCACTTCTCACACATACTATTACACTGCCTGTCAATACTGGTGGTATAAACCAATCATCAGTACAAGGCACACACTCTGCTCCCAGTGATCTTAGGCTCTTACACCACAGACTAAGTGAGGGACCACAAACCATTCCAGATGTTGGAATTCCATCTCAATCAATCCCTATAACAACTACCACCTCCACCACAACTGAACCCTCCCCTGTCATACTTCAAAACCTATTGTTCATCTCTCAAAAGATGGATAGTCTTCAAGCCTCCTTTACCTCTTTCCAAACCAAAATAGAAGCTCAACTTTCCCATCTAACCCAAGAAATTGAGTTACTCAAAGCCAACCAATCCCAACCCCAACCCACCCCTGTCCCAGTTGATATCACTCCAATTCTAACTAAACTGGATCAACTGTTAGCCCAAACCTCTACTCCTTCCCTGTTCCTTCTCCAATCATATCTTCACAAACCATCTCATCCCTTAACCAAACCATCCAACCTTGTAAACAACCTACACAATATTAAACCAACCACCCAGACAACTCTGTTGTCATCCCTGATCCATTCCTTCAACTGCCTACATTCCTTAGGAATTTGGATCAAGAGGTCACCCATCTTAGCCATTTCTCACACCAAAAGCATATAGAAACTCTTAAAGAGTTCACCAATCTCACAGATGCTATCCAAAGGCTTAGACCTCTCACCTTCACTTTTCAACTATCTTTCTCACCCATGCCCTCTCATCAAAGAACCTCTCCTCCACCCTTTACTCAACCTCCTAACCCTACTGCCTCTCCTTCAACTTCTACCATACCACCCTTCTCCTCCACTCCCCTTCTATTCCAAACCTCCACTTCTACTCCTGCTGCTCCTGCCAAACCCACTGTCCTCTTTCTCTTATTTGATGATGACAAAAAGGGGAAGAAGTCAGACTCTTCTTTAAGCTCAAGGGAACCATCTCCAGCTACTATTAAAGCAACTTGTGATGCATATACTGCTAAAGTAGAAACTGATAAGGCAGAAGCTGAAACAGCAGCCCTCAATGAAGCAGAAATTCAAAGATAATCAACTGCTGAAGGGGAAAAACAATCTGCGGGGGAGCAAAGGCCTAAAAGAAGGCTCAAACAAAAGGCAAGAAGGAAGAGTGCCAAGAAACAAAAGGCAAAAAGGAAGAGTGCCAAGAAACAAAAGCAAGGTGAATCATGTGCTTCTATCAGCATTCCATCAGATGCTTCAGATGATGATGATAAAGATAATGTGCCTCTCTCCACTCTGCTCAAAATGAAACAATAGAGCTCCTCTTCCAAAGCTCCATCAGTCCAAGCTTTTCCCTCGTGCAACAAAGTCCTTCAACTCCTAGCAGTGTTTCAAAAAGAAAAGGAAAGAAAATCATGTCTGCTGAGGAGATTGAAGAGGAAGAAAGAAAAGAGGAAGAACTTCAAAAAGAAGAAGATAACCTTTTGGAGATAAGTGAACTGGATGCAGCTCTTGGTGTTTCAATAGAAGATGTACTCAAAGCTAAGGACAAACACCAGGACTTCACAACTCCAGAGGACCTTGCTGCAATCATTGGTGTCACTGATGAGGAACTTAGAGAGATCCAAGAAGAAGAATTGATCATGTTATCATCTCAAGAACCTCAGACTCAAGCATCACAGCAAAAGGAAGATCCTCCTATCAAAAAAACCTCTAAGAGAGGAAGAACTCACAAAGAAGCTATCCAAGCCCTTCTCAACACTGATTTTGTCAAGACTACTAGGCCAACTGGAAAGCAAGCTAAGGAGTTCTGGAACCACAAAGAAATTCTGATAGAGAGAAAGAATCCAAATATTATCTCAAGGATCACTCCATACAGAGGTACATAAAATGATCCTTACATAAGGATTGTAATAAAGAATGAATCTAGAACATTTAAAGATGCACATCAAGAACACTGTAAGCTGTTTTCATTCTTTGAAATGATAGAAATCATGTACCATCTCCTAAAGTCCAAAAGCCAAGTTGGCCCCATCTTCATAAGGAAATTTGACTACTGGATTAGACAAACTGTTTGCCACAAAGTCTGCATTTATGATCAATTTGTTCAACACGTTCAAGTAATAGAGGATACCTTTAAGAAGTCATCAAAATCCTTTGTTGCTTCTGAACAAGTAATACTCAATTCTGATCACCCCTTTCTTATTGCTTATGAGAACCTAAACACAGCCCTTCCTCCCAATATCACTCCTGAAATGTTCAAATACATAGCAGAACCTAAAAGAGGGATGGTATTCAAGAACAGAGTTGGTAAGTGGAAGTTTCTAAGAGAATATGAGGTACGAAAAGCTCAAAGGGAACTCATATTCCATGTTGTGCAATCTATAAGGGATCTGACAGGAAGTGATTATTTTGAACAACTGTTGAGATCAAGAGCTAAACAGATTTTGGCTGCAAATCCACAAATCAAAATTGTTGAAGTCAAAGAAGAGCCTTGGTGGGAAGACAACTGAAACTTCATAACTAGAATAGTTGTAATTTCAAAATTCTTAGACTAGTTCATTTCTGTAACTTATTGTAACTTGTTGCTCTATACAAACTCTTGTAATTCCTTGTTCTTGTAATCAAGCTTAGACTTTTGATCATGGACTACTTAGCTAAACTGCTAGTATAAATGTTTATAAGTAGATAGCTCACATAGTGTAAATATAGAAAATCCAAAAATCATAAAAACAGAAAAAGGATAGAAAAGATACCATAAAAATAGAACATTGGTACTTCATAAATCAAAAGATTCCCAAAAACAAAATATCAAGGGAACATATTTTAAAGAGTTACCAAAAACAGATAGCTAGGTAACCAAACTGAACTTAAAAGTTTTATCTTTAAAAATCCGAGTCAAACTGATTCTTCTTAACCAAGATAAGGTTTTGTCATCATCAAATAGGGGGAGATTGTTGGGGAGATAGAAATATCAAACCATAATCAAACCTGTCTATTATTTATAATAGGATTTGATGCTAACAAAATTACATATTCAGTTTTATACTTAGATATGTGAAAAATATTTGTTGTTTTTCTGGTTAGACTTCAAGAATTTTCTAAGTAAGAAATGTCAGCTGAAGAACAAAAGCATCAGTTGAACACTGAGTATCACCCAAAGGATAAACTACAAGAAGATCAGCCAAAAAGAAAAGACAAGTCTAGAAGCATCAGCTGAGTATCTATAAAGCATCAGCTGATGGTTTAACACCATCAGCTGAGAGTTATTTCAAGATCACTTGAGTAGTCAAAGGTTCAGCTGAGTCTATCACTCTGATCAGCTTATGCCTCCCTTCATTCAGATAAGTTACCTTTAACTTATCTAGTCTTTTCCTTATAAGCTCATCACTCTCAATGATCAGCTGAGCCCTTGGGATCTATCTTTGTAAAAGTACTAAGCACTTTTTGGATCTGCAAAGAGACAAAAAGGATTGATCTTGATCCTCTGAAAAAGGTGATATATACTTTAGAAGAGAAGATATCAAAGATATGCTTCAACAACTAAGTATGGCTGACAACTCCATACTTGGTTAAGTCGAGTCTTCAGAAAGAATGGTGTTGTATAAAGTACAAGCATGGAAAGAGAAGTTTACTCTTCCAAGACAAAAAGGTAGTACTTTAATAATATAATAATAGATAGTGAGATTTAACTTTACTGAAAAGTACATTCACTTTACACATTACCTGTGGAAAGTGAATTTGTTTTTCACCCACTAACTTTATATATTATAATATTATTAAATCAAGTACTCTTGTCTCCTTTTTTACTCCATCGACCGGATACCATTTGCTTATATATACTTATGCATGGAAACATGTAAAGTATCGAATAGATCTGTGTTGAACACTGAAATCTCATAAGTTGAGAGAATAGAAGAGTTAGCATTTATTTCTTCAGTGTAATCAAACTTGTTCATGTATTGAACATCTTAGGTATTAGTTGTTTAAGATTAGCTTTATCTATGTGTTAGACAGTTTAGTTGCCACCTTTGTTGAACTTAGATTTTCCGCGTCTAGTTCATGTAATTCTTGATTCACATCAATAAGAACTATATAAAAGTATAATGTGTGTCTCTAAATTTTAAAAAGCTAAAGTTTGTATTCAACCCCCCTCCTTCTACAAACATTTGTTGTTGTAGTATCCATTCGGGACCAGCACAAAGTTTATAATATTGTGATAGACGGTGTTAATATCCATATAAACGGTGGAAGTATCAACATGAGGGAGGGTAGACATGGTAATTGAAACATGATATTATAATACGAAGATACGTGGTTATATTTCATGTCAAAGTCAGTGATCATTATTTGCTACAACTAGAAGCAATAAAGTCAAATATATTTGATTATAATTAAAAAGAATTTAAATTGATTATAAAATATTTAAAAATGATAAACTAAGGATTTGATTAAATATAATATTTTTAAATATTATAAAATAGAAAATAAGATATTTATAAATTAAGGTTGACAAATAAAATATTTTAAGATTTCAGAATGACATACATGTATTTATTTTCAATAATTTTGATTTTAATTAGAAAAAATTGATTTTTAAAATTCAAATCAAACTAAAATTTCTTTTTATGCGTATAACTAAAATTTAATATTATTAAAGTAAATTAACAATATCATTATTGAGACGATTCAAATTACTATTACTATTTTATTAAAAATAATTGGGTCGGGGAGGGATGGAAATTAACTTTACACACGTACGTCTATTACTTACTAGATCTTAAGGATAGGGTGGAGTTAGTAATTAAATAATTAATTAATATAGAGAATATTAAATAATACTAATCCTGTTTTTCAAAGGTAAGGTCATGTGGTATATTTGGCTTTCTACTTTTCGAGTTTTACGTGGCCAATTTACTCTAAAAAACAATACTATTATCCTTTTCTTTTACTTGCTAAGTTGCTATGCTAAGCTATTTATAGTTGTACGATATGTAATTCAGGTTATTCATTCAAATAATATATTAGTATCATGTTACTACTTGTATGATATATAATAGTTTAACACCCTGTGTATAAATACGGAGATGATTAAATTTAATTTTAAATGTATTTGTATAGTAGAGTAATTGTAAAACATAGAAGAAATATAAACAAATAATTAAACATCTAATATCCCGTGTATAAATACATATATTTAAAACAACTACCCTGTATATTATGATAGTAACCAAAAATAACAAAGAAAAACGATATTTGAAGTAATATGTTATGATGTCATTTTTGAAATAATTTCCAAAATGAAATAGTATCACAAATTGGATAAGAAAATTTCAATGTATTAATTTAATCAAATTGGTTTACGTGTTACATAAATAACCACAATTATGTAAATGCGTGTTATTTGATTTAATTTTTTCGTATCAAATTGGCGTGAATTAAATGATAGATTAATATTTATGACAAATATTAGAAGATTATGATTCAATATGTTATGTACTTATAGTACGGTTAGAAATAAATTATGTATAACAATTTAAAGCGATAGATAAGTACAAATACTGATGTATAACAATTTAAAGCGATAGATAAGTACAAATATTTAAGTATAAATATTATGATTATGTATTTTTAAATAAGTACAAATATTACATAAGTACAAATTATGTATAATTGAAGAGATTTTAAGTGTTGAAGGGTTATCTAAAATCGTCATTAGTCATATTAGTTTGACTCTAAAAAAGTCAAAATCATAATTTTAGAATTAAAGTAATAAACGACTAGAATTAAATCTTTTATTAGATAAAGGGTCCAAATTATCTAATAATTTTTTTCTAATTAGTCTTTTATATATATTAGATTAGAAGATTCAGGTTACCTAACCGATTGCATCAACGTTTATATTAATGATATTCGCATTTCATTCTTATTCTAACTCAAAAACTAGTATAGATTAATTCAATTGTATCCTATTTTTTATTTTATTTTAATAATATACAAGAAAGCATCTAGGATGCTTCTACATTCACAAATACTTAAATGAGTATAAGATAAAAGGACTAACATACCTATGATATAAAAATGTTTGTAAGTATAAAAGCATCTAAAATATATGCTACTAGAAGCATATATCATATCTCTTAACTTCAAACCTTAATTATTAATGTCTATCGCATATATTCTTTTATAATCGTTAATTTCTTTAGAGTTTTGGCTTGAATTGGTATCGATTTCTCTATCAAAATAAGTATTTTTGCAAAAATATCGCTTCTAACTCATATTTCTTTCCTACATATCAAATCATCGATATTGGGCTGGTTTCTGTGTTCTACATTGATCAAGAGTAAGTCTGTTGATTTTTTTGAGACTATTCACATTCTTCGTGTGAATTTACATATTGTCCTCCTGCTTTATGAAGTGTTTCTAAATGTTGAAATTGTTTGCAAATATAACAAATTTTGCTTAAGTGGCATTATATATAAGCGGCATTGTTTAGCTAATACAATATGCGGGAGAGGTGCTTGTCTATGATATTTAAAATAAAAGTTTGCGGCCAACTGAACTCATACTAACATGTTTTGACAAATGCTTCAAAACCTCGAATTTATTTCTTTTTCTATGTTTTTGCTTAAAGACAAACAATGTTTGAATATGGAAAGTTTTGATATAACTTATTTTGAACATGATTTTTATAAGTAATATACATTCTTATAGCCGAGATTTCCATGCTTTTTTGTTATTTAAGCCTCATGTTTTGTTGTTTTATGTTGCCAAGCCGAAATAGTGCATTTGAAGTTATTTAAGCCAAAATGAAGAAAAATGGGAGAAAATTGTGTGCGGAATAAGAAAAATACAAAGACAGCCATTGACATACCATGACTGTTTTGGTCATATCTCACTCATCTGAATTTGGATTTAAGCGATTCAAGTGTGTTGAGGAGATAATCATTTTAACCCAATAATCAAATCCGTCTATTGAGTTGAATAGGATTTGATGATAACAAAACCGGAATTCAGTTTGACTAAGAATTCCATCTTGGCATGTGTTGTTATGATTTGGACTTGTAATTTGCTTAGTATAGAAGTAACAGATGGGATAAGCTAAGTACTGCATGGATCAACTAAAGCCTTTTTCTAAGATCAGTTGAGGAAAAGACTAAGTAGAAGTATATTATCTGATACTATTTTTCCTATCACCTGAGAGCTAGATTATCAGCTGAGGAACAAAACGATCAGCTAAGTGCTTCAAATCATCAGCTAAGTATATCTTAACCTTAGTTTTTATTTTTTAAGCTTATCACTCTAAATGATCAGTTGAACATATTTGGTTAGCTGATCATATAGATTGATAACTTTGTTTGCCTTAAGTTGATCATAGTTTGATCAACTGAGCAACATTTGATAAGCTGAGCAATCTGTTGCCAGTTGAGCATTTCTTTGATTTGATGAGTATTAAAAACTTAGGGAGAACTTCATAATGTGATCCTAGTACATTTGTTTAGCCAAGTCACGATTTTGACTTGTAATGTTTATCAGTTTACTCTATTTCTCATGTAAAAGTTCTTAAGTCAAAAGGCTGAACATGTATTGTTCATTATAGTCTTATATCTTTTATTTATAAAGTAAATGCACTTTTTGTTCCATGAAGTGAGACAAATAGGATAGAACTTTAATCCGCGTAAAAGGTAAAAGTTACCTTTGAAAAGTACTAAAGCATGGTCGATAGCGACATGTTTAAGAAGGTCAAATATGAAAATATATGATAGTTTATATAAGTATCAAGCATGGAAAAGGAAATTTCTCTTTACAAGGTAAAAATGTATGATTAATACTATTATTACATTGATATTGGGGTGTATTATTCAAAAAGTATTATTATTTTATTGAAATAATATTACTTTTCCCCATCACTAAATTTATGATTAGAATATTATTTCCTAAGTTGTGTTCAATATAGTCCATATAAAAAGAATAGTCCTAAATTTTAATATTCAATCACATGTGATTCAATATAAAATCACATGTGATTCAGTAGACAATCACATGTGATGGTAAAATCATTACATGTTAATTATGAAAATGTCACTCCGCCCAAATTTTTAAAATTCAATTTGGACCATTGATGGGGTTGATCCAAGGGCTAAGATTAGTTCCTTGGGACTATGCAATAAGTATGGACTATATTGAACATTTCTCATTATTTCCTATACCACCTTATGTCCAACACCTCCATCAACCGTTGTTGCTATATTCCTCTGTATATATACTTGCATTCCAGCTTACAATTTACAACTTGCCGGTCAAACATGCACTAGAATTTCTCTCGAAGAACAAGCTCAAGATTTAATCGAGGAAAGTTATTAGAGTTAGCATAATGTAGTAAAACTTGTTTATTTAGGTTGATAAGTCATTATCAGATTGGAGAGAGAGAGAGAGATGGGAGAGAGAGAAGTGAGAGTTAGAGTGCAATCGGGGTTTCATGGAAGATACGAGACACTATATAGGGGTAAGACTGCTGAATCAAAGCTACCATAGTCAACTAATGGAAGAGTTAGCTCATTCATGTTCTACAATTTTCCTGATTCAAGTACGACAGAGCAGTTATGGTGTTTATTCAGATACTATGGGGCCATAGTGGATATCTACATGGCAAAGAAAAAATTGAGAAGCGGGAAGAGATTTGGTTTTGTGAGGTTTGATAATATTAATAACGTAAAAGAAATGGAGAAAAGACTTAACACATCATGGATTGGGTCATACAAATTGAGAGCATACGCTGCATGGAATAACAAGGAAGACAACAATGAAAGGAGGCTGGACAAAAGCAACAAAAAAACACACACAAAGATTCCAGAAAGCATGAGGGATGGAAGATCTTTTAAGGAAGTCGTATTAGGCGGTAAGGTTCGAGATAACCAAAGGAAAGAAGATGGAAAGCTGGGGACGATGAGTACCTGAAACTGTGATAAAAAACTATGATCTAAACAAAATCAACCTTCAAACAAACAGAGCGACAATGCGTGACCTGCAGAAACAGTAGTTGTTCAACATACAAAGAGTAATATCACTCCAAGAACAAGAACAAATGGCCTGAACTCACTAATGAACTCATACGACACTGAAAAATATAAATCCTAAATCTAGACAACAAAAGGACTTGTACAACTTGTTAATAGGCAGCTATAGGCCCAGACCCACAAAACATGAACAAAATAAAACGTAGCAGCAACCCATGAGATGTGAATGTAGCAGCAGCCCATGAGATGTGAACTAAAGGCCTATGAGACATGTGAACTAAAACTAAAAAGCGGCTAAGGGAAAGCACCCGGATCACATCCGCACTAGGTGCGCACCCGACCCAGGTCTTTACCCGGTCTCAAGCCAGCCCCCCTTCAACTTGTAGTCTTCAATCATCACAAGCTCAATAAACAACAACTCCATTTCCAATCTCAACAAGCCCATTAACCAATCTACAAGAAAACCAAAACAACTTAGACAAAAAACAACACAAAATAAATAAATAAATAAAATGTGTACCCAATGTTGGTCTTGGAGAATATCATAATTCCAACACCCCCCTCAAGACCAACAAGGGACTTACTGTCACTCTTGAAAAAGACCATTAAGACCCATTTCAGAGCATAGAGCATCAAGACGAACTGAAGGCAAAAACTTGGTGAACACATCTGCAACCTGTTCCGCAGATCGAACTTTAACAACCTTTATAACACCTTTTGCAAGCTTATCTCTCACAAAATGTACATCTGTTTCAAAATGCTTAGTTTTTTCAATGAAACACGGGATTATGAACCGATTTAATAGCAGACTCATTGTCACAATAAACTACAACATGACTAATTTTTAAGTATCTCAGAACCCTTAAAGCAACAGCAAGATGTGACTTTCTTGGACTATGCATAAACTGACTCAGAGTCTACACCGTGTAAGATATATCAGGTCTAGTCATAGTCAAATAAATAAGCTTTCCAATTAGCTTCTGAAATTCAGTAATATTTTTATGTAAAACATCTCTATCACCAACACCCTGACTAGCAAATAAAACATTAGGATCCAATGGTGTTACAGGCTTGCACGCAAGCATACCAAATTCACGAAGCAATTCCAAACAATACTTTCTCAATTTCACTTAGACTATCCCCTGTCAGAAAAATGTCATCACCACAAATAAGCAAAAAAAACAGAAACACCAATTTTTCCTCTAGTAAACAGAGAATAACCATTATCACTTTGAACAAATCAAAATATGATTCCTATATAAGGCTTCTATTTAATCATTCATGGCCTTAACCCAATTTGGATTAGAAGCAGCCTCATTATAGTTTCTAAGTTCAAATGAATTATCAAGATTAGACACAAAACCAAAATTATCAGAATTAAGACACGAATAATTTAATGACCTCTCAACCTCATACTTATGTTTCCCTTCCACAAGGAAATCATTAAATCTAGCAGGAATTCTTGACTCTCTTACAGGCCTAGCAGATCTACTAGGAACACTACTACTAGAAAAATTACTATTATCAGAAGTTATTCCCTCAGAATTAACAAAAGTAGCGGGACTACCAACCTGAGACTGAGAAGTAAGTACCTCCACACCTTGGTCATTCATAGAGTGCTACACAAACATCGTCAATCTGGTGGCTATCACTATCACTACTCAAAAGTTGTCTTTCAGGTAAGGAGTCAGAACCAATATAATTTTCATCATTGGGAACAAAACGAGGGGCATCAGAAACAACAAACAAATTATTTTCATCAAAGAAATTGCAACAATCTCTAAGAGACTCAGAATCATCACTGAGACCCGTGGATCTCATCTTAAAAGGAAATATTTCTTCATAAAACTTCACATCCCTGGAATAGAAAACAATATTCGAGTCAAGACTAAGAAGCTTGTACCCTTTTTTCATATTTGAATAGCCTAGCAAGACAGTTTTCTCAGCTCTAAAATCTAACTTGTCATTATTATTTAATCTAGTAGAATAACCCAAACAACCAAACACTCTGAAATTATCAAATTTAGGAGGATATTTATATACCTTTTTAAAAGGAGTAATACCATTTAAAACAGCAGTTGGGGTTCTATTTATTAAGAACACGGCAATTAAAACTGCTTCACCCCAAAACCTCAAAAGAAGACAAGATTGAAACAATAAGGACCTAGTAACATTCAGAATACCCCTATGTTTTCTCTCCACAACATCATTCTGTTGTGGAGTACAAACACAACTAGTTTGATGTAAAATTCCTTTTTCCTTAAAGAACTCTCTCATGTTGTTATTCAAAAACTCTGTTCCGTTATCATACCTAACAACTTTAACTTTAGTTTTAAAATGTATGAACAGAATATTATAGAAAACATTAAACCAATGGAACACTTCATCTTTAGACTTCAACAGATAAACCCAAACAGCCCTAGTAAAATCATCCACAATCGTTAAAAAAATATTTATATCCATCATAAGTAGCTTTCCTACACGGTCCCCACACATCAAGATGAATAAGATCTCCCAATCTATAAACTTTATGATCACTAACAGGAAAGGAATTCCTAGCTTGTTTGGACCTATGACATACATCACAAGGTAAACTAGGTTCATTTCCCAACTTAAGCGTGTTCTTGATGCAAAACAAAGCTTGATAAGAGGGATGACCAAGCCTGTAGTGCCACAAAGACTTAGAGGCATGACAGATAACACTAGATTTTTCAGACAAACACTTACCCTTAGAACCACTCTCAAGATAGTAGAGTCCTCCCATTTCATTACCAGTTTCCACAGTCTCCCTGAACTGAGTATTTTGAATGTTAAAAACATCAATACTACTAGAACAACACATACCCGTCATATTAGCAGTGACACCTTCTACTCCCGAATTAGCATGGATCAAGGCAAGAAACTTAGCATATTGTTCACCAGTGAGGAAAAATTTATCATTGTCAGAACCCTTAGCAGAATCAGAATTATCAGACAGAGCAGAAGTAGAAACACTATTAGCAAAGGATCTATTATTGCCTTGAGACTCAGACTTACTCTGAACATCATTTTCATTTCTAAACTTGAAATCCTTTGGATACCCAATGAGTTTAAAACATCTTTCTATAGTATGACCTTTAATACCACAATGTTTACACTGCATATTATTAAAAGAAGGGCTGCTATAACTGGAGTTAAAGTTTTTTCCTTTGTTATCCCTTTTAGGCTCATTGAATTCACTTGCAAAAGCAGCTAGTTGAGACACAGACTTGTTAGAACTAGAGGGTAAGGAAATACCTTTTTGGAGTGATTCCTCCCTAGATATAATTGAAAAAGCAGTTCTAACAGATGGCAAAGGTTCCATAAGAAGAATATGACTTTTAACTTGATTATATCCATCATCCAAACCATTTAAAAATTGCATTAGTTTCATAAGTTTGGAGTAATTTTTTAGACTAATATTAGTCTCACAAGTACACTCAGTTAAGTTGGTAAGGGAGTCAAACTCCTTCCACAAGGAATCAAGTTTAGAAAAATATTCAGAAACAGTTAAACCATTTTGAGCTAGTGCATTTATTCTCTGATGAACATTAAAAATAACTGACTCGTCAAATTTCTGATAGGTCTCAGTTAATTCATCCCAAATCTCAGAAGCAATCTCAGAACAAACATGACTAGAGTAAATAGACTCAGAAACTGAACCAAAAATCTAAGAACAAACAATAGCATTTACTCTTTCCCATTTACTATAATTTTTTTCATCTTTTTCCTTAGGTATAGTGTAAGAACCATCAACAAAGCAGAGTTTATGTCTTCCCTTTAGGGTTCTTATCATAGAACTTTTCCAAATCCAAAAGTTATTTGATCCACTCATGTAACATCCTGAAATTGAGCCTAGTTGCGTAGGTTTGTACCTTATGTTGACATAGTTGTACAATGACTTCAAGTGACTCAAATTAATGTGTTTTAAGTTACTAACGAGTGTTATGTGGTAATTAGAGTGATGATGTGAAAAGTGTCAAACGCGTTTAAAAGTGATAAAGTATTGAACGATTTCGTGTAATAATTCCGTAGATATCCCCGTTAGTTGAAACGGGTTAGCGTGTGTTAAGTTGTAAGTTGGAAAGGGGAACAAAATACCCCGTTGTGATAATTAACCACCAAGAGGCGGTGGATGACTTGTATTGACTCCTTTGAGTCAAACAAACACACACACACGTATGTTTGAGGAAAACACCTACACACACACTTGGTTTCGCGATTGTGAAGAAGGAATCAAGAATCCAACTGATACAAAGGATCTCAGTTGTTTAAAGTTGTTCTTAAAGCCTTCCATCTCCATCTTTGTAAGTGATTTATGTTAAGAACCCTAGTTTTATGTGTTGAAAGAGAAACACCAATTTGATTGTTTAAAATGGTGTTTTAGGTGTTGATTGTTGTGTCTAATGTGTTCTTAAGTAGCTATGGATGTCAAGTAAAGTGTATAAATGATTGAAACTCAGTATTTGATCGATTAAAGGTCAAAAAAACGCGATTTACAGTAGCTGTACTCGAACAGAGTCGAAGAACACTGTAACTGGGGTCCATGCGGTCGCATGGCATGTGCATGCGGTCGCATGGGGTTTCTGGTATCCATACGGTCGCATGGCATGTGCTTGCGATCGTAAGGGCGTTTTGTGAATTTCAGCGCCGCGTAAGTTTTTGAGGTCGCGCCGCGTAAGTTTTTGATGTGATCGCATGTGATAGTCTTTTAACCGTAAGTCTTGTATTTATGCTATGCGATCGCATGGTAGGTCCATGCGATCGTATGGGTCTGTTTTGTGGTGTTTACCGCTTACGAGCGAAGGAAATAAGGTTTGCGATCATGAGTATGTAACTTGCGATCGTAACCAACCCTAGAATCATGTTTGTGATCAAAAGGTGATGTCCCTTGCGATCGGAAGCATGAGTTGGGAAAAGAAGAACCTTTGTGATCGCATGGGGTATCCTTGTGATCGCATGGCTGTTCTATAGGGGGGTCCCTTTCGACCGCAAGGCAGGTCCTTGCGACCGCAAGCAGGGGATTCAACTTGACAGCTTGTGTAACTTGTGTTTTACCCTATGTGTGCTATGTGTATGTGATAACCAAGCCTAAACCTGATGTGTTAGGTGTACCTGAGGAACCGGAAGACACGAGTGACGTATTTGTTTAGCAAAGACTCCAGGTGAGTACCGGTTTTCCCATGAGACTCAATAAGTAGGGCTATCTGTTGTGTGTTGAAACGTGTTATTGTGATAGTGACGTGTTGTGATATAACACGTGTAATTGTGATTATGGTAGTGACGATAGATAAGTGATAGTGACGTGTTGTGATATAACACGTGTAATTGTGCTTATGGTAGTGACGATAGATAAGTGATAGTGACGTGCTGTGATATAACACGTGTAATTGTGATTATGGTAGTGACGATAGATAAGTGATAGTGACGTGTTGTGATATAACACGTGTATTGTGATTATGGTAGTGACGATAGATAAGTGAAGTGATACGAAATAGACCCACGTAGGGTTATGACTTATGTGACAGTTGTATGTTATGTTTAAAGCATAGTTGTATTCTGCTCATCAAGTATGAGCAGAAGCTAATGTGATATTGTATATGCGCATGCAAATGTATCCTTATTGGATCGGTTATGTGTTATTGTTATATGTCCGGACAAATTGGGGAACTGTATTCATAGTTCCTGGAGATTGGTTAATGTCAGCCACGTAGGCTGGTCCCTGGGGGCCCAATAGTGTCTGGAATTGGGGGATTAACGGCACCAGGTGTATACGCTTGGTGACGGCTCTGCAGGCCACCGTTCCTTGACGATGATGGGGTTCTCGGGGAAAGCCGGAACTGGTATTATGATGGGGTTCTCGGCGAAAGCCGGGAACTGGTTATGAAATGGGGTTCTCGGTGCAAACCGGAACTGGTAAACGTGATGGTGGGCTGCTCTTCGCTCCCCCACCGATGCGGATGGTTGTGACTAATTCCCCAGCTTGGATCGTTGAGCCAGGCTAGCTACCTAGCAAGATATGATCCCGCTGACATGTTGGCACACCGCTATGTGATAGCTTAGCTCTGTGTGCCTTATTGTGATAGCATGCTTATTGATGCTTATGTGTAAATTGGTGCTCACTAGCTAGTTGTAGCTAACGGTGCAAGATTTCCTTTTTTTCGCAGGTTAGTGACTGATGGCCTGGCGAGCTTGGGTTACTCGTGGGTAATTGTAGTGTTTATATTTGTGGAACACTATTTGTTGTTAATATGCTTGAGATCCGATGGTCGGTCGTTAGTCGTGGTAACACCTGTTATTTGAAATGTAAATAGTTAGATAATCTTCTGATGATTTGTAAATGGTGGTTTTATCCGCTGCTAGCTTTTGATAAATAAGTTGTAAAAGTTTAAATTGGCGCTAATTTTAAGCTCGTGAAACACGGTGTTACAATTAGGTATCAGAGCCTAAGTTTGAGGGAATTGGATATTCGGAAGAGTATTCGATCTCAAACTCGGGTCCGACCATCGTTAAGTGTTCCTATTGGGATAATTGGGGCTGAGTGTGAGTGTTATTTGATTGTGATATGTTGTGTACTAATGCCCCATGTTGGTAGATGTCGGATAAGCGATGTTCTAAGTATGGTTTTCGTGTGTATAGTGAATAAGTGAGAATGTCAGAGCAGCGAGTTGATGGTGAAAATACTCGTAAGCAAGTGGAGGACGAGGCATCTCGTACTCATGTTGGAACTGAGAAGGAATCTTCTCTACGTGATACTCAAGACTTGAGATCGATTCCAGAGTTGCAGGCGTATGTTCTGCACCTAGAAGAAGAACTTCGAGCGACGCGGGAGATATTGTTAGAATCCGTCAAACGCAAGAGTCTGGAGCGCTGTTCCTACAAGAAGTTCCTTTCTTGTGGACCCAAAGAGTTCGAGGGTAGTGATAATCCTTCGAATACCATACGATGGCTTCGGGAGACGGATCAAGCTTTCGAGTCTTGTGATTGTGAACCAGAGTACCGTGTTAAATATGCGGAACGCATGCTGAAGGGCGATGCTATGTTTTGGTGGGATTCCGTGAAAAATGCAGTGAACATAGAAGTGATTGTTGCAATGACGTGGGAGCAGTTTTTTGAACGTGTGACAAGGAAATACTGCACCGACTATGATTTAGAAAAGATGGAACGAGAGTTCAATGATCTCCAGAAAGGAGATAAGCCAGTGGAATATTTGATCCATGCTTTTACTGATAAGGTGAGATTTATTCCTCACCTAGTAACAGATGAAAGTGCGAAGATTCGCAAGTTTGTGGGAATGTTGCCATTGGAGTATAGAGCGCATGTTAGAGCTGTGTCTAGTTTGAATCGGGCTTTTGAAATAGCTCGGCAAATGGAGGGAGATCGCCTCCAGTGTAAGGGAGACAAGATAGTTAAGGGTCAGAAGAGGAAATCGCGGAAATCCTCTAAATCTGGTCCTATGGAAGAGCAGCTTTGTGTAGGCGGAAGTTCTAGAGCGGGTAAGAAGCCCAAATTTGATGGTCCAGGTGTTCTCAATGCCGTGCGTATCACACTGATTCTTGCTCCAAAGCTACTACCAGGTGTTTGAGGTTCGGATAGATTGGTCACACAACTGCGGAATGCGAGTTTAAAGGAAATGTGTGTTTTAGGTGCCACAAGTTGGGGCACCGAATTAGTGATTGCCCGATGGGATAGAATACAGAAACTGGAGGATCTGTGTCAGGGCTCTTCCCGTGTAAAAGGGGTGAGCGTTGTAGATAGTGACAAGTGAAGCTAAAGAGACCAGATGTATAGTTTTGGTTATTTTGTATTTTGTAGGTTTTGGTAAACTGTAAGCGTTTGTACTAGTGTTGACTGAACTCGTTTAAGAGTGTAATTTGTTGATGTTCAAGTAGTTGTAATTGTGATTAGTGTTTTGTAAGTTGTTGTTGGCTATAGTGAGATTGTTTCTTGTTTTATTGAGATTGTGTTTCTTATGAGATTTTGACGTTGTAACTGGAGTGGGTTGATTCGGCAATGATGTTGTCGAGGAAATCCAATTCAGAAAATGTGATAGAGGTTTTATTGTTTAATGAGACAAGTGTTTTAGCTCGAGGTAGACAATGAAAGCATGTGATATTGAGTAATGATAAAGTGTAAGAATTTGACTTGAGAAAGTTAGTTAAGAATAAATGATAAGTGTGCTAAATAAACGCGTATGCGACAAGAGAGATAAAGTGATATTATTAATAGTGTAAAAGAATAGTATTAGTGGTAATAAAATGAGACTTAATTAGTGTATCAAGAAATGACGTGTGTCAGGTGCGCACAGTCGAGAATGTTAGAGTATGATTGTATTGAATTGGTGAATAGTAGAAAGATTTTAATGATGTTTTGTGTTTATACTAATTAAGAGTTCTTTGATTGCAGTGAGATGGATAGAGACGTGGGTAAACAAGCTGGAAGCGAGAATCGTGAAGAGATCTTGGATTTGAGTACCATAGGAGAAGTCCAAGACTATATCTCCGTTTATGGAAGTAAACGCGGGGCTGTGCCTACGCGTCACCTTCGAGAAGTGATGACTGATCAATTCGATAAGTGTTTTAAGAAAAATATGCCTCCCATTATAGCGGGCATAAGAAATGAGGTGAAAGAGGAAATGAAGGGCGAGATGAGAGACGCGGTACGAGAAGAGTTTCGTACAATGAAAGAGGAACGAAAGGAAGATGTCCAAAAGACGAAGACTCAGGCTGAGCCCGGAGGGTCTAGACGTCGAGTTATGTGTGAAATTTGCAGAAAGAATCATGACGGGGAGTGTAAGTACAAGGATAGAGTGTGTTATTCGTGTGGACTCCCAGGGCATTATTCTAGAGAATGTTTGGGTGAGTTTTGTGATAAGTGTAATCAGTATGGGCATAACTCCTCGGAGTGCCCCACCTAGTTGAAAGTGTTGTGTTAACCTTGAAGTGATAGTAGTGTGGTCTAATGTAGTAAAGTGAAGTCTGTGTAAATGTAGTGTGTATTTTTTTGTACGAAGTGTAACGTTGCAGTTAGTCGAAATAAGTAAAGTTTTGTGTTAGTTGTTTTTCGTGTTAAATTGTGGTTGTGACCAAGCGCAGGATGATTGTGGAAATGTGTAATCGTGTAAGTGATCGTGATTAGATTCCGAGGACGGAATCCTCTTTAAAAGGGTAGATTTGTAACATCCTGAAATTGGGCCTAGTTGCGTAGGTTTGTACCTTATGTTTACATAGTTGTACAATGACTTTAAGTGACTCAAATTAATGTGTTTTAAGTTACTAACGAGTGTTATGTGGTAATTAGAGTGATGATGTGAAAAGTGTCAAACGCGTTTAAAAGTGATAAAGTATTGAACGGTTTCGTGTAATGATTCCGTAGATATCCCCGTTAGTTGAAACGGGTTGGCGTGTGTTAAGTTGTAAGTTGGAAAGGGGAACAAAATACCCCGTTGTGATAATTAACCAGCAGGAGGCGGTGGATGACTTGTATTGACTCCTTTGAGTCAAACAAACACACACACACGTATGTTTGAGGAAAACACCTACACACACACTTGCTTTCACGATTGTGCAGAAGGAATCAAGAATCCAACTGATACAAGGGATCTCAGTTGTTTAAAGATGTTCTTAAAGCCTTCCATCTCCATCTTTGTAAGTGATTTATGTTAAGAACCCTAGTTTTATATGTTGAAAGAGAAACACCAATTTGATTGTTTAAAATGGTGTTTTAGGTGTTGATTGTTGTGTCTAATGTGTTCTTAAGTAGCTATGGATGTCAAGTAAAGTGTATAAATGATTGAAACTCGGTATTTGATCGATTAAAGGTCAAAAAAACGCGATTTACGGTAGCTGTACGCGAACAGAGTCGAAGAACACTGTAACTGGGGTCCATGCGGTCGCATGGCATGTGCATGCGGTCGCATGGGGTTTCTGGTATCCATACGGTCGCATGGCATGTGCTTGCGATCGTAAGGGCATTTTGTGAATTTTCGCGCCGCGTAAGTTTTTGATGTGATCGCATGTGATAGTATTTTGACCGTAAGTCTTGTATTTATGCTATGCGATCGCATGGTAGGTCCATGCGATCGTATGGGTCTGTTTTGTGGTGTTTACCGCTTACGAGCGAAGGAAATAAGGTTTGCGATCATGAGTATGTAACTTGCGATCGTAACCAACCCTAGAATCATGTTTGTGATCAAAAGGTGATGTCCCTTGCGATCGGAAGCATGAGTTGGGAAAAGAAGAACCTTTGCGATCGCATGGGGTATCCTTGTGATCGTATGGCTGTTCTGTAGGGGGGTCCCTTACGACCGCAAGGCAGGTCCTTGCGACCGCAAGCAGGGGATCCAACTTGACAGCTTGTGTAACTTGTGTTTTACCCTATGTGTGCTATGTGTATGTGATAACCAAGCCTAAACCTGATGTGTTAGGTGTACCTGAGGAACCGGAAGACATGAGTGACGTATTTGTTTAGCAAAGACTCCAGGTGAGTACCAGTTTTCCCATGAGACTCAATAAGTAGGGCTATCTGTTGTGTGTTGAAACGTGTTATTGTGATAGTGACGTGTTGTGATATAACACGTGTAATTGTGATTATGGTAGTGACGATAGATAAGTGATAGTGACGTGTTGTGATATAACACGTGTAATTGTTCTTATGGTAGTGACGATAGATAAGTGATAGTGACGTGTTGTGATATAACACGTGTAATTGTGATTATGGTAGTGACGATAGATAAGTGATATAACACGTGTATTGTGATTATGGTAGTGACGATAGATAAGTGAAGTGATACGAGATAGACCCACGTAGGGTTATGACTTATGTGACAGTTGTATGTTATGTTTAAAGCATAGTTGTATTCTGCTCATCAAGTATGAGTAGAAGCTAATGTGATATTGTATATGCGCATGCAAATGGATCCTTATTGGATCGGTTATGTGTTATTGTTATATGTCCGGACAAATTGGGGAACTGTATTCATAGTTCCTGGAGATTGGTTAAGGTCAGCCACGTAGGCTGGTCCCTGGGGGCCTAATAGGGTCTGGAATTGGGGGATTAACGGCACCAGGTGTATACGCCTGGTGACGGTTCTGCAGGCCACCGTTCCTTGACGATGATGGGGTTCTCGGGGAAAGCCGGAACTGGTATTATGATGGGGTTCTCGGCGAAAGCCGGGAACTGGTTATGAAATGGGGTTCTTGGTGCAAACCGGAACTGGTAAACGTGATGGTGGGCTGCTCTTCGCTCCCCCACCGATGCGGATGGTTGTGACGGATTCCCCAGCTTGGATCGTTGAGCCAGGCTAGCTACCTAGCAAGATATGATCCCGCTGACATGTCGGCACACCGCTATGTGATAGCTTAGCTCTGTGTGCCATATTGTGATAGCATGCTTATTGATGCTTATGTGTAAATTGGTGCTCACTAGCTAGTTGTAGCTAACGGTGCAAGATTTCCTTTTTTTCGCAGGTTAGTGACTGATGGCCTGGCGAGCTTGGGTTACTCGTGGGTAATTGTAGTGTTTATATTTGTGGAACACTATTTGTTGTTAATATGCTTGAGATCCGATGGTCGGTCGTTAGTCGTGGTAACACCTGTTATTTGAAATGTAAATAGTCAGATAATCTTCTGATGATTTGTAAATGGTGGTTTTATCCGCTGCTAGCTTTTGATAAATAAGTTGTAAAAGTTTAAATTGGCGCTAATTTTAAGCTCGTGAAACACGGTGTTACAAGTCAACTTAACACTAACAATTGACACCATAGTTCTATCTGAAGGATGCAAATATAAAGGATCATCTAAATCCATTGTATCTTTAACCCCAGATCTTTTAGGACTAGAAATAATGAAACAACAGGCAAGTACAATATAAAACCACAAAAAACAGTACCAGCAATCTCACTGATAATATCAACAACAAAAAAACAGATTACATTAACAACAATAGAAGCAAATCAGATCATGCGAATCACAACAATACCAACAGACCAATGATAACAGTAGCACTAGCAAGAACACAGATTCAATACCAGCAAAACACTTGATTATATCAATAAAAAAACAGATTTAATAGCAGCAAATTTCTAGCAGATTACTGATCAACAAAACAAATAAACAGCCAAGAAGAATATACGAATCAAACCAGTACCAGCGAGTCACAGATGAGTCAAAACAGAACCAGTCAATCAAAAAATTGCATCAGAAAGAAGGAACTAAAAAAACTTACAGTGTCTTGCTCGGGTTGAACTGAGCAAGAACAACAAACCTTTTTTCTTCAATCTCTCAGATCCTCAGCAGCTCGATCAACAAATCAGAATCAGCTGGAAGCGCAATCACCTCAGAATCATCACCGAATCAAATCCAATGTCAATACTAGAGTTAGGGTTTATACCGAACCCTAAGTGATGAAGACAATCGATCTTCAGTCTCAATTGAAGACCTCTCGAACAATGATAACAGTACCCTCACGAGACAATCGATCTTCAGTCTCAACCTCTCGAACAATGATAACAGTACCCTCACGAACAGTGAGTTCAACACAATCGAAAAAACAACCAAGAAATAATCGATCCAAGAGACAATCGATGAAGACAGAGATCTCGACAAACAAACAAGAACAATCGATTAGGGCACCAATCGATTCAAGAGCTACACCGTAGCTCTGATACCATGATAAAAAACTATGATCTAAACAAAATCAACCTTCAAACAAACAGAGCGACAATGCGTGACCTGCAGAAACAATAGTTGTTCAACATACAAAGAGTAATATCACTCCAAGAACAAGAACAAATGGCCTGAACTCACTAATGAACTCATACGACACTGAAAAATATAAATCCTAAATCTAGACAACAAAAAGACTTGTACAACGTGTTAATAGGCAGCTACAGGCCCAGGCCCACAAAACATGAACAAAATAAAACGTAGCAGCAGCCCATGAGATGTGAATGTAGCAGCAGCCCATGAGATATGAACTAAAGGCCTATGAGACATGTGAACTAAAACTAAAAGGCGGCTAAGGGAAAGCACCCGGATCACATCCGCACTAGGTGCGCACCCGACCCAGGTCTTTACCCGGTCTCAAGCCAGCCCCCCTTCAACTTGTAGTCTTCAATCATCACAAGTTCAATAAACATCAACTCCACTTCTAATCTCAACAAGCCCATTAACCAATCTACAAGAAAACCAAAACAACTTATAGACAAAAAACAACACAAAATAAATAAATAAATAAAATGTGTACCCAATGTTGGTCTTGGAGAATATCATAATTCCAACAAACTGGAGATAAATCAAGATCCCAAAAGGATATAATGATAGAATGCAACTCAAAGAAAATGGCGGAAGAGATTACTAAAGAGGAAAAACATGGTTTGAGAGAATGGATAGATGAACTGAGATTATGGAAGGAAGATTATACGATTGAAGGAAGGATGACATATATTAAAATTATAGGTGTTCCTTCCGATTGTTGGTCCAAGGAGAATGTTATCAAGATTGCAAGAATGTGGGGGAGGTTATTAAAACAGAAAATTGTCAGTTCGAGAACTCGACAACAATGGTAGCAGGAAGAGTCTTTATAAGTAACAACACAATATGATTTTCCGATTGAAAAAGAAGCCATAATTAAAATAGGTGAAAGGAAATTAAAGATAAGAATTTTGGATGATGGTTGGGTTGATAAGATAGAAGGTGATGAGGATGAATGAACCTAGAATCTGAATCGGAAGATTGGAAGGATAACGGTTCCGACGATGATTCTTAGGCGGAAGAGGAACAGTTTCTCGATGATTTTTGGGAAAAGAAAAAAGAGGCGGTGCAAGAGACGGAAGTATCAGAAAATAATAACGAGTGTATTGGAAAAGAGAATAAAGAGCACGAGTCTCACAAAAAATTAGGAGAAGAATTTGAAGAGACGAATGGTAAAATGGAGAAGGATATGGTGGAGCATATGCCCAAAGAATCACCATATGCTTGTTTGGAAAAAGGTGAAAATAGCCCAATATTGGTGGATAATGAAATCCCAGTAGGAACAAAAGATGTTTTATCGGCCATGATCCTATTGAGGCACAAGACAATATTACAATTCAGGTGGAAGAGCAAGACTGCACAGCTTGGTCTTTGCTAGTGCCTAGAAAGATATGCATATTCATTTGGAGAGCTTCCCAAGGAAGGCTTCTGGTTCGAGTGTTGCTGGATAGAAGAGGTATTGACATCTCTTCCTTGTTATGTCCGTTATGTGAAGATGCAATTGAGAACATTGATCATGTTCTTCTTCGTGTCGGGTTGCAAATTCCTTATGGCAAAGAGTTTTCTTGTGGTGGAACGTGGATAATTTCGATATAGTTGATATTGATCAACTATTAAGTTTTAAAGGTAAGAATGGATGGAAAAAAGGTGCTAGGTGTGTTTGGGAAGCATGCATATGGTCCTTTCTTTATTTGTTATGGAAGTACAGGAACTTGGTTGTCTTTGGTGGTAGAAAGGAAAGGGTAGCTAATTTATTCTTGGAGTTCCAATGGCGGACTTTCCAGTGGGTGAAAGTAAGAATCAAGCAAGATCGCGTGGATTGGTGCACGTGGTGTAATGATCCAGCTGGAGTTTTAATTTAGAAGACTAGAGTGTGTTTAATTAATCGTTAGTTTTGATGTTCAGATGTAGTTTTTTCTTTTCTGCTTCTCGCAGAAGCTAGTCTTCGTTTTAGTTGTACTGTATTGTAAGTTTTGAGTAATAGAAATCCTTTGCCTTTAAAAAAAAACTTGTTTATTTGTTGAACCTCTTAGATATTAGTTGTTTTTTAGAATTAGTTGTTTTTTAGAAGCTATGTTATTTATTAAACAAGTTTGTTCTCATCATCAAAGAGCAAGTTATTGAATAACCTTGTCAGAGGTTGCATGATAGCCACTACAAATGCTAGTAAATTCAAATTTTCAGAAATTTGTATATGTTTTATATATAATTTTATTGCAATTCTCACCCAAAGTTTGTGTTTTTTCTTTGTTTTTGTTTTTTGTTTTGTTTTTTGGTTTAGCTTTGAAATGGATTAGATATTTTATTTCTTTTTTTCTGGACCGAAAGGTTACGTTTAAATATGGGGCAAATGATTAAGAAATGTAATATTTATATCAAAATTTGTCAATAAACGTAACACGTAATTTTTTATGTCGAGAAAGAATTATAAATTCTAATTTATTATAAAAAAGAATTGTAAATTTTAATTTTGCATAAAAAGATATTATAAATTTTAATTTGTATTAAAAAAAGTATCATAACATTCTAAAAATCAAGGTTATTTGTGAAAATTCTCTTTTTTATTAGAAATCAAAATTTATGATATTTTCTTGGCCAAAAAAATTGAACAATTACCTTGCAATTTTTAATATTTAGGTTACATTTTTCGACAATTTGCCCTCTAAATATATATAGAAGAAATGTATGGCTGGAAAATTTTGACTTAAAACATTACACAGCCCAAACCCGATAAGAAAAATGACAAACTCGATATGAGTCAGAGCCGTTTGACACGAAACAAGAGTCGAACCTAAGAAAAAAGTAACACCATAACCCGACACGAAAATATATGAAATGCCATCTCACTCACAACACAGCATTTTGCATCTTCTACAAATATAAGCAAGTGACTACTTTGTAATTACTTTAATTTTTTTCACCTTTTAATATAAATGGAATACATTTTCATTATTTCGCTTGTAGCAACACAAATCAATGGCAATTCAAATGAATGCAAAATCTAATCTACTTCAAATATACAACTCCAAAGCCATGAATAAATTTACTATAAACTTCTATTTCTAGCTGATCATGAAAATCTGGGTAACTGAAATACCGAATACGCTTATCGTTTCGAAAACATCCCTTGGGTTAACGACGAGAAGTCGTATTCACCTCCTAACTGAGTCGGGATGCTTAGCGGTCTCGTGCTAGCTTTCATGCTCTGGCCACCATACATACTACAAAATGCACAAGCATGAAAGTGAGAACACGATGAAAAGTTGTACTTCACAGTATTGAAAGTGAAAAAATGCACAAGCAAACTAATGATGTAGATTTAGAATTTAGATGCTCTCAAGTTGAGAACATGATGACAGGTTATGTTTCTTCGAAACAAAAACCAGTGGGTCCTATAAAGGATCTCAATTTACTTTAAAAAGGGCGAACTGATTTTTGTTGCGAAGAAAAATAACCAGTCATATTTTTCTCAACCGCTAACCCGGCTAGGTCACTCTGGCCGGAAACTGCCAAAAACCTGCCTTATGTTGACCCGGTCTAGGGGTCGGGTCCCCGTTGGACCAGTTCGACCGGATGGGTCGACCCTGGTCTTAAAACACTGCCTTGTAGGATTCCGTTCCTGTAAATTTATGTTACCTGGATGTCGGATAAAAACCGGGATTCCCAATAGGTTTATGGAAGCCGTTCACGCCATTTTGATGATTACCAATGAACCGAGGTTGTTGTTGTTGCATGGAAAGCGATGACACGATATTTGACTGTGCAGAAATTTAAAAACACATATAAAATGTTTTAGTTATATCGCTCGGAGTTGTGTACAATAAAGTCCATATTAAAAACATAGTCCTGAAATTTTAATATTCAATCACACGTGATTCAGTATACAATCACATGTGATTGTAAAAGTGTCATATGTAAATTACGAAAATGCCACTCCACCCAAAATTTTAAAATTCAATCTGTACTATTGATGGGGCTGATCCAAAGGCTAAGATTAGTCCCTCAGGAATATGAATTAAGTATGAACTATATTGAACATTTCTCGTATCGCCCGAGATCAATTTGGTTTGAACAAAACATGTTGATGAGTATACCTTTTTGGAAAGATTCATGATTTCGTTTTTCATTTGTTTACATGGTTCTTGGGTGACACGAGGAGGTGCCAACCAATCTAATCCATCAAAGAGATGATCAAATTCAGACTTTGGTTCCACTTTGTTACTTGATTTCTTGGAATCCTTTTCTTCTGCCAATGGTACCATTGCACCAGATGCTGCAAAGAAATCTTTCAATCAAGAATCTAACGAAAATCAAAAATTTATTATGCGGGTTACAAAAGACTAAAATACCCTTTGAAGTACAACTGATAATGCACATGGTACAGCCTAAAACAACACCAAAAAGAGAACTTACTTTGATTTTTTGCTTCTGGAAGATCAAAAAGATCAGTAGCATGATAGTGACTAACATTCTGATTCGGTACAACCTCAATGACTTTACATTCCTCCGTCTTTGTTTCAGGTTTGATTTGCTTTGGTTCAACAATGGCCTATACACATAAGGGTTAATTTCTTTAAATTCCAATTCTTTTAACAGATTTATGTTCTTTTGACAATTCCAAATTTTTTAAAAACATTTTGTGATCGAAACGCCTACTAAGCAATGTTTTAACCGGTTGACCCTGTCTCCTCACCGGGTCATGGGTCAACCGGCAAGTCAACCCGGTCTATATTTTTTTATTTTTTTATTTGTATATATGTGTGTACACTAAACTACAAAAAATAAAAAAATAAAACGTAAACCTACATTATCATCAATCCAAATAGAATAATTAAGTTCAATATACAATGATAAAAAAACGAAAATTCAAACAACAATTGTTATAGGCTCACAATCAAACCAAATTTAATATTTTAAGACATTGGAGTATTGTACGCATCAAGTTCACGATAACTTAGTATATAGAAAGGTCTATTAGGATTAAAAATCTTTTTTTTTCTTAAAAAAAATGAAAGCCGGGTCAAAGCGGGTCAATATTCACCAGTCCAACCGGTTCAACCAGTAACCCGGCCGGGTCACTCCGGGCTGGAAATTGCCAAAAACCCGCTTTATGTTAACCCGTTTTAGGAGCCGGGTTCCGGGTCGACCCGGGTCTTAAAACCTTGCTACTAAGTACAAACTTTCATACCTTATGCTCAGCAACTCCAGGAGGAAGAGGAGTTATAGTTTTGTTTAATTTGTAAAGCTGAGATCTTTCAGGTAAATGGATGAGGACTTTAGTTGGTGCACCAACAGTGGCGCCATGTTTATAAACCGGGGCTTGCTCTACTGGTGTTCTACTCAAACTAAGTTCAACTTTTTGTTCCCGGGAAACCCATCTTTTAGCTACATACCTGATCAAAATCAATTACTATTTTATTTATAACACGAATAGAGTGGAGAAATAAAGGGTAATTATGTCGAGTAAAAGAAACATACTTTGCACGAATGAAATTCTCAATCCCAACTCTATCATATCTTGGAGGCAACTCGGCTTCCCAATAGCTATTTGATTTATTATTTCCCATAGCTGCAATAAGCAAAAATTGTATGTTACGAGTTTATCGATGCTATGGAAATGAAATAAAGTTATTTTTTCTTTCTAAGATCCTTTTATCATTTAAAAAAGGGACAAACTGCAAAAGAAAATGCAATGTGCTGTCATAAGGGTTAAGATCCTTTCATATAGTAGTCAAACATGAGAGTGGGTCCCCTTATTTTAAGTCAAGAATGAGTCCCTTTGTAGGTCTCACTCTCATGTTTATAAAATAACATGATGAGTTATGTTTGACCCCAGCTGGCTACAAATATATATGTAATGTATCTTTTACCTACCATTTCTTACAAAACTATGCAAATTTTGACTATATGATCAAAATAGAACACTAATTTTTTTTGAAAAACTCTAAAGATTGTACGGGATCTTTCTTACTACAATACCTGAACTTAAATAAAACGGTTAAAAAATGTCAAACGTTCATATACTAGTAAGAAAGGAAGCAAAGAAGAAGATCTAGCAACTCACATTGTATAAATGCAATCTGATCTGGAAGCCATGTATCAAGTGTAGCAGATCTCACCTGAAAACAACACAAAACTATAAACATAACAAGAATTCGAAATATGTTTTACAATCAAAAGCTGGTGGTAATGAAATTGGACCTTTGATATATGTACTCCAAGACTTCTATGAACACCAGAGCATTGCATACAAATAAAAATTCCAAGATTTACACTAGCCCATCTTGGACCCCTGAAATCATAAAGTAAACACTTCCAATAATTAACAAAACTTAAAACAATCTTCTTGAAAATAACCATGCAAGTTTATCTTTTACTGTGCTAAATTTCTATCCACCTACTTGGTTTTGCAATCAGCACATTCCCGATTCTCCGGTAATTTAAGTAATCCCTCGAGTATCTGCATTAGGAGACCAGTGAGATAATAGGTGATATTAATATATTATGTTAATTCCCATATACAAGATTCTCTTATTTTATTAATATGAGTATGATTACTTAATGCTAGATCTCTCATTGTGAAAATCAAATGTTGTAGTTTTTAAGAAAAGAAGTAAGACTATTGATATTTTCTAAACAAGGGCTACAATGTGAAATAGAAACAGCCATTTTTGACAGTTAAACAACTGAACAAATTGATTTTCCTTAAACAGATGTGTTCAGTAAAGTCCGTGTAAAAAACATAGTCTTAAAATTTTAAAAATTTAATCACAGTTGATTCAGTATACAATCACATGTGATTGTAAAAGCATCACAAGGGAATTGCCAAAAATACCCCTCCGTCCAAAATTTTAAAATGCAATATGGATCATTGATGTCATTGATCCAAAGGCTAAAATTGGTCCCTTAGGACTAAGACATAAATTAGGACTAAATTGAACATTCTTCTTTCCTTGAAATACTATTCTAAATTATGTTATTTATTGTCCTACAAGAGTTACAACTCATAAAAGTGTACCCAAGTGCCAATATATCATTTTGGCATCTACCAAAACATCTTTATTACAGCTATGTTACCAACTCTTACAACTGAACACAAACACAAAAGAGAAGCTCTTATAATTGTCTTTTTATCAAATATTTTCTGTATTTGTTTAATGAACCACCACATCATGTAACCTTTTGTGAATTCTTAATACAGCCGGTTTGCAAAAAGACAATTTTGTGTTGATAATTCCCATAAATCATTGTGGGGTAGCAGATTCCTACTTTTGCTTGTGACCTTATATAAAATGTACTCCAAATGTCAATAGTAGGCTTGACATAAGTTTTGCTCATTTCTTAATCAAATCAATTCAGCTACCTGTGACCCGTTTAAGGTTAAAACATCTACACACACCCTTTTTAAAGTTTCAAATACCCGGTATAAAATAGACCTTTTCCGATGCAAGGTACAACTTCTACAGCATGATGTACACTTTTTAATGCATAAAGTACAACTAAATATAAACATAGTTAGTTTGGTGATGCCTATTATTGCTTGCTGTGGAAAGATGATCTCCATATTAGATACCAATTATTCTAAACTATCATGTTTTGCTTTACAGCTTGTACACAATGCATGAGTGGTTGTACTTTTTGATATAAAAGTTGGAAACTTTGACTTTCTGTTGATAAATAAATTCTGGACACCTGCTCATCACATTAGTTACTATTTTAAAATTTCAACCACCTTATTAACAACCCAATAATTGAAACAACTCTTTATGCTTCATGAATTGTGTATAACATTCTACTTTTAAAGATGGAACTTTTGACTTTGTTCAAAAGTGAATTATAATTTTTTTTAACTTCTATCATTATGCAACAAAACTTGTACATTATGCAGAAAAGGTTGCAATCTAAAGAAATGCAAGTTTTTGGCCTTTTGACCTTGCAAACAACTTTTAATGCCCCTATCAACTATGTATAGCTTAATGACCACAAAGGGTCATCCATTGATTCCATTCCACATATTTAAACTTAATTATAAAATATATATAAAAAAAACTCAATTTTTTGTTGAACAAAATTAAGGTTGGAATTTCAACTCAAATTGAACTTTTTTTCTTTCTTTTTTTTTTTCTTTTTTGGGACAATGGAAAAATGTTCTGCTGATTAGTCAAGAAAACCAGCTCAAGTAATTTGTAAATAATCATAGAGAATTACATAAAATTTATAAACCTAATTGATGGTTCAAGAACAGTGCATAGACAACTGAATCAATTACAATTAGATGGTGGTAAAGTTAACAAAAAGCAAAGCTGAAATCATATTATTAAGCACCAAATCACACATAATTTCATCAATCAACCCAGAAAACCCTACAAATGGAAAACCAACAGAAAATCATCGAAATCAAATATGTTTTAAACAGGCTCTGTTATACCGATTATGCGTAACCTTATGAAACATCGAGCGTAGTTAATCTACGAACTTAAAAACCTAATTGATGACTTCAAAGCACTGGGTATACGATTGGAATTTCACCAGGTAAATTTAATAAAACCCAAACTCAAATCAGATCATAAAACGCGAAATTCGATCATAGTTTCTCCAAATCAACCACAGAAATTTGTCAATTTTGTTATGAAACAGTCAAAAAATTCAAAAACCCCAGTAACGAAAAGAGGAGAGAAAGCAAACCTTTCGGTGTTTTTCATTAAGCTCTTTAGTAATTCGCGATTTCTGATTCATGTTAGAGAATAATCTGCGTAGGTGAATTCTGAGCGCTTAATTAAGATTTGAGATTGAAGGAATTGTGAGGAAATGGAGAAGTGGGAGGTTTTAGAATCGTGTGTTTGATTGGATTTGACTTGTTTAGATTGTGTGTGTAAGAGAATGCGAGATTCCTTTTTCCGTTTGAAGCCTTTTTGGGCTTGCCTCGATACGCAGGCCGCCTCTGCCCTCTCTACTATTCCTAGAAATTTTTTTAAAATTATACATTTATTAGTATACTAGTTTAGGAGTTGCGTCATATAAAAAATATAGTCTTAAATTTTAATATTTAATCATATGTGATTCACTATACAATCACATGTGATGGTAAAATATAGTCTTAAATCACATGTTAATTTTTTACAATCACATGTGATTAAATATTAAAATTTCAGAACTATGTTTTTTATATGTACTACATTAAATACAATTCTAAAAGAATAATGAGTCTTTTTAAAAATTAAGATAATATTATATTAATTTTAGTCAATATAAAAAAGTAAATTAATGTTAAGTCTGAAAATAATGTAAAATTTAATGAAGATCAATTTATAGTATATATTGTGAGCATGTATAATGACAAAAAAATCAATGTTTATAATATTTTGTTATTGATTAGTCTAAGATTAATGGATTTATTACTACATTAATGTAATGAATAAGAAATCTAAGTTAGAAAAATAGTTTAACTTAAATTGAATTGATTTGAAGTCACAATTGAGTTTTCAGTTTTGACCCTTCAGAGTCATATGTGAGTTTTCAATTTTGAAAAAATGAATGGTTAATATTTAATTTTGATTAGATGAAACGTTACAAATTTCTACTAACATTGATGAAAGTTAATCTTTAATTATATTAAAAGAAGATTACAAGAGAAAAGGTTGTCTCATAATAATAAATAGAAGATGTATAATTAGCAAAATTAAAAAATAAATAAGAGAAGAGATTGATTTAAAAAAAAAGGTATATATAAATTTGTGTAACTTGGTTTTTGAAAAGTAAGAAAGAGTCAATTGATCTATATCATATGTATAATTATTTGGATTTAAGTTTAATGCTATTTGCTTTAGCTTCTCATATTAAAATTGAATTGAAGTAGTTGTTACTAATTTAAAGTTAACCTTCAGTTGTATGTTTAACTAATTAAAGTCAAAATTAAATTGTAAGTTTGACTAATTAAAGTCAGAATTATGTTTCATTTTTTATCAAGAATGATATGGATTCAATTTTAAATAAATGAATGGCTAGAATTTTGTTGGGGAGATAATCACTTCATCCCAATAATCAAATCCGTTTATTGAAATACATAGGATTTGATGTTAATAAAACTATACATTCAGTTAGACTTAGAATAATTTCAAACATGTGTTGTTTAAATATGCCTTGAAGATTTCGCTAAGTATGAAGTATCAGTTGAGAATCAACTGAACACTAAGTATCAGCCGAAGGACAACATCTATGATCAGCCAAGAAGAAAAGACAAGTGTAGAAGAATGTCAGCTGAACATTTACTATGATCAGCTGAGCAATAACTCTAATCTGCTAAACATTGGATCTGATCAGCTGAGTACTACAATTGATCAGCTGAGCCTATTCCTATCAGCTAAGTAATTCCTTTAACACTTAGTCTATTTTTTATAAGTTTATCACTCTGAATGATTAGCTGATCATCTTTGATCAACTGATCATCTAGGTTGATTAGCGTATGAACCCTTCTTATTATAACAGATGGTTAGCTGAGCATTACATGATCAACTAAGCATCTATTATCAGCTGAATTCTTTAAATGATCAACTAACGATCAACTCTTTAGCTGAGCAAAAATATATCTATAGTTCAGTACTATTTGTCAGCTGAGTCACGAGACTTGTCATTTTTGTAAGTTTATCACTTTGTATTTACTCTTAAGTCAAAAGGCATAACATGTGTTGTTCTATTACGCCTAAGATCTGTCTTTGTAAAAGTATAAGCACTTTTTGAATCAAGTACGAGACAAAAGTATCGATCTTATCTTCTGAAAACGGAGAAAGATACTTTAGAAGAAGAAGATCTCGAAGATTCATTCTACAACTAAGTATGGTTGACAACTCTATACTTGGTATAAGTCAAATTTAAAGAAAGAATGGTTGTTGTTAAAAGTACACGCATTGAAATAGAAAGTTAAACTCCTAATACAAAAGGTATAGGATTTAATATCATTATAATATGAGTGTCATGCACTTTTGCAGGAAAGTACAATACTTTATTCAATCCTTAATTAAAGCGACTTTATTTTTCACCAACTAACTTTTTAATTATAATATTATTATCCTAAAGTTCTCTTTGTCCCATTCCTCCTTCCACGACCACATGCTATTTACTTATAAATATTCATGCATTGTCAACATGTAGAATATCTTTTTCCATCGGTTGGAAAATATCTACAAAGAACTTCAAGAAATAGTTTTAGAAGCAAGTTCAATATTTTAAGCAAGAACAAACTTTAAGAGTTAGCATTTTGTGTAGAATCAAACTTGTTCACGTGTTGAACTTCCTTAAACATTAGTTGTTTAGGAATAACTTAGTCTATGTGTTAGAGTGTTTTGTTGATATCTTTTATTGTACTTAGAATTCCCGCTTTTAGTACATGTAATTCTTGATTGATATTAATACAAATTATATAAAAGTACAACCGTGTCTCTTAAATTTTAAAAAGCTAAATTTTGTATTCAACCCCCTCTTCTACAAAAAAATTTTGTAGTATCTATTCGGGACTAACAACTGGTATAAAAGCATGCTATATAATTCATATCTGGATCTGTTTTGGTTACTCTACAATTGCTTCTACCCCTCACATATGTCCTCATCATCCAATGTTGTACACTTAACAAAACAAAATGTCTAATGTTTGATGCTAAGAACTTCTCCATGTGGAAGAGTAGAGCATACCTCTTCCTGTCTACCCTAGGCATGCAAATACTAAACATCGTCACTAAGGGTCCTTATGTTCATACATCTGTTTTATATGTTCCATCTGAAACAGAAGGTGAAACCTCCACAACTGAAAGGATCGTCACTAAGCTCGTGCATCTATGGTCTGATAAAGATAAGAGGCCGGTTAACCTTGATGTTAAGGCCAGGTCAACTCTTGTCTCTGCACTGCCAAATGAGATCTACCATTAAGTGCTCAATTGCATGTAACATCCTCGTAAAAGGTCTAGTAGTTTACGTATCGGTGGTAAGTGATTTTTTAGTTATTTATATGTTTAATTATTTATCTGCTATTTATTTGTCTGATTATTTAATTGATAACTAAACCGCGAGGTAAAAGGTAAAAATATAAGTTTTATATTTTTATACGATATTGGTGCCAATTGATTCATTTTTGCATGAGGGTTACAAATAACACCTCGTTGGTTGATAATTAATTACGTAGGACCGCTTAATTGATTAATGTATGTCAGATAGAAGATAAAGTTCACTGTGTGTATATGTATATGAAACAATAGGACCGACTTTCTTCAATGTGAAGTATTTCCTGTTGTGCGTTTGTGTGTTTGTGTGTGTTTTGGCCTTGATGTGAAGAAATTTCCAAGACACACAAGAGCACAACCTTGATTCCTTGCTATTATTGTTGATTTGGTTGCTAATTCAAGGTTAGATTATGATTTTGATAAGCTTTTGATGTGTTCTTGCTTCAAAACCTAAACTTGATTTTTAGGGTTTGTTTAGAATTGGGTTATTTGATGAGTTTAAGCTTCCTTGATGATTTGGTATGTATAATTGTAAGTTATATACTGATTTGGTATCAACTTTATAGTTAATTGTTGTGTTCTATGGTTAGAAGCTTCAAACTCCATTAATGGAGGAATAAGGTAAACTCGAAAATTGGTTATTTATGTTCTAATGGTTCCAAATGTGTTTTTTTGTTGGTTATTTGTTATTAGTAGCTTATAGATCCCATAGAAGTGTTTTTAGTCAAGTTTCAGATATGCAAATTGGTATTTAGTGTGTACTGAGACTGCTGGTGTTGGGTTTTACAGGGTACAATTCAGACTTGAGTTATCCTTATTGATAACCAAACTAGTTTGGACCAACTCAGAATTGTAGATAGCTATAAACAATTATTATTTATAAAGCGGAACTAAAATAATAATTATAATCCTTAAAACCTTAAAAGATTAAAGATCTTAGTTCATCACAAGTGTGCATATGATATATGTATTAAATCGATACAAGCATGTGTGTATATGTCCATATTTTCGAAAAACATATTATCATGTTTTACTAAAAAAGGGTATTTGGGAGAGGACAAAAATGTGCCAAATACTCAAAAAACCGTGCCAAATACTATTTGGCACGGTTTTGGCACAGTTTTTTCTCCGTCCTAAATACAAGGGTGCCAAATACATTTAGGACGGGAGAAAACCGTGCCAAAGTGTATTAGGGACTGTTTTGGCACAGTACTTAGATTCGTGCCATGTGGATAGTATTTAGCACGGTTTGCAATAAACGGTGCCAAATGCGCATTTGGTACTGTTTTGCACACCATGCCAAATGCTCATTTAGCATGGAGTGGAAACAGTGCCAAACATGCATTAGGCACAAACTGTAAAACCGTGCCAAATGCGAATTTGGCACTACTTTTTTACCGTGCCAAATGAACATTTGGAACTACGATTACCTTGTGCCAAATAAGCATTTGGAACTACTTTTTTCCCGTACCAAAAGAATTTGGAAATGTATTTTCATTTTAAAAATATTTGGAACGGCTATATTGTAGTTCCAATTATGCTTCTCGCACATTTTTGTGTATTCCAAATACGTTTCGTACCTATTACATCATCATATATAATGTGAACAAATATATCTCAAATTAGAGTTGAGCGATATTTGAATCGATCATGAAAAATAAAACATGGCTATTCAAAACTCATAAACCAATCATAACCTCGATTTAATACATTTGTACGACCAGATAAAAAACCATCCAACAAGTTCATTAATCTAAATTTCATAAAGTGATAAAAGTAGCATGTTCAATCTAAATAATGCAAACTAAAATTTTAGCCCATGACCTGTTGTCTTCATACCCTACGTAAGAGAAAAATCCATTCATTAGATATATGCAAGTAACAATTCATGTCATAATTGTAAATATATACTAAATAAACACGAGATACTTACATTTTCCAATGCCTAACTTGCTTCATATAAACTTTTAGCGCTCAACTTTCATTCGAAGAAGTTCGAACCTATAACCTACAAGCATATAAGATTTGCATTACAAGATTTGCATTGTAATTGACTAATAATTAAACTGCAAAATTGATGCCAAATATTAATTCACGTTCAAAAAACAGAGATAGAAATAGAGATAATGGGCAAAACGTCAAAACTTAAAAACCTTAATAATTTACCAGTGAAACACATTAACTCACATTGAAAATTAAAGAAGACAAAGCTATAAGTTATGTCCTCTAACTAGTCAATGTAAAGAACAACTATATAAATTATACTAAGTTTTGAATTTTAAAGTCATGTCCTTAACAGGCTTATTACTTATTTGCTTGAGAGTCTGAAAATATAATCAACGAAAACTATACTAAAGATCGAATGTATAAGATATAGATCTTATATATACACACACACACACACACACACATATATATATATACATATATATATATATATATATATATATATATATATATATATATATATATATATGTGTGTGTGTGTGTGGAAAACTAGACTAACGCACACAAGGGAATTTATAAGATATATATCTACCTGGCCAACACTTGATCCAGATTTATGCGTGTCATGTTTTGGTGATAGTTCTAACAACCCTTCAAACACTAGTAAACGACGCATCATCTCAATCCCTTTAGCCAACTCTCTTTAAGTTTTCTCGTAGCTAGACACCTTCTCTGCTACTTGTTTAGCTACTTGATCCGGTACTCGCTCTACTACCCTAACCTCTAGTTGTACTTCTACTTGAGCTTCAACCATCCTTTTAATCGTATCTGAAGATGATATATCCATTGAACGTGAACCATTCCCAAGAACAACGCGAGGAGATGGTCCTATGCCAAACGTCCTCACCCACCCGTGTCCAGCAGGAGGAGTCAATAACTTTTTCGAATTATTTTTGAATGGAGTAAAGTGTTTGCTTTTCACTCTACTTTTCCACTTTTTCCAATGACCACCAATTAACATTAAACAATTGTCCTTAAATTCTTCAGGTGCATGGTCTTATGCTAAATGTAATACATAGAATTAGTGCCAATTACAAATAATAATTTAAAGCTATTTGTCACTACCTCGGCATCACATGCTTAGATTACCAATTAAATGTCGTGTTCTAGAATATTAATTTAATACCTGAACATCTCTCCACATTAGGTCAAGATTGGTAGTAGGCATCAACTTCCATGAAATGACATCAAGAGGAGCACGAGCCCCACACCTTGCAATTTCTCCAAGTACGTTAGCAACATCGGTACTTGTATCCCTCATAGGCTGCATATATTTATTGAAAATAATTTGGATTTTCTCATTTCCTAGATACCCTTTTGCTGGTCCTCGACCTTTTTTACTGGTAGTATCACTCATGATAGGATCTATTAAAAGTTAGCAACGAGATAAGTAATGAGTAGCAATATATCTATGTGATAGACAAACTACAAGCAGATCGTAAAGCTGTAACATAGATATTTTAAGTGTAAAGCATAAAAATTAAAATTTACTTGATGTGTTAGATGTTAGAGGAGTGCTACCTGTTGTTCCTTCGGATTGTCCAGCCATTGGTTGAGGTCCTTGTTGCTGAGTTTCTGGTGTGATTGATTGTGCCGGAGACTCGCTAGAGTGTCCGGTGTTGATCTCATGTGTTTGATTTTCTGCTTCAACTGTAGTCCTTGGAACTTGGGACATGAAACTATAGATGCGTCGTCTCTTTCTTCCTGCCATGGTACAACTACAAAGGAATTTCATTAAATATCTAAGAATTTTCAAAATTAGATTGAATTACTTCAAAAAAATGCATATTGCAAGGAGTGTCATCCACAAATATTAACAATTCTGAATCAACAAATGAACCACATAACAAAATGTAAATCAGAAATATCAACATAGAGAAATGACAATTAAAACTAAATGATGAGTTAAAACGAAAAGTAAAGCCCATCCATGTGTCTTAAGAAACATAAAATAGAAATGGAGAAACACTTGAGGTATAAATTTAATTAAGTTAATCATCATCGCTCATGTCAGGAAGGTCATCCACATCATCAGATGTGTCTTCTGTCATATCATCAAATTCTTCTTCTTCTTCTTCTTCAACAGTATTGGATTGGGATTATTGAAGTTTGGATACTTCAATTAGATTTGAGTTACTGTTCATGGAAGTTGGTTGATTTGAATACTATTATATTGATGAGGTACTGTTTGATTTAGAACTTGCAGCTAGTGGAAATGTATAAAAGCCAATATATGAATAGAAGTGCATATGATCTTTTTAAAGCATCCTTTTTTCTTTTTATTTCCTAAGTAACTAAATCTAAATAAATAAAAATATTTTGGTTGACTCATATACTATGGTTTGACGATTTTGGGGTTTAGACATTTTTTGTATGGACTATCTGCATGAAAGGATCACGAGCCCAATACCTTTCAATGCCTCCATCTATGTTTGTAACATATATCTTGCCACATATTATTTGAAAATAATTCAGATGTTCTCTTTCACTTGAAAATAAAAACAGTTATATTATTCGAGTTGGATGTTACTAGATATTTGGTTTTTCTATTTTAATTCTATGTATTTACTCGACTGAGATTCTTGTTTCTAATTTAGATTTCTCTTTAGATTTTTTTGTGTTATATTATAAATTCTATGTGATTCCAAGTGAAAATTCCTCGTGAATAAAGTGAGAGTTTACGTTAATGGTTATGTTGGTTTGTGTTAATGGGTCTTTAAGGCGATATGATGCTAACAAGATTATCACGTATTGAAATTTATCATCCTATCTTGGTTAAAATTAAGTTATTCATGTTACGTGTACTGTCTGTCAGGATCGGATATAGATAATATCAAATAACAAGAACTAACTTTTGAATAACAAATCAGAGTTGAATAAAAGTTAATCTTTAACTATGATCACAATCAACTAAGAAGTTGCGGAATCACACTTAATTGATTAAAGAAGGTTTTGAACACAAGCAATTCAATCAAACAGTTGTTTTATTTATCAACCAGAATGATTACAATAGCAAACTTCACCCCGAATCTAACTTATTATGTTAGACGAAGAACACAGATTGTTCTTGGGTTTCAAAGAGAAACTTAGAGGCTTAGCACTATTCTGAAAGCAAATTACAACTTCAAGAATGAATGCGAAAACTTAATCAATGAGTACGTACATATTATAAATTCTAATCTAGCATTTTTATACTCCTTGATCTTCCTTGATTTGCTGACAGTTAGGTAATCTTCTATCTTCTGAGATAATCTTGATGATCTTCCAAGTGTTTCGAGATATCTTCAAAGATAGGGTTTTCCATATTTAGCTCAACCGAAACTGTTCAATGAATGCAACAGTTTTTGGTTCTTCTAACAGTCTTCGGCTTCAAGGTCTTCAAACAGTTGTAGTAGTTTGTACTAACAGTTCTGAACTCTATATAACAGCTTTGAAGTTCACAACAACTGTTGGTTACAGCTGTCTTCACAATTTTTACTAACAGTTCTAAACTGTTTCTTCAATAAATCTTCTAACAGTTTCGAACTGTCTTTCCAACATCCATTAACAGTCTTAACAGTTTTTTTTTTATTTTTGCATGTATAACAGTTTCAATGACTTAGCCAATTTCCCAACAATCTCCCCCTAACTTAAAGTATTGAACAATACAATTAAGTTGTTTGTTTTAAGGGTTCAATCATAGACAAATTTAACATAAGTAAAGAACATATTTATCATTGAATGCAAAATCAAGCTGTTATAATAAAAAATTCAAAAGATAGAAAAATTACATTTTCTTTGATATCAGGAATTCAAGTCTATCTTTGAACTTCTGAATTAGCTCATCCCTTACTTTGGCTGGACCATAGAACTTGGCTTTCAATAGGTATTGGAGCTTGATCTGACTGTGTTCGATGAAATCCATGTCAAACCATTCTGTAAATGCATTACCCATTACCATGTAGTATACCCTTGGCTTAGCATACACTTTAACAGATTGAACTGGAAAGGTTTCATCAGCCATCAGTATTGACATCACTTTCTTTGGGTTGCAAATACTTGTTAAATGTCTCATCAATATCTTAATTGTAGGATGCTCAGATCCTCCATAGTGCCTTGTTCCATACTCATACAATTCTTGTATGTCCCGCCTAGTAATGCTATCCATCATTTGTAGGTAGCCTGAAAACTGTTCGATCTGATCATTCTCCCTTACAATGATTACCCCTTCCTTCCCAGTATCAAACCGGACAACATCAAACTTCCATTCTTTAATGTGAGACTTCTGGCCTAAATGTTCTGCTACAAACTTGTTAACACCTTCTTCAACATCGACTAAGAGCCTATCTTGAATGATAGTTTTAACCATTTTAGCTTTGATGGTTTGAACTGTTTGAGTTGCTTGGACAGCTTTGGACTTTTGGGATTTGGATTGTTGAGGTTGAGACTTCTTCTCAGTTGCTGGCTTAGGAAGTTGATGTTGTTTCTTTTTCACAATTCTTTTTCTCTTAACTCCCTTAGCAGCTTTTTCTTGTTTTTCCTCCTCATCAATCTGAGCTGTGATCTCATCAGCCAGCTTCTTTGCTATCTCAAAATCTGTCTGTTCTTGTTCTTGAAGTTCAGCTGAAAACCTCTGAGCCATCTCAAAATCTCTTACTTCTTGCTGTTCTTTGGTTAATTTGAGCTTTGGTAGTGCAACAGCTATCTCCTTTCCTTTTCCTTGTATATCTTGCAGTTTCTTTTCAACAACCCTCTCAGAAATACTAATCCCTTTGAATCCAGGCTTTGGCTTAAGTGGCTTAAGCTTTGCCGACTTTCCCTCTAGCCAACCATCCTCAATCTTCTGTCTCATTTGATTGACACTGCAGATTAGCATTTTACTTCCCATTTTCACCAGATAATCTTGTTTAACCTTTGGCCATGATCTATAAACCTCTGTTGAAGGATAATCACCAGACAAAATTATCGTATTGATCAGCACTCTATCCACTGCTGATAGTTTCTCTTCAACTGTAGATTCACTGGGTGCAACTGTTAGTTCATCCACTGCAGCTGTTTGTTCTGGTACTTCAGCAACTGTTGGTAATGAACTCTCCCCCTCTTTGATTGGAACAGTTGAAGGGGTTCTTGCAGCAGCTGTCAACTGTTGTAGTATTTGATCATGTAGCTTTAGCACCTCATTGGCATGCTTCAAACTGTTGGTCAAAACCTTGATTTGCTGATCCTGTTGAAGAATCCTTTTGTTTTGTAAGGCAATCTTCTTCTTGAGTTGCACGTATGCAGCAAAGAAAGGTGTAAAGTTGGAATCCGTCAATGCTTGGTGTTGCATTCTAGCCTCAATGTCAGCCAGTGTTGCCACTGTTAACATATCATTGACAGATAAAACTGGTGGTTCACTCAATTGAGATTCCACACCAGTATCCCTCTTTTCTTGGTACTGGAGATTTCCAGAAACTGTTTGACCAGCCTCTGTTGCCGTGGCTGAGTTCTTAGTTATGTTAATCCTGTCTTGTTCATCCCTTGCGGATAAAACAGTAGTGTCAGCCTCAAATACCACATGATCACCCTCTAATGGAGTGATCACCTCCTCATTGTGCTTGGGAGACAGCACGAATGGTTCCCTTTCGATATTCTGCACAGGTGAATGCACCTGTGCAGGGCTAACAGTTTCAGTTTCATGAACTGTGGTGGAAGGAGCACCAACAGTTCTTTTCCTCTTCTTTTGAAATATTTTTAGTGCAGGGGCTTGTGTTGTAGCTCTTTCAAAGGTAGCAGAGGGGATTATTTGAGTATCGTGAGCTGTGGGTTCCAGAGGTGGTGGTGTAGCAATAAGTTGGGCTTCATGCTCACCCCTGGCAGCTCTGTTTCTTGAAAGAAACTCCAACATTGCAGAGAGTGGTGGAGTTATGGCACCTGAGAAATTCTTCCCATTAACCATCAAGTTGCTCAATGTGGAGGCCACATGAGCAGAGGGAATTAGGACCCTCTTGTGTGCTTTAAGATTTGGCATAAAAAAGTTTAACAAAACTTGCACAAATCGCGGGTACATAAAAAAGAGACCATATTTGGTCCCAAGATGTTTTACCATGCCATCAAAAATAAGTTTTGAAAAGTTGAAACAACGATTGTTGGCCAAACAGGTTAAGGCCAATGCAATGTTGCTTCCAAACTCGTTCCACCCTGTGCGTTTAGGACTTACACACTGCTGGAGAGTATGAATCAAATACTTCCAGTGTGCACAAAAATGTCCCTTGTAGAAGGTACCCTTTCCCCTAGGGCCCTCATACCTAAGCCTAACCAACTCGGTATGCACAAAGTCTAGGGAAACAGAATCAGAATACTCACCATAGCGATCATGAAGTTGAAGAAGTTGGCGGATGGAGTCCTCAGAGATTGAAACATTCAAACCATCAACAGTGGAATCAATCCATTGTACTTCATCAGTTGTTCGAAGGGTAGCATGTTTCCAAAACTGATCAATATGAGAAGTGTAAATGGTTGGGTTTATGGTGAGAGCAGTGTGTAGAGTTGACATCGAGAGATAGTCAATCATGTCGTGGAAAGCAGTAAGATCAGCAGGTTTTGTAAGAAAGGCAAGCATATTGTGTTCTTTGACAAATGGAAGGGGAGCCATTTTGATTTGAGAGCAAAATTCTAGGGTTTTAGCGTTTGATCAAAGTTCAGAACGAGTGAATGAACTGATGAGGAGGGAATTGCCTTATATATGTTTCGACTATTAATTCAAACATCCTCAAAATTCTGCAAAGACCAAAACACCCTTTATTAACTTAACAGTTGACGGACAAAAATAAAGCTAACAGTTGGAGAACTGTTTTCATAAGATGTAACAACTGTTATTTAGAAATAACTCCCTTTTCGAAGATCATGATTTTGGACTAACAGTTGTGCATTCTACACACTAACAGTTTAAGACTGTTTTTTTTAGAAAGTACAACTGTTATTGGACGAGTTTCTCCCCCTCAGATGCACATGGATTTTTCCTAACAGTTGTGCAGGCCATATGCTAAAAGTTGAAAACTGTTAGTAGTATTTCAAACAACTGTTAAAGAAATGTGCAACTGCCAACAAAACTTAGCTCATACACCCATCATAATCTGATTCAGCATAAACAAACCATTAGCCAACACAGATATCAACAAAATATTCATTTTATTCATGTTTAACACAGATGAACGACAAAGTACATGCATTTGCACAAGCCATTGTTGGTACTGTTTATCTAATTGTGCAAGGGTCAACGAAATTTAGTCTTTTCGGACTTCGATTTCTACACCCATCTCTTTCTCTAACGGTTATTTGTCTCAAAAGATGATGACTGCCAATCCATCATCAGCTATGACCATGATGTGCATTGGAACTAGTCATCAATTACAATGACCTCCACTGCAACATTATCCGAGGCTAGATGGACATCATCAGCATCATTTCTTCGAACATTGAACCACACTACTGAGCCTGTAGTGCCTTCCAGGTTCAAGTCGAACCTTAAACAACAGTTGGTAGGCAACTCGTGGAAGAGAGTGAAGTTTTCAAAATCACCTCTTATACGAATATGATCAGTCATTTTATTTGGCCTACGTGGGTCTGGGTGCTGTGTCAAGGTGAACACATCTCGATTATCATGCATCTCAAGAACACAAGATGAGTATTCCCAAAGCTCATGCATTCTAACAAATGGGGCAAGGATGGTTACATAACTTTGTTTAACATTAATTTCTTTGAAGTTTATGAGAAAGAAGTTAGTAGCCATTTGCAAAGAAAAGGTTGCTCTCTGGAATGCAAATGTAGGTGTGATTTGTGAAGAATGCATGCAAGCTAATTTATAGACAAACTTGTGGTTGTGAATTGGTCAATAATTTAGCATGCAGTGACTTGTCATGTCCATTCACAACACTACAAAATAAAATGACTTACCTTTATCAGTCTGGAACTGTTCTCAATAAAGTATTTTACCTTTACCACATATCAAGGACATTCACGGATTTGAAAACTGTTTGTGGGATAGGCAACCAGATATGTCCAAAACTGGTTTGGGATTTGCAATTTTACTCTTCCCTGAACACTTAAAAGCAACAGTTGTTAGATAACAATACTAACAGTTGCAAACTGTTAGAGTGAAAAACATTGAGTAATGAACAACTGTTGGTCCAAGTTAATCATTCCAATGTTTGAGATCAAAAAGTTGAATCTTCTTACATCAAATGCTTTAGTGAACATATCAGCTAATTGATCATCAGTATGGACTTTCATAACTTAGATTAATTTCTTTTCATTGCAGTCTCTTATGAAGTGAAATCTGATTTTAATGTGCTTGGTTTTAGAATGCTTCACTGGATTATTAACTATGCTAATAGCACTGGTGTTGTCAACATAAATAGGTGTATTTAAGAAAGACAAACCATAATCCAGAAGCTGATTCTGGATCCATAGAACCTGTGAACAGCAGCTTGATGCAGCAATATATTCAGCCTCAGCTGTTGAAGTTGAAACTGTTGTTTGTTTCTTGCATTGCCATGAAACCAGCCTTGATCCAAAGAATTGACATCCCCCAGAGGTTGATTTTCTGTCCACATTGGCTCCACCATAGTCACTATCAGAATATGCCACCAAATCAAAAGGTGAATCTTTAGGATACCAAAGTCCCAATTTTGGTTGGCCTTTGAGGTATCTAAAGATCCTCTTCACAGCAAACAAGCGTGACATCTTCTGACTGCATTGAAATCTGGCACAAACACACACATCAAACATTATATCAGGTCTAGAAGCAGTTAAATACATTAATGAACTTATCATTGACCTATATAGATGTATGTCTACATCCTCCCCCTCAGAGTCTGCTCCCAACTGTTTGTGTGTTTCCATAGGAGTGCTTGCCAGTTTCACATCTTGATAGCCAAACTTGTCCAATATGTCTTTGACATACTTAGATTGGCTTAGATAGATACCTGAGGGCTTCTGTTTTACTTGTAATCCCAAGAAAAATGTGAGTTCACCCATGGAACTCATCTGAAACCTTTTGTGCATAATGACTTCAAATTCTTTGCACAAGCTGTCATCAGTGGATCCAAAGATTATATCATCAACATAGATTTGCACAAGAAAAATCTCTGTTTTAACAATCATTGTAAACAATGTTTTTTCAATTGTGCCTCTCTTAAAACCATTCCCAAGAAGATAGGATGATAATGTCTCATACCAAGCTCTAGGAGCTTGATGTAGTCCATATAGAGCTTTATCCAACCTATATACCCTGTCAGGGTACTTTGAGTCTTCAAAGCTAGGGGGTTGACACACATATACCTCCTCATCAATAGTTCCATAGAGAAATGCAGACTTGACATCCATTTGATACACCTTAAATCCTTTGAAGCTTGCAAAGGCAAGAAATAGTCTAATGGCTTCAATCCTTGCAACAGGTGCAAAGACATCATCATAGTCTATTCCCTCCTCTTGTGTATAGCCCTGTGCAACCAGTCTTGCCTTATTCTTGATTACAATCCCTCTTTCATCTTTCTTGTTTCTGAACACCCACTTGGTGTCAATTACTCTTTTGCCTCTTGGAAGCTCAACCAACTTCCAAACTTGCTGAATTTGAAATTGTAAGAGCTCCTCTTGCATTGCTTCCACCCATGAAGGGTATTTCAATGCTTCAATTGCTTTCTTTGGTTCTATTTGAGATAGAAAGCAAGCATTCACATCAAATTGGGCAAGATCCACACCACTGTTTTCATTTTGCAGCATATTCCTTGTTCTGATAGGAGTGGTTAGATCACCAATTATTTGTGATATTGGATGATTCTTGTGAACTCTTGATGTAGGAATGTTTTCTTCAGTCAGTTCATTCCCTAGATTAGACAGATCAAACTCACATTCACTTGAATTTTCAGCAGTATCACACACTTGATCAGCAACTGTTTGGGGTGCAAATTCAGTGTGTTCTTGAGGATCATGAGATTCCATGTCCTTTGAAGATTCAACATCAATCAATGGATCAACAGCATTGGAAAAATCTTGTTGAAGCATAGGAATCACAACAAAGTCTTCAGTAACTTTGTTTGAACCAACAGTTGTTGGTTTTGAGCTAACAGTTTCAAAACTGTTTGGGCTGTTGGAAACTGTTTGTTGATTTTTACCAACAGTTGTTGAGGTACCTGCAGCTGTTTCAGTAGAATACTCAAAAGAAAGAGATTTAGACAATGCATCAATATCAAATAACCAATCAGGTCCATTACCTGCAATATTGATCCTAATCTCATTGAAAGAGACATTCATACTCTATTCTATGATTCTAGTGACATTGTTAAAAACTCTATAAGCTTTACTTTGAGTGGAGTATCCTACAAAGAAACCTTCTTCAGCCTTACTCTCAAACTTGCCTAATTGTGATTTGGTATTAAGGATAGTGCAAGGACAGCCTAATGGTTTGAAGAAGTTGATTAAAGGTTTTCTCTTGAGGAACAACTCATAAGGAGTTTTCCCTTTGGGCTTGACTACTTGTACTCTATTCTGAACATAGCAGGTAGTGTTCACTGCTTCTGCCCAGAATGTCATTGGAAGCCTAGAATCAGCTAACATGGATCTAGCAGCCTCTATCAAAGTCCTATTCCTTCTTTCAGCAACTCCATTCTGTTGGGGAGTCAAAGGGGCACTAAACTGTCTTTCAATACCTTTACTTTCACAAAAACTGTTTAGCTCATAATTTTTAAATTCAGAACCATTGTCAGATCTAATGACTTTCACCTTCAAATCCGATTGATTTTCAATTTTAAGAATACGTGACTTAACTAACTCAGCAGTTTCATCCTTAGTTCTAAGAAATTGAACCCATGTGAACCTTGTGAAATCATCAACTATGACTAAACAATAGGCTTTCTTCCCTATACTCACCACAGATGTAGGACCAAAAAGATCCATGTGTAAATGTTGTAAAGGTGCAGTAATGGAAGAAACTTCTTTGGTCTTATAAGAAGTTTTGTGTTGCTTGCCTTTGAGACAAGCCACACAATGATCATCACATGAGAATTCTTTTTGGGGCAAACCTCTTACCAAACTGTTTTTAGCTAACAAGTTCATGGTTTTAAAATTCATGTGACACATCCTTCTATGCCAAATGGCAGACTCATCATGAGATGCCTTTGAGAGTAAACAACTTAACACATTCTGTTTAGCAATCTTTTGTGTATCTAGACAGTATACATTATCCTTTCTAGGTGTTCTCAAAAGAACATCCTTCTCATTTAGTTCAAAATCTTTTGATAGGATAATGCATTCTGAATCTGTAAACAAAACTTTGTTTCCATTGTCACATATTTGAGATACACTTAACAGATTGTACTTAAGTTGTTCAACAAAGAAAACATCGTTAAATGTAAGTGTACCTGCCTCAACAGCTCCTTTACCTGTGATTTTTCCTCCCTTAGCATTTCCTCCAAATGCTACAAATCCACCATTGATGCTTCTGAAATCCTTCAAACAGTGTGGATTTCCAGTCATGTGCCTTGAGCATCCACTATCCACATGCTAGATAGATCCATGATTGGCCCTATGAATGCTCTGCACAAATAAAATCAGTTAGTAGCAGGAAGTACCCAGGCCATGCAGGTATTGGGTACACCATTCAAGTCATAATACTTAAACAGAGTTTGGTTCTTTTTGATTTCATCCAAATTAGATTTCTCTAATTTGTGTGAGGAATACTTTGTAAGAACATGTGGTTCCCAATTGTTGTGATTAACATTTGAAACCTTTGAACAAAAAGTTGTTGTAGATGGTAAAACAGTTGAGTCATCATGTGACTTATTCTGTTTTGCAATTTGAGTACCAGTTTTACCCTCTTCATAAACTGTTTGTTTCTGCAGTTTCACCCAAGCCAGACCAACAGTTTTTGGTTTTGATAAAACAGTTGTGGAACTGTTAGTTGGTTTGGATGTAACAGTTGTAAAACTGTTAGCCTGTTTTGGCTTAGCAGTTTTAGAACTGTTAATCTGCTTTAACTTAACAGTTTTAGAACTGTTATTTTGCTTTTTGAAACTTGGTTCTTTGGTGCTACACAACTTTGGGTTATAATAACAGTCTTGAGCCAAGTGATTGGATCTCCCACATGTATAGCACTTTTTTAGCTTTCACAATAGGCAAACCAGTTCTTTGTGACCAGAACTGGTTCCTATTTCTTTGATTTCCTCTAACGGGTGCTAACTGAGGAAACTTTAGTACACCATGTTTTTGACAAGTGAATGTAGGCATTTCAGTATGCCTTTTTACAGATCTGGGTTTAGTCTGTGCTTTTGCAGCTTCCTTCTTGGGCTTTCCAACTACAACTTCACCAACTTTCTCCTTTCCTTTGGTCTTGGTACTAACAGTTGAGCTGTTTGAGTTCTTTTTGGAACTGTTAGTGTAGAGATGAGAACTGTTGGCAACAGTTGTGAAACTTTTTATGGAGTTAACAACTTTTGAGGGTTTTGGCTCAGTGGTGAGGGGTTCAGTAGATGCTTTTACAAACACCACAGGTTGTAAAGATGATTTAGTGGGAATGGGATCACAACAGATGTGATTTTCATATGGAATAACTTCATCCTTCTTCACAACTTCCTCATTATCTTCATCACTTACTTCTGACAGAACTCCATCTTCATAACTCTCAAACTTTGGATCAGCTGACTTAATTTCTTCTTCCAAAGGATCATTAACATATCTGTCAGCTACCTCTGACATTGGAGTTATGTAGTTTTGGTTGTATGGAGGTGGGGTTTGTTTGTATCCTAGGCCAGTTTTTACCTTGTCTCTAACTTGAGATTGCAACAAGGTTTCAAGTCTAAGATTTGTTGCCTTGAACATGCTCAGATCAATATTGACACCCTCTAACTTCTTGGTTAACTCATCAACCTTACTTTCCTTCTCACTTATCTTCTTTTTAAGACTATCAATCTCCTCTTGAAGATGCTCTTTTTCCCACTTATGATATTTTCTATCATAATCCATTTGCAGTTCATTGGCTTGATAATCTTTTATTTTCTTTTCAATGCTTTCAATGTCTGCACTTGATTCATATCTCCTCTCCTCCATTTTGCTTAGAGCATCACACATTTTCTTATTGTGCTCTCTAAACCTTTTAACAATAGCTCTAGATTCACCAGGACATAGTTTAGAAGATATCTGAATGTCCTCAGATGCTGGTGAATCCAACTTGATGGAGGAGTCAGTCAATGCCATCAAAGCTTTGTTGTTTGTAGCCTCCTCTGCTTGATTACTCCAATCAAACCCATGGCCTTCTTGTGAGACCAATGCTGAGGAGGTTTGATTCTGAGTTGGCCTCTGACCTTGATTCTGGACTTGTCCACCAGATCTGCACTCTCTTGCAAAGTGGCCAAGCTGTTGACATTTGAAGCATCTCACCTTTGACTTGTCAAATCCAGCCTTGCCATCAGCTCTGAAATTCATGTTTTGCCTTCCAGTCCTTTTGATGAACCTCTTGGCTCTAACAGTAAGCATGGCCATCTGCCATTTGAGATTCATCTCCTCAAGATCATCAGGGTACACTTGTTCAAGATCCTCATTGGTTAGGGTTGAATGTCCATGGCTGGCAAGAAAAGCTTCAAGCACAGCATCTGGAGCGTTCACATCTAGTCCAACAGCAGAACTAGTACCTGCACAACTATCAATAGAGTTAGTTAATGAATGGTTTGATTCCATACCTGAGGATGACAGGAGAGCAGCATTGTGGCTAGGGACAACAGTTTTTCTTTTTCCCTCTATCTCTCCCTCAAACACTATCAAACTATTATAGAGGTCATCTAACTCTAGGTCTTCAAGGGAATCCTTAGTCCTCCATTGTGCAGCAAACACAGTCCATTCATCACCTAGAGACCTAAGAAACTTTCTATTTATCTCATCTTGATCAAGCCTAACCTTAGCACTCTCTAGTTGGCTTACCAGCTTGTAAAACCTATCAAATATTTGGGTGATACTCTCATTCTTTCTACCGGTGAAGTTCTCATAGGCTTGTTTAAGGAGATCTCTTTGGTTTCTCTTAGAGCTAGCATTCCCAGCAAACCTCTTTTCCAGAGCATTCCAAAGTTCACGAGCATCATCAAATTTCTTGAATTGATGTTGATACTCATTGGGAATTGCAATCTGGAGGATGCTGAGAGCTTTCTGTTGGGAAATTAGCTAAGTCATTGAAACTGTTATACATGCAAAAATCAAAACTGTCAATGGATGTTGGAAAGACAGTTCGAAACTATTAGAAGAATTGTTGAAGAAACAGTTTAGAACTGTTAGTGAAAATTGTGAAGACAGCTGTAACCAACAGTTGCTGTGAACTTCAAAGCTGTTATATAGAGTTCAGAACTGTTAGTACAAACTACTACAACTGTTTGAAGACCTTGAAGCCGAAGACTGTTAGAAGAACCAAAAACTGTTGCATTCATTGAACAGTTTCGGTTGAGCTAAATATGGAAAACCCTATCTTTGAAGATATCTCGAAACACTTGGAAGATCATCTAGATTATCTAAGAAGATAGAAGATTACCTAACTGTCAGCAAATCAAGGAAGATCAAGGAGTATAAAAATGCTAGATTAGAATTTATAATATGTACGTACTCATTGATTAAGTTTTCGCATTCATTCTTGAAGTTGTAATTTGCTTTCAGAATAGTGCTAAGCCTCTAAGTTTCTCTTTGAAACCCAAGAATAGTCTGTGTTCTTCGTCTAACATAATAAGTTAGATTGGGGTGAAGTTTGCTATTGTAATCATTCTGGTTGATAAATAAAACTACTGTTTGATTGAATTGCTTGTGTTCAAAACCTTCTTTAATCAATTAAGTGTGATTCCGCAACTTCTTAGTTGATTGTGATCATAGTTAAAAATTAACTTTTATTCAACTCTGATTTGTTATTCAAAAGTTAGTTCTTGTTATTTGATATTATCTATATCCGATCCTGACAAGTGGTATCAGAGCCTTATCATTAAGGTTCCTTTGATCACCAGTTAAAGGTTTTGCTTCAATCTTGCTTTGTTCTTTAAAACTGTTTTCAAATCACTTTGTTTCAATGGATTCTGGTGGATCTTCTGATAACAATGGCTCTGGGTCAAACATTCGTGTTCCCATGCTCAAACCAACTGATTTTGAGATGTGGAAACTGGGAATCAAGCAGCATGTCCAATTAATGGACTATGCTGTTTGGGAAATCATTTAAACTGTTCCCACTACCCCTGTTGATCTGGATGAGACTGGAAAACCTAAGAAGAAGCCACCACCAAAGACAGATGGTGAAAAGAAGGAGAGAATGATGGAGATAAAAGTGTCAGGATCGGATATAGATTATATCAAATAACAAGAACTAACTTTTGAATAACAAATCAGAGTTGAATAAAAGTCAATCTTTAACTATGATCACAATCAACTAAGAAGTTGCGGAATCACACTTAATTGATTAAAGAAGGTTTTGAACACAAAGCAATTCAATCAAACAGTAGTTTTATTTATCAACCAGAATGATTACAATAGCAAACTTCACCCCCAATCTAACTTATTATGTTAGACGAAGAACACAGATTGTTCTTGGGTTTCAAAGAGAAACTTAGAGGCTTAGCACTATTCTGAAAGCAAATTACAACTCGAAGAATGAATGCGAAAAACTTAATCAATGAGTACGTATAAATTATAAATTCTAATCTAGCATTTTTATACTCCTTGATCTTCCTTGATTTGCTGACAGTTAGGTAATCTTCTATCTTCTGAGATAATCTAGATGATCTTCCAAGTGTTTCGAGATATCTTCAAAGATAGGGTTTTCCATATTTAGATCAACCGAAACTGTTCAATGAATGCAACAGTTTTTGGTTCTTCTAACAGTCTTCGGCTTCAAGGTCTTCAAACAGTTGTAGTAGTTTGTACTAACAGTTCTGAACTCTATATAACAGCTTTGAAGTTCACAGCAACTGTTGGTTACAACTGTCTTCACAATTTTCACTAAAAGTTCTAAACTGTTTCTTCAACAATTCTTCTAACAGTTTCGAACTGTCTTTCCAACATCCATGAACAGTTTTGATTTTTGCATGTATAACAGTTTTAATGACTTAGCTAATTTCCCAACAGAAAGCTCTCAGCATCCTCCAGATTGCAATTCCCAATGAGTATCAACATCAATTCAAGAAATTTGATGATGCTCATGAACTTTGGAATGCTCTGGAAAAGAGGTTTGCTGAGAATGCTAGCTCTAAGAGAAACCAAAGAGATCTCCTTAAACAAGCCTATGAGAACTTCACCAGTGGAAAGAATGAGAGTATCACCCAAATCTTTGATAGGTTTTACAAGCTGGTAAGCCAACTAGAGAGTGCTAAGGTTAGGCTTGATCAAGATGAGATAAATAGAAAGTTTCTTAGGTCTCTAGGTGATGAATGGACTGTGTTTGCTGCACAATGGAGGACTAAGGATTCCCTTGAAGACATAGAGTTAGATGACCTCTATAATAGTTTGATAGTGTTTGAGGGAGAGATAGAGGGAAAAAGAAAAACTGTTGTCCCTAGCCACAATGCTGCTCTCCTGTCATCCTCAGGTATGGAATCAAACCATTCATTAACTAACTCTATTGATAGTTGTGCAGGTACTAGTTCTGCTGTTGGACTAGATGTGAACACTCCAGATGCTGTGCTTGATGTTTTTCTTGCCAGCCATGCACATTCAACCCTCACCAATGAGGATCTTGAACAAGTGCACCCTGATGATCTTGAGGAGATGTATCTCAAATGGCAGATGGCCATGCTTACTGTTAGAGCCAAGAGGTTCATCAAAAGGACTGGAAGGCAAAACATGAATTTCAGAGCTGATGGCAAGGCTGGATTTGACAAGTCAAAGGTGAGATGCTTCAAATATCAACAGCTTGGCCACTTTGCAAGAGAGTGCAGATCTGGTGGACAAGTCTAGAATCAAAGTCAGAGGCCAACTTAGAATCAAACCTCCTCAGCATTGGTCTCTCAAGAAGGCCATGGGTTTGATTGGAGTGATCAAGCAGAAGAGGCTACAAATAACAAAGCTTTGATGGCATTGACTGACTCCTCCATCAAGATGGATTCACCAGCATCTGAGGACATTCAGGTATCTCCTAAACTATGTCCTGGTAAATGTAGAGCTTTTTTTAAAAGGTTTAGAGAGCACAATAAGAAAATATGTGATGCTCTAAGAAAAATGGAGGAGAGGAGATATGAATCAAGTGCAGTCATTGAAAGCTTTGAAAAGAAAATAAAAGATTATCAAGCCAATGAATTGCAAATGGATTATGATAGAAAATATCATAAGTGGGAAAAAGAGCAGCTTCAAGAGGAGATTGATAGTCTGAAAAAGAAGCTAAGTGAGAAGGAAAGTAAGGTTGATGAGTTAACCAAAAAGTTGGAGGGTGTTGATATTGTTATGAGCATGTTCAAGGCAACAAATCTTAGACTTGAAACCTTGTTGCAATCTCAAGTTAGAGACAAGGTAAAAACTGGCCTAGGATACAAACAAACCCCACCTCCATACAACCAAAACTACATAACTCCAATGTCAGAGGTAGCTGACAGATATGTGAATGATCCTTTGGAAGAAGAACTTAAGTCAGCTGATCCAAAGTTTGAGAGTTATGAATATGGAGTTCTGTCAGAAGTAAGTGATGAAGATAATGAGGAAGTTGTGAAGAAGGATGAAGTTATTCCATATGAAAATCACATCTGTTGTGATCCCATTCCCACAAAATCATATTTATAATCTGTGGTGTTTGTAAAAGCATCCACTGAACCCCTCACCAATGAGCCAAAACCCTCAAAAGTTGTTAACTCCATAAAAAGTTTCACAACTGTTGCCAACAGTTCTCATCTCTATACTAACAGTTCCTAAAAGAACCCAAACAGCTCCACTGTTAGTACTAAGACCAAAGGAAAGGAGAAAGTTGGTGAAGTTGCAATTGGAAAGCCCAAGAAGGAAGCTGCAAAAGCACAGACTAAACCCAGATCTGTAAAAAGGCATACTGAAATGCCTGCATGCACATGCCAAAAGCATGGTGTACAAAAGTTTCCTCAGTCAGCACCTATTAGAGGAAATCAAAGAAATAGGAACCAGTTTTGGTCACAAAGAACTGGTTTGCCTATTGTGAAAGCTAAAAAGTGCTATACATGTGGGAGATCTAATCACTTGGCTCAAGACTGTTATTATAACCCACAGCTGTGTAGCACCAAAGAACCAAGTTTCAAAAGGCAAAATAACAGTTCTAAAACTGTTAAGTCAAAGCAGATTAACAGTTCTAAAACTGCTAAGCCAAAATAGGCTAACAGTTCTACAACTGTTACATCCAAACCAACTAACAGTTCCACAACTGTTTTATCAAAACCAAAAACTGTTGGTCTGGCTTGGGTGAAACTGCAGAAACAAATAGTTTCTGAAGAGGGTAAAATTGGTACTCAAATTGCAAAACAGAATAAGTCACATGATGACTCAACTGTTTTACCATCTACAACAACTGGTTGTTCAAAGGTCTCAACTGTTAATCACAACAGTTGGGAACCACATGTTCTTACAAAGTATTCATCACACAAATTAGAGAAATCCAATTTGAATGAAATAAAAAAGAACCAAACTCTGTTTAAGTATTATGACTTGAATGGTGTACCCAAGACCTGCATGGCCTGGGTACTTCCTGCTACTAACTGATTTTATTTGTGCAGAGCATTCATAGGGCCAATCATGGATCTATCTGGCATGTGGATAGTGGATGCTCAAGGCACATGACTGGAAATCCACAATTAGATAAACAGTACCAACAATGGCTTGAATAAAATGCATATTTTGTTGATATCTGTGTTGGCTAATGGTTTGTTTACGATGAAATCCATGTCAAACCATTCTGTAAATGCATTACCCATTACCATGTAGTATACCCTTGGCTTAGCATACACTTTAACAGATTGAACTGGAAAGGTTTCATCAGCCATCAGTATTGACATCACTTTCTTTAGGTTGCAAATACTTGTTAAATGTCTCATCAATATCTTAATTGTAGGATGCTCAGATCCTCCATAGTGCCTTGTTCCATACTCATACAATTCTTGTATGTCCCGCCTAGTAATGCTATCCATCATTTGTAGGTAGCCTGAAAACTGTTCGATCTGATCATTCTCCCTTACAATGATTACCCCTTCCTTCCCAGTATCAAACCGGACAACATCAAACTTCCATTCTTTAATGTGAGACTTCTGGCCTAAATGTTCTGCTACAAACTTGTTAACACCTTCTTCAACGTCGACCAAGAGCCTATCTTGAATGATAGTTTTAACCATTTTAGCTTTGATGGTTTGAACTGTTTGAGTTGGTTGGACAGCTTTGGACTTTTGGGATTTGGATTGTTGAGGTTGAGACTTCTTCTCAGTTGCTGGCTTAGGAAGTTGAGGTTGTTTCTTTTTCACAATTCTTTTTCTCTTAACTCCCTTAGCAGCTTTTTCTTGTTTTTCCTCCTCATCAATCTGAGCTGTGATCTCATCAGCCAGCTTCTTTGCTATCTCAAAATCTGTCTGTTCTTGTTCTTGAAGTTCAGCTGACAACCTCTGAGCCATCTCAAAATCTCTTACTTCTTGCTGTTCTTTGGTTAATTTGAGCTTTGGTAGTGCAACAGCTATCTCCTTTCCTTTTCCTTGTACATCTTGCAGTTTCTTTTCAACAGCCCTCTCAGAAATACTAATCCCTTTGAATCCAAGCTTTGGCTTAAGTGGCTTAAGCTTTGCCGACTTTCCCTCTAGCCAACCATCCTCAATCTTCTGTCTCATTTGATTGACACTGAAGATTAGCATTTCACTTCCCATTTTCACCAGATAATCTTGTTGAACCTTTGGCCATGATCTATAAACCTCTGTTGAAGGATAATCACCAGACAAAATTATCGTATTGATCAGCACTCTATCCACTGCTGATAGTTTCTCTTCAACTGTAGATTCACTGGGTGCAACTGTTAGTTCATCCACTGCAGCTGTTTGTTCTGGTACTTCAGCAACTGTTGGTAATGAACTCTCCCCCTCTTTGATTGGAACAGTTGAAGGGGTTCTTGCAGCAGCTGTCAACTGTTGTAGTATTTGATCATGTAGCTTTAGCACCTCATTGGCATGCTTCAAACTGTTGGTCAAAACCTTGATTTGCTGATCCTGTTGAAGAATCCTTTTGTTTTGTAAGGCAATCTTCTTCTTGAGTTGCACGTATGCAGCAAAGAAAGGTGTAAAGTTGGAATCCGTCAATGCTTGGTGTTGCATTCTAGCCTCAATGTCAGCCAGTGTTGCCACTGTTAACATATCATTGACAGATAAAACTGGTGGTTCACTCAATTGAGATTCCACACCGGTACCCCTCTTTTCTTGGTACTGGGGATTTCCAGAAACTGTTTGACCAGCCTCTGTTGCCGTGGCTGAGGTCTTAGTTATGTTAATCCTGTCTTGTTCATCCCTTGCGGAAAAAACAGTAGTGTCAGCCTCAAATACCACATGATCACCCTCTAATGGAGTGATCACCTCCTCATTGTGCTTGGGAGACAGCACGAATGGTTCCCTTTCGATATTCTGCACAGGTGAATGCACCTGTGCAGGGCTAACAGTTTCAGTTTCATGAACTGTGGTGGAAGGAGCACCAACAGTTCTTTTCCTCTTCTTTTGAAATATTTTTAGTGCAGGGGCTTGTGTTGTAGCTCTTTCAAAGGTAGCAGAGGGGATTATTTGAGTATCATGAGCTGTGGGTTCCAGAGGTGGTGGTGTAGCAATAAGTTGGGGTTCATGCTCACCTCTGGCAGCTCTGTTTCTTGAAAGAAACTCTACCATTGCAGAGAGTGGTGGAGTTATGGCACCTGAGAAATTCTTCCCATTAACCATCAAGTTGCTCAATGTGGAGGCCACACGAGCAGAGGGAATTAGGACCCTCTTGTGTGCTTTAAGATTTGGCATAAAAAAGTTTAACAAAACTTGCACAAATCGCGGGTACATCAAAAAGAGACCATATTTGGTCCCGAGATGTTTTACCATGCCATCAAAAATAAGTTTTGAAAAGTTGAAACAACGATTGTTGGCCAAACAGGTTAAGGCCAATGCAATGTTGATTCCAAACTTGTTCCACCCTGTGCGTTTAGGACTTACACACTGCTGGAGAGTATGAATCAAATACTTCCAGTGTACACAAAAATGTCCCTTGTAGAAGGTACCCTTTCCCCTAGGGCCCTCATACCTAAGCCTAACCAACTCGGTATGCACAAAGTCTAGGGAAACAGAATCAGAATACTCACCATCGCGATCATGAAGTTGAAGAAGTTGGCGGATGGAGTCCTCAGAGATTGAAATATTCAAACCATCAACAGTGGAATCAATCGATTGCACTTCATCAGTTGTTCGAAGGGTAGCATGTTTCCAAAACTGATCAATATGGGAAGTGTAAATGGTTGGGTTTATGGTGAGAGCAGTGTGTAGAGTTGACATCGAGAGATAGTCAATCATGTCATGGAAAGCAGTAAGATCAGCAGGTTTTGTAAGGAAGGCAAGCATATTGTGTTCTTTGACAAATGGAAGGGGAGCCATTTTGATTTGAGAGCAAAATTCTAGGGTTTTAGCGTTTGATCAAAGTTCAGAACGAGTGAATGAACTGATGAGGAGGGAATTGCCTTATATATGTTTCGACTATTAATTCAAACATCCTCAAAATTCTGCAAAGACCAAAACACCCTTTATTAACTTAACAGTTGACGGACAAAAATAAAGCTAACAGTTGGAGAACTGTTTTCATAAGATGTAACAACTGTTATTTAGAAATAACTCCCTTTTCGAAGATCATGATTTTGGACTAACAGTTGTGCATTCTACACACTAACAGTTTAAGACTGTTTTTTTTAGAAAGTACAACTGTTATTGGACGAGTTTCTCCCCCTCAGATGCACATGGATTTTTCCTAACAGTTGTGCAGGCCATATGCTAAAAGTTGAAAACTGTTAGTAGTATTTCAAACAACTGTTAAAGAAATGTGCAACTGCCAACAAAACTTAGCTCATACACCCATCATAATCTGATTCAGCATAAACAAACCATTAGCCAACACAGATATCAACAAAATATTCATTTTATTCATGTTTAACACAGATGAACGACAAAGTACATGCATTTGCACAAGCCATTGTTGGTACTGTTTATCTAATTGTGCAAGGGTCAACGAAATTTAGTCTTTTCGGACTTCGATTTCTACACCCATCTCTTTCTCTAACGGTTGTTTGTCTCAAAAGATGATGACTGCCAATCCATCATCTGTCACGATCGGATATAGATTATATCAAATAACAAGAACTAACTTTTAAATAATAAATCAGAGTAAAATAAAAGTTAATCTTTAATTATGATCACAATCAACTAAGAAGTTGCGGAATCACACTTGATTGATTAAAGAAGGTTTTAAACACAGATCAATTCAATCAAACAGTAGTTTTATTAACCAACCAGAATGATTACAAAAGCAAACTTCACCCCCAATCTAACTTATTATGTTAGACGAAGAACACAGACTGTTCTTAGGTTTCAACGAGAAACTTAGAGGCTTAGCACTATTCAGAAAGCACAATTACAATTTTAAGAACGAATGCAAAATATAATCAATGAGTAAGTTCTTATTATGAATTCTAATCTAGCATATATATACTCCTTGATCTTCCTTGATTTGCTGACAGTTAGGTAATCTTCTATCTTCTGAGATAATCTTGATGATCTTCAAAGTATTTCGAGATATCTTCAAAGATAGGATTTTCCAAATATAGCTCAACAGAAACTGTTTAATGAATACAACAGTTCTTTATTCTTCTAACAGTCTTCAGCTTCAAGGTCTTCAAACAGTTGAAGATGTTTATACTAACAGTTCTCAACTGTTTTCATATTTTCAACAAACAGTTTTAAACTGTTTCACCAACCTTCACCAAACAGTTCTCATTTTTATGTTCAATAACTTAGATTATTTCCCAACAATCTCCCCCTAACTTAAAGTATTGAACAATACATTTAAGTTGTTGGTTCGATTATAGACAAATTAATATAAGTAACGAGTCACATTTCTTCTAATCTCCTTTTGAATCTGTTCAGTAAGTCTTCCTTCTGTTTTGAATCCCCATGGAATTTAGCTTTAATAAAAAACTCCAGCTTTAGTCTTGTGATGCTCAATAAAGTTCAAATCAAACCACTCATGCATTGTATTTCCCATCACCATGTAGTATGTCCTTGATTTTGCATATACCTTCACTGCCTTTATGGGAAAAGTTTCCTCTGCTGTCAGTTTAGGCATAATCTTCACTGGGTTGCAAATGCTGGTAAGATATTCCATCAGAATCTTGATTCCTTCATTTGAGTCACTAAAGTGCTTAATTCCATATGTATACAATTCTTGTACATCTTCTGGTGATATTCTTGTCATCATTTGTACAAAATTGTCATACACCTCAACAGATCCATCTTCCCTTGCAATAGTAATGCAATGTTTGTCACTTGCTTTTTCTTCAAACTTCCATTCAACAACATGAGACTTTTCACCTAATTCTTTTTCCAATTGGTCAATCCCTTGCTGAACGTCTACTGTCAGTTTATCTTTCAGAATTTTGTGAACCACAGCAGCTTTGTTTGAAGTGGGAAGTTTCTTGGTTGGCTTAACTGTAGATGCTTTACCTTTTATTACCCTTTTTCTTTTCACACCTTTCTGAGATCTTTCCTCCTCATCAATTTCAGCTGTGATTTTCTCACCTAGCTGAAGAGCCATAGCAAAATCGTTTTCTTCTTGTTCTTTCTTCTTGACAGCAAGCAGTTCTTGATCCCTTTCTTCAGCTGCCAGCCTCCTAGCCAACTGATAATCATCTTCAAGTTGTTGAGGCTTTTTAAGAACTTTAGTAGGAAGAACAGCAACTTCCTTTCCTTTTCCTGAACCAGAAGGCATTTGATCAACAATTCTTTCTTCCTGAATTGCAATGCCTTTGAATCCTTTCTTTGGTGGTAATGGTTTCAGCTCCTTCATACCTTTGAATTTACCTTCCAACCAACCATCCTCAATACTTTGTGCCATCCTCTTGGTGTTAAATCCAGTAGTTTGAGCACATAGGTCAATCAAGTAAGTTTGTTTAACCTTGGACCATGAATTGAAGACTTCAGTAGTTGGATAGCTAGCAGTAACAACCATCTTGTTTATCATCATCCTATCCTCAGCTGACAAAGTTTCTTCATCTTCAGTAACAGCTGTTGGGTCAATGGTTGCAACTGTTTGTTCAGTTGTAGTAACAACTGTTTGTTAATCCTGTGGAACTGTTTGTTTAACTCCTTCCTGCTTGGATTTTCTTCTTCCTTTAGCTTGAGCAGTTGAAGAGGTTCTCACCAAAGATTTGGGTTTAAGCAGCATCTCATGAGTATGAAGAACATTGGTTGCCTTCTTCAGATTCTCATCAAGAAAGTTCAGCTGCTTATCTTGCCTTATTAGCACCTCATTGTGAATTGCTACTACCTTGAGTAATTCAGTTGCCTTCTCCAACTTTTCAGTCAGTTCTTTTATCTTCACATCTTGAGTAACTATCCTTTTGTTTTGAAGGGCAATCCTTTTCTTTAGGTGTAGATGAGCAGCAAGATAAGGTGCAAAGTAAGGATCCGTCAATGCATGTTGTTTCAGTCTAGTCTCAATGTCAGTTAGTGTTTCCACTGTGACCATATCATTGACAGTTTCCACTGGTGGTTGACTCCCCTGAATCTCACCATCAGTACCCCTCTGTTCTTGGTTCTGGGGATTACCAGAAACTGTTTTACCAGTCTCTGTTGCCATGGTTGAGGTCTTAGCTATGTTAACACTGTCCTGGTTATCCCTTGCGGATAAAACAGTAGTGTCAGCCTCAAAAACCATATGATCACCCTCTTGAGGAATGATCACCTCCTCATTATGCCTGGGAGACAGCACCAAAGGTTCCCTTTCGATATTCTGCACAGGTGAATGCACCTGTGCAGGGCTAACAGTTTGGGGTTCTCTAACTGTGGTGGAAGGAGCACCAACAGTTTTCCTCTTCTTTCTAAATATTTTCAATGTAGGGGCTTGTGTTGTAGCTATTCGAATGGTAGCAGAAGGGGATGTTTGTGTATCTTGAGTTGTGGGTTCCAAAGGTGGTGGTGTAGCAATAGTGTGGGCTTCATGCTCACCCCTGGCAACTCTGTTTCTTGACAAGAACTCCACCATTGCAGAGAGTGGAGGAGTTATGGCACCAGAGAAACTCTTGCCATTAACCAACAGTTTGCTCAAAGTGGAAGCCACATGAGCAGAGGGAATAATGACCCTCTTGTGTATTTTAAGGTTTGGCATCAAAAAGTTTAAACAAGTTTGCACAAACCGTGGATACATCAAAAATAGACCATAATTGGTCCCAAGATGTTTTACCATACCATTAAATATCAATTTTGAAAAATTAAAACATCTGTTGTTGGCTATACAGATGAGTGCGAGAGCAATGTTGCTCCCAAACTCATTCCAGCCCGTTCTCTTAGGGCTTATGCACTGCTGGAGAGTATGGATAATGAACTTCCAGTGTGCACAAAACTGCCCTTTGTAGAAGGTACCCTTACCCCCGGGGCCCTCATACCCAAGTTTTAGTAACTCAGTGTGTAGAAATTCTAATGCAACCGAATCAGAATACTCACCATTAAGATCATTCAGTTGTAGTGCATGGCGAATAGTGTCTTCGGTTATAGAAATCTCCATATCATCAACAGTTGTAGAAATCTTGTGCACTCCATCAACTTCTTGGACTTTGGCATTCTTCCAGAAGTTCTCAATATGTGAGGTATAGATTGTGGGGTTGACAATTAGAGCATAATGAATGTTTGATACCGTAAGATAATCAATCATGACGTGGAAAGCGTCAAGATTGTCTGATTTTTCAAGATAAGCGATCACATTGTGCTCTTTGACAAATGGAAGAGGAGACATTTTGATTTCGATTTCTGAGAGTTGTTGAGAGTTAGGGTTTGTTAATGATCGAAGTTCGTTTTGGACGTGTGAGTTGCTTAATAAGGAGGGAATTGCCTTATATATGTTTCGAATGTTGAATGCAATCCAAAGGCTTCCAGAATTCTGAAAAGACCAAAACACCCTTTAATAGCTTAACAGTTGACGGACAAAATGAACTAACAGTTGAGGAACTGTTTTCATAAGATGTAACAACTGTTATTCAAAAGTTAACTCCCTTTTGTTTGATCACTTATTTGGATTAACAGTTGTTTAGTGTTTACAACTGTTCTCATTTCTCCCCCTTAGTTGACGAATTTCTCCCCCTCAGTTGCACATGGACTTTGCCTAACAGTTGCCGAAGCCATATGCTAACAGTTGAAAACTGTTAGTATTGATTGAAACAGAAATGTGCAACTGTCAAACAAACTTTTAGCTCATATATGTCAAATGCTGAAGCAATAATAACAAATCATTAGTGAACACAGTCATCAACAAAAGATATATTTTATTCAAGATAATCACAATTGAGCTACTATAATTTTGAGAAAACAATACTGTCTTTTGCTATAGATCTAAACACAGCTTATAAGAACTGTCTTAACTCCGAGATCTACATGTGACAAATTATCGTTAACATTTTGTATCATCAAATCTGAACTTTAAGGGAAGACAATCATCATCACATTCTTGCTCGAGAATGTCTTCATTATTTAAGAATCGAGTTCAGAATAGCCTCTACAGTGCCGCCATAGCCTTACTGAGAAGCCTGTCTTCAAAGAATGGTCATGTAATGCACAAGCCATTGTTGGTACTGCTTATCTAATTGTGCAAGGCCGTCTCGTAGGTGTGGGAGAACAATGATCTACACCGTAAGTGTAGACAACTTTCTCCGTGAACAGTTGACATGCCTTAAACAATTTTCAAAACATACAACCCACCAATGGGTGTGCAGTAGACCTTCTCATCATATGTACCACCAGAGACGATTGTCATAATTTGCCTCTTGGGAAGATGGTGAATGATACTAATTCAACATCAGTGGAACTAGTCATCTATTACAATGACTTCTACTGCATCATCATCCGAGGCCCTCTGGTGGTTATGAGTATTATATCTTCGAACATTGAACCACACTACGGAGTTTGTAGTGCCTGCCAGGTTCAAGACGAATCTTAGACAACATGGTGTAGGCAATTCATGGAAGAGAGTGAAATTTTCAAAATCACCTCTTATACGAATATGATCAATTGGTTTATTTGGCCTACGTGAATCTGGATGCTGTGTCAAGGTGAACCTATCTCGATCATCATGCATCTCAAGAACACATGATGAGTATTGCCAAAGCTCATGCATTCTTACAAATGGGGCAGGGATGGTTACATAACTTTGTCTAACATTAATATCTTTGAAGTTTATGAGAAAGAAGTTAGTAGCCATTTGCAGAGAGAAGTGTGTGCAAATGTAGGTGTGATTTGTGAAGTATGGGTGCAAGGCTATTTATAGAGAAACTGGGAGGCATTAATGTCCATTAATAGCCATTAATGACCATTAATGTCCAGTAATTTCCATTAATAGCATGCAGTGACTTGTCATATCAAATTCACTATATTACAAGCAAAATGACCTACCTTTATCAGTCTGGAACTGTTGATTCAAGAAAGTGAATTTACCTTTACCTCTTAACAGGGACAGTCACGGGTGTGAAAACTGTTTGTGAGACAGGTCATCAGATATGTCCAAAACTGATGTGTGAAATTGCATTTCCTTCTCTGAATACTTAAACGACAACAGTTGTTAGAAAACGTAACTAACAGTTGCAAACTGTTAGTGTGAAAAACATGGAATAATGAACAACTGTTAGTCCAAGTTAATCATTCCAATGTTGGAAATCAAAAAGTTGAATCTGCTCACATCAAAAGCTTTAGTGAACAAATCAGCTAATTGATCATCAGTATGAATTTTCATAACTTGGATTAATCTCTTTCATTGCAGTCTCTTATGAAGTGAAATCTGATTTCAATGTGCTTGGTTTTAGAATGCTTCACTGGATTATTAACTATGCTAATAGCACTGGTGTTATCAACATAAATAGGGGTATTTAAGAAAGACAAACCATAATCCAGAAGCTGATTTTGGATCCATAACACTTGTGAACAGCAGCTTGATGCAGCAATATATTCAGCCTCAGCTGTTGAAGTTGAAACTGTTGTTTGTTTCTTGCATTGCCATGAAACCAACCTTGATCCAAAGAATTGACATCCTCCAGAGGTTGATTTTCTGTCCACATTGGCTCCCCCATAGTCACAATCAGAATATGCCACCAAATCAAAAGGTGAATCTTTAGGATACCAAAGTCCCAATTTTGGTTGGCCTTTGAGGTATCTAAAGATCCTCTTTACAGCAAACAGGTGTGACATCTTTGGACTGCATTGGAACCTGGCACAAACACAAACAACAAACATTATATCAGGTCTAGAAGCAGAAAAGTACATTAATGAACCAATCATTGATCTATAGAGGTGTATATCAACATCCTCCCCCTCAGAATCTGCTCCCAACTATTTGTGTGTCTCCATTGGAGTACTTGCCAGCTTCACATCTTGATAGCCAAACTTGTCCAATATGTCCTTGACATATTTAGATTGGCTTAGAAAAATACTAGTGGGCTTCTGTTTGACTTGTAATCCCAAGAAAAATGTGAGTTCACCCATTGAACTCATCTGAAACCTTTTGTGCATAATGACTTCAAATTCTTTGCACAAGCTGTCATTAGTGGATCCAAAGATTATATCATCAACATAGATTTGAACAAGCAAAATCTCTGTTTTAACAATCTTTGTAAACAATGTTTTGTCAATTGTGCCTCTCTTAAAACCATTCTCAAGGAGATAGGATGATAATGTCTCATACCAAGCTCGAGGAGCTTGATGTAGTCCATATAGGGCTTTATCCAACCTATATACCTTGTCAGGGTACTTTGAGTCTTCAAAGCCAGGGGGTTGACACACATATACCTCCTCATCAATAGTTCCATAGAGAAAAGCAGACTTGACATCCATTTGATACACCTTAAATCCTTTGAAGCTTGCGAAAGCAAGAAATAGTCTAATGGCTTCAATCCTTGCAACAGGTGCAAAAACATCATCATAGTCTATTCCTTCCTCTTGTGTGTAGCCTTGTGCAACCAGTCTTGCCTTATTCTTGATTACAATCCCTCTTTCATCTTTCTTGTTTCTGAACACCCACTTGGTGCCAATTACTCTTTTGCCTCTTGGAAGCTCAACCAACTTCCAAACTTGCTGAATTTGAAATTGTAAGAGTTCTTCTTGCATTGCTTCCACCCATGAAGGGTCTTTCAATGCCTCAATTGCTTTTTTTGGTTCTATTTGAGATAGAAAGCAGGCATTCACATCAAATTGGGCAAGATCCACACCACTGTTTTCATTTTGCAGCATATTCCTTGTTCTGATAGGAGTGGTTGGATCACCAATTATTTGTGATATTGGATGAATCTTGTGAACTCTTGATGTAGGAATGTTTTCTTCAGTCAGTTCATTCCCAAGATTAGACAGATCAAACTCACATTCACTTGAATTTTCAGCATTATCACACACTTGAGCAGCAACTGTTTGGGATGCAGAGTCAGTGTGTTGTTGAGGAGCATGAGCTTCCATGTCCTTTGAAGATTCAGCATCAATAAATGGATCAACAGCATTGGAGAACTCTTGTTGAAGCATAGGAATCACAACAAAGTCTTCAGTAACTTTGTTTGAACCAACAGTTGTTGGTTTCGAGCTAACAGTGTCAAAACTGTTCGGGTTGGTGGAAGCTATTTGATGATTTTCACCATCAGTTGTTGGGGTACCTATAGCTGTTTCTGTAGAATACTCAAAATAAAGAGAGTTAGACAATGTATCAATATCAAATAACTAATCTGGTCCATTAACTGCAATATTGATCATATTCTCATTAAAAGAGACATTCATACTCTCTTCTATGATTCTAGTGACATTGTTAAAAACTCTATAAGCTTTACTTTGAGTGGAGTATCCTACAAAGAAACCTTCTTCAGCCTTACTCTCAAACTTGCCTAAATGTGATTTGGTATTAAGGATAGTGCAAGGACAACCAAATGGTTTGAAGAAGTTGATTAAAGGTTTTCTCTTGAGGAACAACTCATAAGAAGTTTTCCCTTTGGACTTGACTACTTGTACTCTATTCTGAACATAGCAGGCAGTGTTCACTGCTTCTGCCCAGAATGTCATTGGAAGCCTAGAATCAGCTAACATGGATCTAGCAGCCTCTATCAAAGTCCTATTCCTTCTCTCAGCAACTCCATTCTGTTGGGGAGTCCTAGGGGCACTAAACTGTCTTTCAATACCTTTACTTTCACAAAAACTGTTTAGTTCATAGTTCTTAAATTCAGAACCATTGTCAGATCTAATGACTTTCACCTTCAAGTCAGATTGATTTTCAATTTTAAGAATAAGAGACTTAACTAACTCAGCAGTTTCATCCTTAGTTCTAAGAAATTGAACCCAAGTAAACCTGGTGAAATCATCAACTATGACTAAACAGTAGGCTTTCTTCCCTATACTCACTACAGAAGTAGGACCAAAAAGATCCATATGCAATAGTTGTAAAGGTGCAGTAATGGAAGAAATCTCTTTGGACTTATAAGAAGTTTTGTGTTGCTTGCCTTTAAGACATGCCACACAATGATCATCACATGAGAACTCTTTTTGGGGCAAACCTCTTACCAAATTGTTTTTAGCTAACAAATTCATGGTTTTAAAATTCATGTGACACATCCTTCTATGCCAAGTGGCAGACTCATCATGAGATGCCTTGGAGAGTAAACAACTTAACACATTCTGTTTAGCAATCTTTTGTGTATCAAGACAGTATACATTATCTTTTCTAGGTGTTCTTAAAAGAACATCCTTCTCATTTAGTTTAAAATCTTTTGAAAGAATAATGCATTCTGAATCTGTAAACAAAACTTTGTTTCCATTGTCACAGATTTGAGATACACTTAACAAATTGTACTTAAGCTCTTCAACAAAGAAAACATCATTAAATGTAAGTGTACCTGCCTCAACAGCTCCTTTACCTGTGATTTTTCCTCCCTTAGCATTTCCTCCAAATGCTACAAATCCACCATTGATGCTTCTGAAATCCTTCAAACATTGTGGATTTCCAGTCATGTGCCTTGAGCATCCACTATCTACATGCCAGATAGATCCATGATTGGCCCTATGAATGCTCTGCACAAATAAAATCAGTTAGTAGCAGGAAGTACCCAGGCCATGCAGGTCTTGGGTACACCATTCAAGTCATAGTACTTAAACAGAGTTTTGTTCTTTTTGATTTCATCCAAATTAGATTTCTCTAATTTGTGTGAAGAATACTTTGTAAGAACATGTGGTTTCCAACTGTTGTGATTAACAGTGGACACCTTTGAACAAACAGCTGGCGGAGTTGGTAAAACAGATGAATCAACTTGTGATTCCTTTTGATTTTCAGTTTGAAGAACAGTTTTACCTTCTCCAGAATCAGTTTATTTTTGAATTTTCATCCAAGCCAAACCAGCAGTTTTTGGTTTTGTTAAAATAGTTTTGGAACTGTTAGTTTGTTTGGATGTAACAGTTGTAGAACTGTTTGCCAGTTTTGGCTTAGCAGTCTTAGAACTGTTGATCTGCTTTGACTTAACAGTTTTAGAACTGTTATTTTGTCTTTTGGGACTTTTGTTTTGAGTGCATTGGTCTGTGGGTTATAGTAACAGTCTTGAACTAAATGATTAGATCTCCCACAAATGTAGCACTTTTTGGTTTTCACAATAGGTAAACCAGTTCTTTGTGACCAGAATTGGTTTCGATTCCTTTGATTTCCTCTAACAGCTGCAGATTGAGGAAACTTTTGGACACCATGTTTTTGGCATGTGCATGCAGCAGGCATTTCAGTATGCCTTTTCTTAGGCTTGGGTTTAGCCTGAGATTTTGGAGCTTCCATCTTCTTCTTTTCATACACAACCTCACCAACTTTCTCCTTTCCTTTGGCTTTTGTACTAACAGTTGGGCTTTTTAACTTAGAACTGTTTGGGTTCTTGAGAGAACTGTTAGTGTAAAGATGGGGATTATTGGCAACAGTTGTGGAGCTTTCTATGGAATGGATTGCTTTTGAAGGTGTTGGCTCAGTGATGAGGGATTCTGTGGATGCTTTTACAAACACCACAGGATTGAAAGATGGTTTTGTGGAAATGGGTTCACAACAGATGTGATTTTCATATGGAATCACTTCATCTTTCTTCACAACTATCTCAATATCTTCAACACTTACTACAGACAGAACTTCATCTTCATAACTCTCAAACTTTGGATCAGCTGACTTTAATTCATCTGCCAAAGGTTAATTGACATATCTATCAGCTGCCTCAGACAAGGGTGTTATATATGTGTGATTGTATGGAGGTGGGGTTTCCTTATATCCAAGTCCAGTTTTCACCTTGTCTCTCACTTGAGATTGTAGCAGAGTCTCAAGCTTAAGGTTTGCAGCCTTGAACATTCCAAGATCAATGTCCACACCCTCCAATTTCTTTGTGAGTTCATCCACCTTGCTTTCTTTTTCAACCAATTTCTTTTTCAGACTATCAATCTCATCTTGAAACTGCTCTTTCTCCCACTTATGATATTTTCTATCATAGTCCATTTGCAGTTCATTAGCCTGATAGTCTTTAATTTTCTTTTCAAGATCTTCTATCACAGCAGTATACTCATACCTTCTCTCTTCCATTTTACTTAGAGCAGCACATACTTTCTTATTGTGCTCTCTAAACCTCTTAACAATAGCTCTACATTCACCAGGACATAGTTTAGAAGATACCTGTATGTCCTCAGATTCTGGAGAATCCATCTTGATGGAGGAGTCAGTCAATGCCATCAAAGCTTTGTTGCTGGTAGCTTCCTCTGCTTGATCACTCCAATCAAATCCATGGCCTTCTTGTGAGACCAATGCTGAGGAGGTATGATTCTGAGTTGGCCTCTGACCTTGATTTTGAACTTGTCCACCAGATCTGCATTCTCTTGCAAAGTGGCCAAGTTGTTGACATTTAAAGCATCTCACCTTTGACTTGTCAAATCCAGCCTTGCCATCAGCTCTGAAATTCATGTTTTGCCTTCCAGTCCTTTTAATGAACCTCTTGGATCTAACAGTAAGCATGGCCATCTGCCATTTGAGATCCATCTCCTCAAGATCATCAGGGTGCACTTGTTCAAGATCCTCATTGGTGAGGGTTGAATGTGCATGGCTGGCAAGAAAAGCTTCAAGAACTGCATTTGGAGTATTCATATCTAGTCCAACAACAGAACTAGTACCTGCACAACTATCAATAGAGTTAGTTAATGAATGGTTTGATTCCATACCTGAGGAAGACAGGAGAGCAGCATTGTGGCTAGGGATAACAGTTTTTCTTTTTCCCTCTATCTCTCCCTCAAACACTATCAAACTATTATAGAGGTCATCTAACTCTATGTCTTCAAGAGAATCCTTGGTTCTCCATTGTGCAGCAAACACAGTCCATTCATCACCTAGAGACCTAAGAAACTTTCTATTTATCTCATCTTGATCAAGCCTAACCTTAGCACTCTCCAGTTGACTCACCAGTTTGTAAAACCTATCAAAGATTTGGGTGATACTCTCATTCTTCCCACTGGTGAAGTTCTCATAGGCTTGTTTAAGAAGATCTCTTTGGTTTCTCTTAGAACTAGCATTCCCAGCAAACCTCTTTTCTAGAGCATTCCAAAGTTCATGAGCATCATCAAATTTCTTGAATTGATGTTGATACTCATTGGGAATTGCAATATGAAGGATGCTGAGGGCTTTCATCTCAATCATTCTATCCTTCTTTTCAGCATCTGTCTTTGGTGGTGGTTTCTTCTTTGGTTTTCCATTCTCATCTAGTTCAATGGGATTAGTGGGAATAGTTTCAATGATTTGCCAAACAGCATAGTCAATTAGTTGGACATGCTGTTTAATTCTTAGTTTCCACATCTCAAAATCAGATGGTTTGAGCATGGGAACACGAATGTTGGATCCTGACCCACTGTTATCAGAAGAACCTCCCGAATCCATTGAAACAAATTGATTTAAAGACAGTTTTTAAAAAAAGTATTAAAGGAAGGTAAAGAAAAAACCTTCAACCGGTGATCAAAGGAACCTTAATGATAAGGCTCTGATACCACTTGTCAGGATCGGATATAGATTATATCAAATAACAAGAACTAACTTTTTAAATAGTAAATCAGAGTAAAATAAAAGTTAATCTTTAATTATGATCACAATCAACTAAGAAGTTGCGGAATCACACTTAATTGATTAAAGAAGGTTTTAAACACAGATCAATTCAATCAAACAGTAGTTTTATTAACCAACCAGAATGATTACAAAAGCAAACTTCACCTCTAATCTAACTTATTATGTTAGACGAAGAACACAGACTGTTCTTAGGTTTCAACGAGAAACTTAGAGGCTTAGCACTATTCAGAAAGCAAAATTACAATTTTAAGAACGAATGCAAAATATAATCAATGAGTAAGTTCTTATTATGAATTCTAATCTAGCATATATATACTCCTTGATCTTCTTTGATTTGCTGACAGTTAGGTAATCTTCTATCTTCTGAGATAATCTTGATGATCTTCAAAGTATTTCGAGATATCTTCAAAGATAGGATTTTCCAAATATAGCTCAACAGAAACTGTTTAATGAATACAACAGTTCTTTATTCTTCTAACAGTCTTCAGCTTCAAGGTCTTCAAACAGTTGAAGATGTTTATACTAACAGTTCTCAACTGTTTTCATATTTTCAACAAACAGTTTTAAACTGTTTCACCAACCTTCACCAAACAGTTCTCATTTTTATGTTCAATAACTTAGATTATTTCCCAACATCATCAGCTAAGACCATGATGTGCATTGGAACTAGTCATCAATTACAATGACCTCCACTGCAATATTATCCGAGGCTAGATGGACATCATCAGCATCATTTCTTCGAACATTGAACCACACTACTGAGCTTGTAGTGCCTTCCAGGTTCAAGTCGAACCTTAAACAGCAGTTGGTAGGCAACTCGTGGAAGAGAGTGAAGTTTTCAAAATCACCTCTTATACGAATATGATCAGTCATTTTATTTGGCCTACGTGGGTCTGGGTGCTATGTCAAGGTGAACACATCTCGATCATCATGCATCTCAAGAACACAAGATGAGTATTCCCAAAGCTCATGCATTCTAACAAATGGGGCAGGGATGGTTACATAACTTTGTTTAACATTAATTTCTTTGAAGTTTATGAGAAAGAAGTTAGTAGCCATTTGCAAAGAAAAGGTTGCTCTCTGGAATGCAAATGTAGGTGTGATTTGTGAAGAATGCATGCAAGCTAATTTATAGACAAACTTGTGGTTGTGAATTGGTCAATAATTTAGCATGCAGTGACTTGTCATGTCCATTCACAACACTTACAAAATAAAATGACTTACCTTTATCAGTCTGGAACTGTTCTCAATAAAGTATTTTACCTTTACCACATATCAAGGACATTCACGGATTTGAAAACTGTTTGTGGGATAGGCAACCAGATATGTCCAAAACTGGTTTGGGATTTGCACTTTTACTCTTCCCTGAACACTTAAAAGCAACAGTTGTTAGATAACAATACTAACAGTTGCAAACTGTTAGAGTGAAAAACATTGAGTAATGAACAACTGTTGGTCCAAGTTAATCATTCCAATGTTTGAGATCAAAAAGTTGAATCTGCTTACATCAAATGCTTTAGTGAACAGATCAGCTAATTGATCATCAGTATGGACTTTCATAACTTGGATTAATTTCTTTTCATTGCAGTCTCTTATGAAGTGAAATCTGATTTCAATGTGCTTGGTTTTAGAATGCTTCACTGGATTATTAACTATGCTAATAGCACTTGTGTTGTCAACATAAATAGGTGTATTTAAGAAAGACAAACCATAATCCAGAAGCTGATTCTGGATCCATAGAACCTGTGAACAGCAGCTTGATGCAGCAATATATTCAGCCTCAGCTGTTGAAGTTGAAACTGTTGTTTGTTTCTTGCATTGCCATGAAACCAGCCTTGATCCAAAGAATTGACATCCTCCAGAGGTTGATTTTCTGTCCACATTGGCTCCACCATAGTCACTATCAGAATATGCCACCAAATCAAAAGGTGAATCTTTAGGATACCAAAGTCCCAATTTTGGTTGGCCTTTGAGGTATCTAAAGATCCTCTTCACAGCAAACAAGTGTGACATCTTCGGACTGCATTGAAATCTGGCACAAACACACACATCAAACATTATATCAGGTCTAGAAGCAGTTAAATACATTAACAAACCTATCATTGACCTATATAGATGTATGTCTACATCCTCCCCCTCAGAGTCTGCTCCCAACTGTTTGTGTGTTTCCATAGGAGTGCTTGCCAGTTTCACATCTTGATAGCCAAACTTGTCCAATATGTCTTTGACATACTTAGATTGGCTTAGAAAGATACCAGAGGGCTTCTGTTTTACTTGTAATCCCAAGAAAAATGTGAGTTCACCCATGGAACTCATCTGAAACCTTTTGTGCATAATGACTTCAAATTCTTTGCACAAGCTGTCATCAGTGGATCCAAAGATTATATCATCAACATAGATTTGCACAAGAAAAATCTCTGTTTTAACAATCATTGTAAACAATGTTTTTTCGATTGTGCCTCTCTTAAAACCATTCCCAAGAAGGTAGGATGATAATGTCTCTTACCAAGCTCTAGGAGCTTGATGTAGTCCATATAGAGCTTTATCCAACCTATATACCCTGTCAGGGTACTTTGAGTCTTCAAAGCCAGGGGGTTGACACACATATACCTCCTCATCAATAGTTCCATAGAGAAATGCAGACTTGACATCCATTTGATACACCTTAAATCCTTTGAAGCTTGCAAAGGCAAGAAATAGTCTAATGGCTTCAATCCTTGCAACAGGTGCAAAGACATCATCATAGTCTATTCCCTCCTCTTGTGTATAGCCCTGTGCAACCAGTCTTGCCTTATTCTTGATTACAATCCCTCTTTCATCTTTCTTGTTTCTGAACACCCACTTGGTGCCAATTACTCTTTTGCCTCTTGGAAGCTCAACCAACTTCCAAACTTGCTGAATTTGAAATTGTAAGAGCTCCTCTTGCATTGCTTCCACCCATGAAGGGTATTTCAATGCTTCAATTGCTTTCTTTGGTTCTATTTGAGATAGAAAGCAAGCATTCACATCAAATTGGGTAAGTTACACACCACTGTTTTCATTTTGCAGCATATTCCTTGTTCTGATAGGAGTGGTTGGATCACCAATTATTTGTGATATTGGATGATTCTTGTGAACTCTTGATGTAGGAATGTTTTCTTCAGTCAGTTCATTCCCTAGATTAGACAGATCAAACTCACATTCACTTGAATTTTCAGTAGTATCACACACTTGATCAGCAACTGTTTGGGGTGCAAATTCAGTGTGTTGTTGAGGATCATGAGATTCCATGTCCTTTGAAGATTCAGCATCAATCAATGGATCAACAACATTGGAAAACTCTTGTTGAAGCATAGGAATCACAACAAAGTCTTCAGTAACTTTGTTTGAACCAACAGTTGTTGGTTTTGAGCTAACAGTTTCAAAACTGTTTGGGTTGTTGGAAACTGTTTGTTGATTTTTACCAACAGTTGTTGAGGTACCTGCAGCTGTTTCAGTAGAATACTCAAAAGAAAGAGATTTAGACAATGCATCAATATCAAATAACCAATCAGGTCCATTACCTGCAATATTGATCCTAATCTCATTGAAAGAGACATTCATACTCTATTCTATGATTCTAATGACATTGTTAAAAACTCTATAAGCTTTACTTTGAGTGGAGTATCCTACAAAGAAACCTTCTTCAGCCTTACTCTCAAACTTGCCTAATTGTGATTTGGTATTAAGGATAGTGCAAGGACAACCAAATGGTTTGAAGAAGTTGATTAAAGGTTTTCTCTTGAGGAACAACTCATAAGGAGTTTTCCCTTTGGGCTTGACTACTTGTACTCTATTCTGAACATAGCAGGCAGTGTTCACTGCTTCTGCCCAGAATGTCATTGGAAGCCTAGAATCAGCTAACATGGATCTAGCAGCCTCTATCAAAGTCCTATTCCTTCTTTCAGCAACTCCATTCTGTTGGGGAGTCCTAGGGGCACTAAACTGTCTTTCAATACCTTTACTTTCACAAAAACTGTTTAGCTCATAATTTTTAAATTCAGAACCATTGTCAGATCTAATGACTTTCACCTTCAAATCCGATTGATTTTCAATTTTAAGAATAAGTGACTTAACTAACTCAGCAGTTTCATCCTTAGTTCTAAGAAATTGAACCCATGTGAACCTGGTGAAATCATCAACTATGACTAAACAATAGGCTTTCTTCCCTATACTCACCACAGATGTAGGACCAAAAAGATCCATGTGTAAAAGTTGTAAAGGTGCAGTAATGGAAGAAACTTCTTTGGTCTTATAAGAAGTTTTGTGTTGCTTGCCTTTGAGACAAACCACACAATGATCATCACATGAGAATTCTTTTTGGGGCAAACCTCTTACCAAACTGTTTTTAGCTAACAAGTTCATGGTTTTAAAATTCATGTGACACATCCTTCTATGCCAAATGGCAGACTCATCATGAGATGCCTTTGAGAGTAAACAACTTAACACATTCTGTTTAGCGATCTTTTGTGTATCTAGACAGTATACATTATCCTTTCTAGGTGTTCTCAAAATAACATCCTTCTCATTTAGTTCAAAATCTTTTGATAGGATAATGCATTCTGAATCTGTAAACAAAACTTTGTTTCCATTGTCACAGATTTGAGATACACTTAACAGATTGTACTTAAGTTGTTCAACAAAGAAAACATCGTTAAATGTAAGTGTACCTGCCTCAACAGCTCCTTTACCTGTGATTTTTCCTCCCTTAGCATTTCCTCCAAATGCTACAAATCCACCATTGATGCTTCTGAAATCCTTCAAACAGTGTGGATTTCCAGTCATGTGCCTTGAGCATCCACTATCCACATGCCAGATAGATCCATGATTGGCCCTATGAATGCTCTGCACAAATAAAATCAGTTAGTAGCAGGAAGTACCCAGCCCATGCAGGTCTTGGGTACACCATTCAAGTCATAATACTTAAACAGAGTTTGGTTCTTTTTGATTTCATCCAAATTAGATTTCTCTAATTTGTGTGAGGAATACTTTGTAAGAACATGTGGTTCCTAATTGTTGTGATTAACATTTGAGACCTTTGAACAAACAGTTGTTGTATAAGGTAAAACAGTTGAGTCATCATGTGACTTATTCTGTTTTGCAATTTGAGTACCAGTTTTACCCTCTTCATAAACTGTTTGTTTCTGCAGTTTCACCCAAGCCAGACCAACAGTTTTTGGTTTTGATAAAACAGTTGTAGAACTGTTAGTTGGTTTGGATGTAACAGTTGTAGAACTGTTAGCCTGTTTTGGCTTAGCAGTTTTAGAACTGTTAATCTGCTTTGACTTAACAGTTTTAGAACTGTTATTTTGCTTTTTGAAACTTGGTTCTTTGGTGCTACACACCTTTGGGTTATAATAACAGTCTTGAGCCAAGTGATTGGATCTCCCACATGTATAGCACTTTTTAGCTTTCACAATAGGCAAACCAGTTCTTTGTGACCAGAACTGGTTCCTATTTCTTTGATTTCCTCTAACGGGTGCTAACTGAGGAAACTTTTGTACACCATGTTTTTGACAAGTGCATGTAGGCATTTCAGTATGCCTTTTTACAGATCTGGGTTTAGTCTGTGCTTTTGCAGCTTCCTTCTTGGGCTTTCCAACTACAACTTCACCAACTTTCTCCTTTCCTTTGGTCTTGGTACTAACAGTTGAGCTGTTTGAGTTATTTTTGGAACTGTTAGTGTAGAGATGGGAACTGTTGGCAACAGTTGTGAAACTTTTTATGGAGTTAACAACTTTTGAGGGTTTTGGCTCAGTGGTGAGGGGTTCAGTAGATGCTTTTACAAACACCACAGGTTGTAAAGATGATTTAGTAGGAATGGGATCACAACAGATGTGATTTTCATATGGAATAACTTCATCCTTCTTCACAACTTCCTCATTATCTTCATCACTTACTTCTGACAGAACTCCATCTTCATAACTCTCAAACTTTGGATCAGCTGACTTAAGTTCTTCTTCCAAAGGATCATTAACATATCTGTCAGCTACCTCTGACATTGGAGTTATGTAGTTTTGGTTGTATGGAGGTGGGGTTTGTTTGTATCCTAGGCCAGTTTTTACCTTGTCTCTAACTTGAGATTGCAACAAGGTTTCAAGTCTAAGATTTTTTGCCTTGAACATGCTCAGATCAATATCGACACCCTCCAACTTCTTGGTTAATTCATCAACCTTACTTTCCTTCTCACTTAGCTTCTTTTTCAGACTATCAATCTCCTCTTGAAGCTGCTCTTTTTCCCACTTATGATATTTTCTATCATAATCCATTTGCAGTTCATTGGCTTGATAATCTTTTATTTTCTTTTCAAAGCTTTCAATGACTGCACTTGATTCATATCTCCTCTCCTCCATTTTGCTTAGAGCTGCTCTTTTATTTTCTTTTAACAATAGCTCTACATTCACCAGGACATAGTTTAGAAGATATATGAATGTCCTCAGATGATGGTGAATCCAACTTGATGGAGGAGTCAGTCAATGCCATCAAAACTTTGTTGTTTGTAGCCTCCTCTGCTTGATCACTCTAATCAAACCCATGGCCTTCTTGTGAGACCAATGCTGAGGAGGTTTGATTCTGAGTTGGCCTCTGACCTTGATTCTGGACTTGTCCACCAGATCTACACTCTCTTGCAAAGTGGCCAAGCTGTTGACATTTGAAGCATCTCACATTTGACTTGTCAAATGCAGCCTTGCCATCAGCTCTGAAATTCATGTTTTGCCTTCCAGTCCTTTTGATGAACCTCTTGGCTCTAACAGTAAGCATAGCCATCTGCCATTTGAGATACATCTCCTCAAGATCATCAGGGTGCACTTGTTCAAGATCCTCATTGGTGAGGGTTGAATGTGCATGGCTGGCAAGAAAAGCATCAAGCACAGCATCTGGAGTGTTCACATCTAGTCCAACAGCAGAACTAGTACCTGCACAACTATCAATAGAGTTAGTTAATGAATGGTTTGATTCCATACCTGAGGATGACAGGAGAGCAGCATTGTGGCTAGGGACAACAGTTTTTCTTTTTCCCTCTATCTCTCCCTCAAACACTATCAAACTATTATAGAGGTCATCTAACTCTATGTCTTCAAGGGAATCCTTAGTCCTCCATTGTGCAGCAAACACAGTCCATTCATCACCTAGAGACCTAAGAAACTTTCTATTTATCTCATCTTGATCAAGCCTAACCTTAGCACTCTCTAGTTGGCTTACCAGCTTGTAAAACCTATCAAAGATTTGGGTGATACTCTCATTCTTTCCACTGGTGAAGTTCTCATAGGCTTGTTTAAGGAGATCTCTTTGGTTTCTCTTAGAGCTAGCATTCTCAGCAAACCTCTTTTCCAGAGCATTCCAAAGTTCATGAGCATCATCAAATTTCTTGAATTGATGTTGATACTCATTGGGAATTGCAATCTGGAGGATGCTGAGAGCTTTCTGTTGGGAAATTAGCTAAGTCATTAAAACTGTTATACATGCAAAAATCAAAACTGTTCATGGATGTTGGAAAGACAGTTCGAAACTGTTAGAAGAATTGTTGAAGAAACAGTTTAGAACTTTTAGTGAAAATTGTGAAGACAGTTGTAACCAACAGTTGCTGTGAACTTCAAAGCTGTTATATAGAGTTCAGAACTGTTAGTACAAACTACTACAACTGTTTGAAGACCTTGAAGCCGAAGACTGTTAGAAGAACCAAAAACTGTTGCATTCATTGAACAGTTTCGGTTGATCTAAATATGGAAAACCCTATCTTTGAAGATATCTCGAAACACTTGGAAGATCATCTAGATTATCTCAGAAGATAGAAGATTACCTAACTGTCAGCAAATCAAGGAAGATCAAGGAGTATAAAAATGCTAGATTAGAATTTATAATTTATACGTACTCATTGATTAAGTTTTTCGCATTCATTCTTCGAGTTGTAATTTGCTTTCAGAATAGTGCTAAGCCTCTAAGTTTCTCTTTGAAACCCAAGAACAATCTGTGTTCTTCGTCTAACATAATAAGTTAGATTGGGGGTGAAGTTTGCTATTGTAATCATTCTGGTTGATAAATAAAACTACTGTTTGATTGAATTGCTTTGTGTTCAAAACCTTCTTTAATCAATTAAGTGTGATTCCGCAACTTCTTAGTTGATTGTGATCATAGTTAAAGATTAACTTTTATTCAACTCTGATTTGTTATTCAAAAGTTAGTTCTTGTTATTTGATATAATCTATATCCGATCCTGACACTTTTATCTCCATCATTCTCTCCTTCTTTTCACCATCTGTCTTTGGTGGTGGCTTCTTCTTAGGTTTTCCAGTCTCATCCAGATCAACAGGGGTAGTGGGAACAGTTTAAATGATTTCCCAAACAGCATAGTCCATTAATTGGACATGCTGCTTGATTCCCAGTTTCCACATCTCAAAATCAGTTGGTTTGAGCATGGGAACACGAATGTTTGACCCAGAGCCATTGTTATCAGAAGATCCACCAGAATCCATTGAAACAAAGTGATTTGAAAACAGTTTTAAAGAACAAAGCAAGATTGAAGCAAAACCTTTAACTGGTGATCAAAGGAACCTTAATGATAAGGCTCTGATACCACTTGTCAGGATCGGATATAGATAATATCAAATAACAAGAACTAACTTTTGAATAACAAATCAGAGTTGAATAAAAGTTAATTTTTAACTATGATCACAATCAACTAAGAAGTTGCGGAATCACACTTAATTGATTAAAGAAGGTTTTGAACACAAGCAATTCAATCAAACAGTAGTTTTATTTATCAACCAGAATGATTACAATAGCAAACTTCACCCCAATCTAACTTATTATGTTAGACGAAGAACACAGACTGTTCTTGGGTTTCAAAGAGAAACTTAGAGGCTTAGCACTATTCTGAAAGCAAATTACAACTTCAAGAATGAATGCGAAAACTTAATCAATGAGTACGTACATATTATAAATTCTAATCTAGCATTTTTATACTCCTTGATCTTCCTTGATTTGCTGACAGTTAGGTAATCTTCTATCTTCTGAGATAATCTTGATGATCTTCCAAGTGTTTCGAGATATCTTCAAAGATAGGGTTTTCCATATTTAGCTCAACCGAAATTGTTCAATGAATGCAACAGTTTTTGGTTCTTCTAACAGTCTTCGGCTTCAAGGTCTTCAAACAGTTGTAGTAGTTTGTACTAACAGTTCTGAACTCTATATAACAGCTTTGAAGTTCACAGCAACTGTTGGTTACAGCTGTCTTCACAATTTTCACTAACAGTTCTAAACTGTTTCTTCAACAATTCTTCTAATAGTTTCGAATTGTCTTTCCAACATCCATTAACAGTCTTAACAGTTTTTTTTTTATTTTTGCATGTATAATAGTTTCAATGGCTTAGCCAATTTCCCAACATTGTCAAATTACAATATTAAGTTACCTTATTTATCGACAATTTGCTCATACAAATAAAGTAGCAACATTCATGCATATAATTTTGATCGTCAACATAGTCAAAAGTATTTACTCGGAAATTTAAAATGTGCATTTAGAATAGTCAAATATATAAAGTAGTAAAGCATTAGAAGAATGATGTATCCTCGTAACTATTTGTTCTACCTTCATCCTCCTACTAGATCATCACAAGATGACATGTTGAATCCGCGAATTAACTCTCTTTCTTAGCTAGCTCATCTCCTTGATCCAATGATTTCCTCATCAACCATATTGTTTATCATAGTTTCTTATAAATATGTCAATCACAGTCAATAATAGTCCCTTTTAATCAAAATGATGATTCACAGTCGTGCTTGGTTGAAATTTGTTTATTATATTCAAACATAGTTATTCGCCACAAGTTTTATTTTTGTGTGGCAAATATATGGTTATTTGAGAATGATTTAATAGGCGCTTTATATATACCTCCTTATTTGGCATGGAATTTTGATATAAAAACTTTCGAAACACGAGCTTATTTTGGACGGTTTTCTAATCTCATCTAAAAACATAGTTCTTTGAGAAGGTGGGTGAAATTGTGCCAAATACAAATATTTGGCATGGTTTTCAGTCGTACCAAATACATAGTTATTTGGAACGATTTTTAAAAACCGTTCCAAATACACGGTTACTTGGCACGCTTTTACAGAACTGTTTCATGTACACGGTTATTAGGCACGCTTTTACAAAACCATTCCAAATTCACATTTATTTGGCATGCTTTTACAGAACCGTTCCAAATACATGGTTATTTGCCACAGTTTTTTTCTTCTGGTTCCAAAAACATGGTTATTTGGCAAGGTTGATAAAAACGTGCCAAATACACGTATTTGGCACGGTTTTTCGGTTGTTCAAAAAAATGTTCGTCCCAAAAAGCCCTTTTCCTTGTAGTGTAAAGCCATAACTAAGATTAACAACCAATCAAACATGGATATACAAGAAATCCATATGTATATATCTATATACATGTTCCATCGATTTCACCATAACCATCAAGAACATATATGAGAAGGGTGTTATACCTTAGATTGCTGAAAGAAAGTCCCCCCGTAATGAGGTACAACAAGTATCCGCTAGAAGGATTGAATCACACTAAGTTCTTGATCTCCTTAGTGTTATGATCACCAAAATCGAAAACACCCTCACCCTTGGGGGTGTTCGGCCATCGACTAGGAGGGAGGGAGAGGAGAGAGTTGTTAGGTATTAATTTTCTTAAACCCTAATCAAGTGTATAAATCCCTTATTTATAGATAACAATCTAGTTATCTTAATTAAGCAACCTTGATGTATACATTATTATTAATACAAAATATATATATTCTTGGCCGATATATATATATATATATATATATATATATATATATATATATATATATATATATATATATATATATATAGGGGAAGGTTCCATTGAGAACCGATTTTAATGCGAGAACCATGAGAACTAATCTTAGCCGTTGATTAGATAAGTGGAGTTTCTCGCACTAAAATTTGTTCTCAATAGAACTTCTTCCTATATATATATATATATATATATATATATATATGTATATATATATATACATATAGGGGAGGGTTCATGCGAGAACCGTTGTTAGTGCGAGAACCGCGAGAACCAATCTCAGCCGTTCCTTGGATATGGGAAGTATCATGGATGGAGAGCGTGGAGGGATAGGGTGTGGCAGGGTGCATGTGAGGAATTCATGGGTGGGCAATGACATTGAAGGAGGGGGAATTGGACGGCTTAGATTGGTTCTCGCGGTTCTCGCGCTAACAATGGTTCTCGCATGAACTTTTGTCTATACATATATATATATATATATATATATATATATATTGTTTCTCCTTAATAATAATTGATTAGTGATAACCCTTTTTAAGATAATATCCAAGATATTAATCTTAGATATCAATAATTAACAATATATATTTATTAACTAATATATATATATATATATATATATATATATATATATATATATATATATATATATATATAATCTTGTTAATTAATTATAACTGGTTATTTACAACTCTCTATACTGGTTTATGACTAACTGTCATGATACCTATCTCCCAAAATGTGATTATATGACTTCTTGATTTACGTACCCTCACAGGTATGACCCTTGAGTGTCTTATGGCATTGGGTGTGTCATCAGGGTTCGACGATTATGCACACAAATCCTATCAGACTCCCACTTGTTCTTATCGTCAACCCGTATATCTTGATGATACTGGCCTAAGTGTACCTCTAGACAAGTCCTTAGGTTAACCAAGCAATAAGAACTCTTATACCCAGGTGTGATAATTAAATCTTTATAAAACAACTGTTTTATAATTTATAAAACTAACTGTTTTATAAGAAAACTTCATAAGAATCCCCTGTCTTATGATCGGGTATACTTTATGCTTTTCCCTCTGCATCCCGATGTTTCGATTCTGAGTGTGAGCATGGTGTGAGTCAACTCTGAGCACTCAGAACCATTTCTTGACTATCCGATTTCGACTAAGTGATAAACGACAAAGAACAAATTAGTTCGTTTGGGCATGGCCATGCACTTCCACAGTCTAGATCAGTCAAGGGCCCCGGAAACATCTCTCCTTTAAGAGGAGTTGCAGAATGCCTCTCGCATACTTGCATTTGGAAATACGCTTTCCGCTGACACCAGATACGCCCATTATGACTACCCAGTTACGGCGTAGCGTTAGGTGCGTTCCAAATGCCAGAAGTCCACGCATCCCATACCAAATATCTTAGGCTTGAGGACAACCTATGTGATTAATACCGTTGACTCGAAGACCACACGGTATTCTTTATGATGTCACTATCCAATATTCATACCCCTGGTGAATATCCGTATATCCTTGGCCTACACTCCTGGTAGCTATCTTCAATCACTATGAATCTCCACCAAGGACTACAATGACGTTATTATCTCCCTAATTGAGGTTTCCACCAAGATAGGTAATCACGGATAAGATTTTTGAATAATAATCCTTTTATTCATGGATATTACAAAAACATACAAAATCTGTTAAGAGTAATGAGATTAATAATGTACTCTCCATATTCACCCTCCTGGAATATAATAGGAAATTAATACTAATCCATCGACTCAAATTCACCGCGTCTATTTGTGTTACTATGTTGGTTTAAGTAGACCTATCACGGATCACTACTTGAAACCAAAACATTGCTATGAACCAAAAACAAGTATGCACTAATTAGTCTCCCACTCGTTTTTCTAGACAAATTGTTTTCCGCAAACCTTGAAAACAAGCCTAGTCTTTCTAATTTTATTATATTGCCAAAACTCGGAGAACTTGATTAACTCCTTGTTTCTGAATATATAAAATTATCCCATAACTATACTTAGTTATATTGTAAATGTATAAATACTTTTCTATTCCAAGAAATAGATTAAAAACAATAAACCTTTTTGTTTACACTAACCTGTAAACAATATTAGATACTCTGTGTATAAACACTTATCTAATAATCTGTTTATTATTTTCAACACTTAATTCTTTAAATATATTAATATCGGTAACATTGAATTTTAATATATAATTATGACCTCCTGGGACTAGCCCATTTACCTGGACTTATTTTGAATCTTCAAAATTCCCGTCATTTGAATTATATATATGTACTTGAATTTCAACAAGCTAATAACCACTGTGTTCATCCTAACACTCATTATCTTCTACGCAAACATATATATATATATATATATACATATTTTAATTTATTAGGACTTGGTAAACATCTTTACGTATGTCAATTGCTGCCACCGACTATTATGAAAACATAGCATTACTCAAAACACCTTATTGACTTGGTCAAAACTTGACACAAGAGTCAAAAACTGATTTTAAGTATAAATCTAAAACTTAGATTTCGAATAAGAATCTTAAAGTTGACGAAACCTTAGACTTGGATTTTATTTATATCCACTATTTGCTATTACGGAAATTGGTTTCTCGAAAACTTTATCTTACTACAAGTATAACACACTTGTATTCTTATTTAAAACATGTGAGTTCTCTTGATTATAATGTCTATTATAATCATACTCATAAATGTTTTAACTTTAAACACATCCTTAGAAATAATAACTATTATCTCAAGTGTTTAACTTTAGTTCAAATCTTGAACTTGTTTTCATAAATACTTATAATTACTTGATTAGAACAACTGTGTTGTTTCAAGTAATTCCATAAGTTTAGTTGAGCAATTACAAAATTAACGTACTACTCAAATGGCAATCAATGCATAAAGACTAAGTACTAATAAGTCAAAGACTTTTGACTTGTTAGTTATCCCCTAGTCACACTTGATTAGATATAATTTTAAGCTACGCGCAAGGACATGTCAACCAATAATTCATTAATGTTTTAATAAAGAGTCTTTAAAACCATTACATATTTAAAATAAAATTTAAAATAAGTAGAAATCTATGATTTATAAATATCCTTCTTTCCGCACGTAGTGTCATCCAGCATTCCAAGACATCCTTTTGCTTTTACGGACCTATATGCAATAAACGATCGTAAAAGTCAAACACACCACTTATATAATAAGTTGAAATAAAAAAAACTGAAGTTAGTCAACGAAGTTACCTATGGCGTTTCCACCACCCTCGTGACGCTTCAGGCAGTTGACCTTATAGTGGCCAATTTCACCGCACTTGAAGCACCGATTCTCGGCTCTTGCTTTGTTCGGTTTAAATTTCTTGCCCTTGCCCTTGCCATTTGCCTTGGACTTGGATGCAGACGGTCCTAGCTCTGTTTTACCCTTGCCCCTTTCGTTGCGCCCCTTCCTCTTCTTAGCAGCTCCACTTTCTACCACAAGGATGTCCTTGGACTTGTTACCCAGATTCGACTCTACTGTCTTAAGCATAGAATGCAGCTCAGCAATGGATTTCTCCATGCTGTTCATGTTATAGTTGACTATGAATGGCTTATAGTCATAAGACATCGAGTTAAGAATAAAGTCCGTTGCTAGCTACAACGGTACCGGGTGTCCAAGCCTTTCCAAGTGGTCCATGTACCCTTTCATCTTCATGACATGGGTACTAACCAAAGTGCCTTTCGCCATCTTGCAAGTATTAAGAGCTTTCGTGACATCATAACGTTCTGAACGAGCTTGCTCTTGGAACATGTCCCTCAGCTGACAGATCATGTCATAAGCTGATGTGTCCATCATGCTTGTTTGCAACTCTGGACTCGTAGTCGCAAGCATGAGGTAGCTTACATCTAGCGCATCATTGACACGCTTCTGGTAAGCCTCCCTGACATCAGCCCTCGCATTGTTGGCTGGGGCATTTCCCACCGGCTCTTCTAGGACATTCCATTTTCTCTCATGCCTGAGCACAATTAGGAGATTGCATTCCCAGTTGAGAAAATTAGGTCCAGTGAGCTTATCCTTTTCTAGGATGGATTACAGTTAGAGGTTGTTAGTGTTTGAAACCTTTGCCATCTACAGTTTAATCATGTAGTTCAATTAGTAACACATATAAGACTTTGCTAAATACAAATTCATAATAACCCTTAAATGATAAGTATTAGCCCTAGGATCCTTATTTCACACGTTTTGGTGCACGGTTTGGGCACGACAACACCAACCCCGTTCTATTTCAGGTAGGTAGGTTCCTTTACCAATCGTATCTAACTTGATACGACTCCTAGACCTTGTAGAGATTTTTAGACAAAATAATCTAAGTATGTTTATCTACACTAAGCGCATTTTGGGCCTATCACATCAGGGGAATCACCAAAGTAGACCGCACCACCTAGGACGGGGTGAACTCTGGCCCATCACATCAAGAAATCGCAAAGTCTTTCACCCACTCTCAACATCGGTTTTGAACCCCGGTGTGCACAGTTTGGGCACGACAACACACCATGGTAGCGGGAGCAGAAAATATGTACCACTAGATAGGTAGCACTACTGGTCTAAGATTTTTGTGGGTTTTATCTAAGTTTGAAAAACTTGATTCCAGTTTTGTAAAACCATTTTAAAACTATCTTGTTTTAAAATTCGTATATTTTAGTATACCTTAGCAAGGTATACAATACGTCTTATGACAAAATCATTTTGAAAAACAAGCTGGTTTTAAAATGCTGATAAGACAATCATAAAATATTAAATTTTATAATTTGTTGTCATATACCAATTTATCATATATTGTGGTTTTACCTCTAATTAATAAAAAACATTATTAATCTCCTACTTTAATTTTACAGTTGCATAATAATCATAAAGATAAAGCACAACCATGCAGATAATAACTTGTTATAGTTTCGCCAACTAGGTCCTAAGGGGTCAATCTAAAGACAAACTATACTAGATAGATCCCGTGGCTGGATCTAACGAATATTCTCCTTGTTCCCACTGGCCTTGACACCTCCAGTTTTAACCCAAGCAACTCCGTTTGGTTTCTCCGTCTTGAATAATCTTTTGTCTTCGGTTTTGGCAACAAAAGTCTAAACTAGAATACATAAACCTATTCTATTACAATTACATTATAGAAAGGGGTTGTAAGTGGCACGCAGGCCTCCCCAAAATACTTTTACATTGTAAAAAGGGGTTGTAAGTGGCACGCAGGCCTCCCCAAAACAAAAAAAAAATACTAAAAAAATGTTGGGAAAATGATCTCATCAGTTAAGATTTGATGAGACAAAGTTAAGTTTGTAAGATGTGTTCTAAAGATAACTTAAACAGAATTATGAGACTTGATCAGACTGAACACTTATAGTGTTTCAGACTGAGCATATGTTTCATTAGCTTAGACTATATCTTAGTAAGATTATCAATATGTTTGATAAGCTGTGTATGTCACCTAAGGTATAGGTTGAGTATTCAGCCTTATGTGTTTCAAGCTGAGTGACTCAGCGTGTATACTGAGTCAGCTCAACAGAGTTGCTTAATAAGTTCTAGCTAACTCTTAGGACTTCTAAGGATGAATTAATTATTATACATGTTAGTTCATGTTTGTTTTCGAGTTTGTTCTCGAAGAACTCAGCTTGATGAGTTTCAAGCTGAGTAACTCAGTCCGAGCAAGAAGTCAGTTTAAAGAGAATTTAAATATGTTTTAAATTTATCTTTTATCTCTCTATATAACTACGGGAAGGATAAGAAGATTCCAGAATCAAGATTGAAGATTGAAGACTCAAGATAAGAAGATTCAAGATTCAAGATTCCGGGTTATCCGTTAGTTAGTTAGCAAATTAGGATTAGTTCTAGTTTGTTAGGATCCGTAGGAACAGGATTATAAATACTTATCATCCTTATAAGTTTAGAGGTACGACTACTACGACTAAGAGTTACTGAGCCATAACTCAGTTTCACCTCAAACTGTATGTGTTACGAATCTTGATTCATTGTTTGTCGGTTCAACGTGATCAAGATACGCACATATTGTCAAGTTATTCGTGTGTTCGAATATTCACATTAGTTGTGAAATTGGTAAGTTTTCAATCTGTGATTAAATCCTATTTAGAGAGTTGTCCAGTATCTATAATCATAAGTTGATTATAGATAGCAAAGTTTGAGAGATTGAGATATTTGATTTACATTAGGTGTTTACATATCAAGCGTTGCTTACTTGATAGAGTCTGTAATCATTTTCTTATTAATGAAAAGCAAAGCATTCGATTATTGTGGTTTGATGTGTGTTAACACTTTTTATTGATTTGTTCAATTTTCCGCACAAAGTGTATTCAACCCCTTTCTACACATTACTTGCTTGTTGACCTTCTCACTCAGGGACCAACAAAAAAAATAAAATATAACCACAGGTCTAAGTTGACAAAACCTATAACCTACATGTTAAACCACAACAAGAATGTACTATTGACTTGTTTAAGTCAAACATTTGTAGTTGACATGTAAAACTACAAATGCGATTTAAAAAATACTAATGCGACTTTAGTATACAAGTCAAAGGGTTTAGTTCCTAAAAGTATAACGAAGTTGTCACTTTTTGCTATTGTGTATACCCATCTTTAAAAACTCCCATTTAGTGTATCAAAGTTCCTAAAACTAACATTTTGTGTATTGGGTTACCTGCTAAATTCTGACATTTTTGATTTATTTTAATGGTCCTAAAAATGACACATGTGTAGCCACATCAGTAATATTTGTCACGTCATATTTACTTCTTTTAATTTAAACCATTTGAAGATGATGAAGAACATGAATATATCCAACAACAGATCTGTGAACTAAACAATCTGTGATTCAAATATGAAACCTAAATCTGATAAACAAGAATTGAAGCAACAAACAATATGTGAAGAACGTATAAACAATCGAATTAAACAATATGTGAAGCACAGATCGAAACCCATAAAACGAACAACAATCTGAAACCCTCAATCAAACAATCAGAAAATGAACATCAATGAGAAAACGAATACATATCGAAACCCAGAAAACGAACAACAATTAGAAACCCTCAATCAAACAATCAGAAAACGAACACAGATCGAAACCAAAAAAACGAACAACAATCGTATGAACAAAAACAACATATCTGCTTCATCTTCATCGATTAGGCATGAAACCCAGAAACATGAATTGAGCAAACCCTAAATCGAACAAAACCCCCAAATCTCGTATGAACAGAAACCCTAAATCGAACAAAAACCCTAAACTTACCTCGGTCGAAGAAGATGAAGCGATCGATGGCGATGGTTGAGTCCATGGACTCGACCGATGGCGATGGCGATGAAGATGAAGTGATGCAGGCGATGGCGATGAAGATCAAGCAGTGGTCATGGAGTCATTGAAGATTAAGCAGATCGATAGATGCCTCGATGATTAAGCAGATCGATGGAGCATGCCATGGATTCGTTGATGTTGTTGAAGCATCGATGATTAAGCAGATCCATGGAGTCGTTTATTATTATTATTATTATTATTATTATTATTATTATTATTATTATTATTATTATTATTATTATTATTTATAAACAAATATAATCCATGTCAGCCTCCAAATCAGCAAAACCTGTGCCACATCATTATTACTTATTGAATAGGTTACTGGATACAGTAAATGGTAGTTTTAAGAACTTTGATATACTAAATGGGAGTTTTTAAAGATGGGTATACACAATAGCAAAAAGTGACAACTTGAGTATACTTTTAGAAACTAAACCCCAAGTCAAACAATTCAACATTTATACATATAAACAATATATTAATAAATAACTATGCATTAAAATATAAACAATAATAATGCAAGAAACATATAAAACTTTTCTCATTTCCTCTCAAATTAATTAACCTATTAATTGAGATGAGCAAGATTTGACAAAACTTGTCAAACTCATTTTAATCAATTTATAAACTAATGGTATAATAACTATTACACCAAATGTGTTTTAATCCAAAAACACTTAATTGATTAAAGAAATACCTTTGTTTATATTGTTTAACAATAATACACCATTATAGTTAATTATCATATTTTAATCCAAAAATATAATAAAACTAATATTTTAACTTAACTAGTTAAAATAAAAACCTTAACCATAACATATATTAATATATTAATTTTAACTCCTTAAAATTAATATCCATTTATATACTATCATGTATTATGATTTAATCCGAATTACCCGTCCCAATTATTTTCATCCGAGCCCTATGGGCCTAAGCCCATTCTCGGATTACCTTAATTGGGCAATTAAGCCCATTGAGTTAATTAAATCCTTTTAAGTCCATATAAGACTATTTTGATTTTAATTCAAACAAACAGACAATTATGAACAAAATTAGAAAACTTGGGCTTTAACATGAAATTAATTTAATGAACCAACCGGAACCCTAACTGTGCCGAACCATTCCCGAACTGCCAGGCCGCCACAAACGGGCCTGGACTTGGGCCGAGGTCACTGTTGGTCCCAAGCCCATTCCGGTCGCGATCTGCTTGTTGCAGCGCGACGTGTCTGGGCCGATCAAGTCTTCGGCCGCAGCTACGCTGCTGGGCGGTGTACCGCTTTCCACCATCGTGGACTGCCACCTTCGGCCGCCGCGGCTGGGCTCCCTTGTGGTGGTCCATGGTGGTTTCCGGTGATCCTTCTTCCGGTCAATCTTTTTAATTCGGAATTTTATACATTTATACATTAAACATATATATATATATATATATATATATATATATATATGACTAGAAATTCTTGCTTATCTAAAATTCAAATTTAAAACATAGACTTGTTTTATTACTTTAAATTTTAAATAAATCCTATCAACATAGAACTCGTTGACAAGATAATAGAATTTTATATTTTGAAGTTTATCTTTTAACCACAAAACTAAAATAGTTTTTGGTTAAAAACTTCTTGATATCCATATTAACTCTCCTGGTTAACATTATATATATATATATATATATATATATATATATATATATATACACACATACACACACACATACAAGAATATATAAATATAAATCTTTTAAAGTTTAAACCTATTTAACTTTTCTGATTAAAAATTAAAAACTACAAAACATACAATATTAAACAACAAACTGGGATTGACATCAAGCCCTATAATCGAAATATATATAGATAAATAGATACACATATATTTTAATAAAATGTTCATAGTTTTAATCCTTCAACCGGTTAAACCTAACTGGTTTACTTTCTGATTAAAGGTTTAAAACTATAAACCTTATCCAAAAACCAACAGTTTTTGAATAAACTAGGATTGACATGAACTTGTCAACCCCTTTGTGATTTTCGAAAATCACTATACACAACAATATCAAAATATAATAATAACAACAGTTAATCCAACACACTATGATAAACTGAGCCGAGGCTCTGATACCACTGTTGGGTTTTACAGGGTACAATTCAGACTTGAGTTATCCTGATTCATAACCAAACTAGTTTGGACCAACTCAAAAATGTAGATAGCTATAAAATATAATTATTTATAAAGCGGAACTAAAATAATAATTATAATCCTTAAAACCCTAAAGGATTAAAGATATTAGTTCATCACAAGTGTGCATATGATATATGTATTAAATCGATACAAGCGTGTGCGTATATGTTCATATTTTTGAAAAACATATTATCATGTTTTACTAGGATTAGTTTAAACCATAAATAAGATTAACAACCAATCAAACATGCATATACAAGAAATCGATATGTATATATCTATATACATGTTCCATCGATTTTACCATAACCATCAAGAACATATATGAGAAGGGTGTTATACCTTGGATTGCTCAAATAAATTCCACCCGTAATGAGGTACAACAAGTATCCGCTAAAAGGATTGACTCACACTAAGTTCTTGATATCCTTGGTGTTATTATCACCAAAATCGAAAACACCGTCACCCTTCGGGGTGTTCGGCCGTCGACTAGGAGGGAGGGAGAGGAGAGAGTTGTTTTGTGTTTTTTTTCTTAAATCCTAATCAAGTATATAAATCCCTTATTTATAGATAACAATCTAGTTATCTTAATTAAGCAACCTTGATTTATATATTATTATTAATACAAAATATATATAATATATATATTCTTGGCCGAAATATATATATATATATATATATATATATATATATATATATATATATATATATATATATATATATATATTATTTCTCCTTAATAATAATTGATTAGTGATAACCCTTTTTAAGATAATATACAAGATATTAATCTTAAATATCAATAATTAACAATATACATTTATTAACTAATATATATATATATATATATATATATATATATATATATATATATATATATAATCTTGTTAATTAAATATATCTGGTTATTTACAACTCTCTATACTGGTTTATGATTAACTGTCATGATACCTATATCCCAAAATGTGATTATATGACTTCTTGATTTACGTACCCTCACAGGTGTGACCCTTGGTGTCTTATGGCATTGGGCGTGTCATAAGGGTTCGACGGTTATGCACAAAAATCCTATCAGCTGGAACAGAACATGAACTAAACATACCCTGATGTGTGTTGTCGCGACCCGATGCGACGTGTTAGTGAAGTGGACGCGGGGCATCCATCGTCTTTGTAGGGTCATTGTTTGTTTGCTTGGGTTTTGTAATGCATGTTGTATATAGGTTTCATATGTGTTTCTTTCGTGATTTAATTGATATAATTGAGTTGATTTTGATAATGAATCCTATATATGGAGATATTAGTGTTATATACGTACTTTAATTTAAGAAAGGGACTAAGATGAACCTTATTCATTTTTACTTGGTTTCTACATGTTGCAGATCACATATAAAGAGATTATCAGTGATTGTGGAGGTATTTTATGTTAGTTACATGGGTTCGGCGTATCGGGTGTATTTTGACCCGCTTGTGAATTAACTTGTTTTTGGAGTTAATTGGGATTTGAAATCTAATTTGTGGTGTTGTATGTTCTCAGGAGAGCAGAAGACTCAGTAACATGAGACTACTAAGTTCGGTGTGCGGGAAACACAGGTGAGTGTACTTTTAACTCATGGGTTGTATTGGTTATAACGGTTATGGTTACAACGGTTTGTTTTAATTAATGCATTGATAGACTATTTATTTTGGTGATTGTTTAACTGGTTATGTGTTAATTAATCGTTGAGTCATTGATATGTGAACATGGTTGAGGGAGGTCACTTGGCTGGGCAATAGGTTGGCATGTTTGCTATCGGCTAATCAGTATTAGAACTTGTGATGTATTCGTTGCAACATATGGGTAACCTTAAACTCCATTTGGTAGGTTTGTGGTAAGTTTAGTTGTAGATCTGATGATAGATTGTGTGCAGGGATAGTGTACACGTGTTATCATATCCATGAACACTATGAGTCACTAAAGGGTCACACAGCTGCACATACACGTGTTATCATATCCGTGAACCAGGAAACAATACAATGTGTGTAAAAGAAATAATTAATAGTTTATTACTTATCGAGAAAAATAATAAATGGACGTTTATTATTAAAAGGAGAGATTAAATATTAGTTAATATTTAATTATAAAGTTTGGTTGGAAAATATTAATTAATAGTTAATTAATTAATATTAAACCGAACTAGAGGGTTTGTTTTGTCAATAGATCACAATGCTTGATCAACGGACCGGGCTTCGGGTCCAAGGGCCTTGATCCATTTAAATAACTATTTAAATGGATTAATCCCTTGTTTTTAACCTAATATAATCACTTTTGCAATTAAGAAAAGGACAAAACAAAGACACGCACACTCTCTCTCCCTTGTTCTCGGCCGACGGCACCACCACCACCATACACGGTGGTCGACGGTGGTGTCCCTGCGGCGGCACTCGGTGGTCGACGGTGGCGGCCCTCCTTTTCAGCGATCGAAGTCCACGGCCGTTCTCAGCGGCTATCGAGACACACACCAAATCCGGTGGCTTTTGGTGGTGTACACACAAGCGGGATCTGTTTCTCAAGTATTGTTCGTATAGGTGGTCTAGCAGCCTGTTCTTGAGGTGCAGTAGTTGTGTATCCCGCTCTAGCAATTCAGGGTATATTTTTATCCTATTTTAATACTGTTATGGACTTGTATACATATTATATATGTTATAATTGTTATTGTTTGTTATGTTTCCCCACCTGATCCAGTTGTTATGATCTTGGGATGGGATTTATGTTAATATTATTCCGCTGTGCTTGTTGTACCCTATAAATCCCTACAATGGTATCATAGCCTCTTCTAGGCTCGGTAGGGAACAAGTATAATCATGGTTTTATTGTTTATATATATATATATATATATATATATATATATATATATATATGTGTGTGTGTGTGTGTGTGTGTGCGTGTGTGTGAAACATATATTTTGGTTAAGATCAAGATTCTGATCTAATATCTGATAAAGTTTCCAGCTTTACTGCTTTAATATATATCTCATATATGTGTGAAACTTTAAATTTTGGTTTAGGATTAAGTTTTGATTTTTTTACCAATTAAAGTTTCCAGTTTGATGTTTATATATGTTTATATATATTATGTGCGTGAAACTTGGTTTTTGGCCAAAAAGTAAAAGTTTTGATGTTTTAGCCAATTAAAGTTTTAGTTTATCTGTTTTAATATTTATACATGTATTATGTGTGAAACTTGGTTTTTGGCCAAAAGTCAAAGTTTTGACTTTTAACCAAATAAAGTTTCCAGTTTACATGTTTTATATATATCTGTATAAATTGTGTGCTTGAAGTTAGTAAAAGTTCAAAGTTCTTGAATTTTTTTAAATCAAGTTTCCAGCTTTATTATTATATATTTAATAATGTTGATGTTTAACCTATGCAGTGTTTTTGTTTTTATCCAGTTTGAGATATATAACAAAAGGCCCAGTTTAGGCCCAGGTTGAATTAATGGGATTAACACAAGACCAATTGTGTTTTGATGTTTAGATTCAAGTTTTGAATCATCCCGGGATTATATATATGTGTGATGAATGGTTATAATGCGTGTATTTTTTATTTAATTTTTCGTTACGTGATTGGGATATTTATTGTTATTTATTAAGTCAAACGCCTAAAACCTAGTGGATCACCTTGTGGTTGTTTTATTTTCTTGTTGTAGTTGATTACATTTATTACTTATCCGGTGTGGGGAGGCCTGCGTGCCACTTACAACCCCTATTCAATTTTGTAAAACTATTAGTTTTAGTGGGCCTGCGTGCCTTTGAATTATTTTGTAATAGGGCACTAGTTTTATCAAAATTGTATAGGTTAGTTTGATATTTGTAAATGTAATATTATTAGAGGTGATCAAGCAAGACAAGAAGCAAGACAATGAGAGAGGATGCCGTGGATATTGGAGCCGGTGGGAGCATCATGTTTTTCCATGCCATGTGTGTTGTTTATGATCCACTTAGGGTTTCACCACATGGGTGCTTGATTTTTTAATCAAGTATCAGTGATCGTCAAAGGCATTATGTTTTTGGCTTATTATTATTATTAATTGCGTGGTTGTGTTTTATTTAATTATATAGTGCACGCTCGTCATTAAATGTAACACCCTAGTTTAGGGCCTAGTAGTAACTTGTTGTACATTGTGTTGGTTTAGTTGTACGTTGACATCAACCAAGTTGTTTAAGTTGCTTTGTTGATTAATTATTGTTAAATTGTTGGTACACGTGGTTTATGTGGCTAAAGTTAGAAATGTGTCGTTAACAGATAGAGTTGGTTAATTATTGAACGGTTTCAGATAATGATTCCGAAAATATCTCTGTTAGTTGAAACGGGTAAACCTAAGTAGTGTTGTAAGTTGAATAGGGAAAAAAAAATACCCTCGTGGGGTATTATACTCACTTGAGTCAGCCTAAGGTTTTCCCTTATCCCCTGTTGCTTCTCAAACACACACAATATACATAACTAACATACGTAAACACACACACACACATACCCTTTGAAGATTTGAAAAAGAAATCAAAGAGAAGCAATCTGATTTGGTGTTCTAGTTGTGGAGTTGATAAATCTTGTCTTGCCTTCTTGCATAATTGTAAGTGTTCTTGATCATGAAACCCACTTGTAAGGTCTTAGGTATGAATTGGTAGTTTGAAGGTTGAATTGATCAACCAAGAATGTTTTGAAGTCAAGATATCACGTAGATAAGTTGTAGTGATGTTGCTTGACATGTAGAATTAGTAGAAACATGTTTACAGGACGAAGCCTGCTGTAACAGAAGTTCCTACGGTCGCAGGAAATACTCTCTGCGGCCGTAGGGGGTTGTTGTGGTCTCTGCTGCCGTAGGCAGGGTTCTTTGCGGCCGTAGTAATGTGTTTTGAGTGGTTTACCACCTACGGGTGAAGGAAAGAAGCCTACAGGCGTGGGTACATAACCTACGACCGTTGGCACCGAAAGAATCATTCCTGCGGGCGTAGGGTATGGTCCTTACGGCCGTAGGGTATGGTTTCTTGGAAAGAAACTCTTGCGGGCGTAGGATATATTCTTGCGGCCGTAGGAGGTGTCTGGAAGGTGTCCTGCGGCCGTAGGACACATCCTCTGCGGCCGTAGGAGATGTTCCAAGTTACTTGTTGTTTGTTGTTCGTTGTACATTTGCATACAAGCAATGATAGTACTTTTAGACGTTGACTGAACCTACAGGTGATGTGTTAGGTAATTCGGACGACTCCGTGTGCTAATGAGATTCCCGAATTCATATCTGCCTCCTGTAATCTCGAGGTGAGTTTCGGTTTCCCATGAGTCTCGGTAAGTAGCGTTGTCTGTTGTTTATTGGAATATGTTGTCGACGTCGCACAGGTGCATATATGAGGTATATTATGCCATGTTGTTATATATTGTTGCCATGCTAAGTTGCTTTATACGTTGGTTATGAATCGCATGCGTATCGTTGAACCCGCTACGGGTTGTTGTTGTTTGTGGTATTGGTCCGGACTGTTGATGGCATGGTTAATGTCAGCTTTCTTCCCGAAGGCTGTATCCCTTTGATGGAATAACGGGGGATCAACGGTACTTGGTGTGCAGCACACCGGGGTGGTCTTGCAAACCGCCGCTCCTTAACGTGAGTTGGGATCTTAGCTTTCGTTGAGATCCGTGTTGATGAGCTTCAAGCTTCGTAATGCGTTTGGTAGACTGCTCTTCGCTCCCTCACCATGGCGGATAGTTGTAGCTGATGGTCCTCAGTTTGAGTTGTTGAGCCGGGCTTCCCACCCTGCAAGATATGATTCCTACTGACTCGTAGTTGGGATAACCTCCTTATTGATGCTTATGTGTAAATCTGTGCTCACTAGCTAGTTGTAGCTAACGGTGGCTTATTTCCATTTTTGCAGATGCGAGGTAGTTGGCCTATGTAAGTCGGGACTGGTTGGTGGCGGTTGTAAATCTTTTGCGGAACACTACTTGTTGTTTATATATGTGATCCGATGGTCGGTAGTTTGTCGGTTTATTTGGTAACACCTGACAGTTGAACTTGGCATATTCTTTTGTTGTATTATAACTGCCGAATCAGTTAACACTTGTTAGATCTAGATTTGTTGATTAGATCTAGTCTTTATGTGATGTAATATGTATGTTTTAGTACTTAGTATAAATACTAAGTAAGCATTGACATATTGAAACTTTTTGACATATGCAATAGAAGAACACACACTTAAAGGTGTAATTGTCATATTCTCTCTACACACACATACGAATTATTCACTATTCACTCTACTTTGACTTTCATTTGGTATCAGAGCCAACTCTGATTGGTCTATGAAGGAATTCGTGCAAGAACAACATCTGTGTTGTGAAGATTTTATCGGAATTCAAGCAAATCTGAAGAACTTTGAGACTTACGGGTTAAAATCTGAATTTGAAGATCTGATGGATTAAAATTAGTGTTTATTGCTCATTGGGAAGGATATTAGCATTGTAACTCTCAAAAATTGAATTGGTGTCAATACAAACAACAAAATTGAAGATATGAAGGATTGAAGTTTTCGAGTTCTTGAGAAGAAATCACTGATAGATCGATTTGTTGTATTTGAATTTGAGAAATTATGGATTAGAAGAGTTCATTGGAGTACTGTGAACTGATCTGGAGAATTGTAGATCAGTTGGAAAAGATTTGTTCAAAATTTCGATTTTCAGTTCTGAAAGTTGAGGTTCTCGGAATTCGTAACTTGAAGTTGTCGGAATCTTGCCTTGAATCCCTCGGAATTCTCAATTCCGTGAATATTTCAGTGGAATTACCTTAATTCCGTGAAAATTTCCATCAAGGAATTACTCATTCCGATAGAAATTATATCGGATTCTCTGAAATTCCGACAGAACTCTTCTCGGAATACATAAATTCCGATAGAAATTGTCTCGGATTGATTTGGAAGACTTTCCTCGGAATTCATTTTTCTCGGAATTCAAAAGTATATCAGAATTCATTTTCTCGGATTTTGATAACTTTCCAAGAATTCATTTTCTCGGATTTGAATTCTTCTCGGATTTGAATTTTTCTCGGAATTCAACAATTTCTCGGAATTCGGATTTCTCGGATTTTTTTCGGATTGTTCAAGTTTCTCGGATTGTTTAAGTTTTCTCGGATTGATCATGTTTTCTCGGATTGATCAAGTTTTCTCGGATTTTAGATTTTATCGGAATTCATACTTAGACAAATTTTCATAAGTTCAAGAAACCTTTCAGTGCAACGATCTAACAATGAGTGCTTATAGTGAAACCCTTTCGTTTGGTTCTGACAAGAAATCTCCCGTTCTTTATCGTGGAGAATACAACGTGTGGAAAGGGAGATTCCTGGATTTTATAGAAAACAATGAAAAATATGGAGAGTTAATGAAACAAAGTATCCAAGAAGGGAATGGCATCTTTATGTTTCATCAAGCGGCTGATCCAACCAACAATTCCCCACTTCAAGAAATTCATCGTCTCATGACTCCTTGAGAGTATTCAGCAGAAGAAAAACTGAGGGATCAATTTGTACTGACGACTCAAGTGGAAGAGTTTGAGTTTCTGGAGAGTGATGGGGAAAGTGAAGATGAGGATGAGGGTTCGGTGTTTGCTGAGGTTGAAGCTGATATTGAGGATGCAGTGATGGGTGAAGTTGATACAGGGTTCATGGCAAAGTTTGACGAGTCAGATCCAGAAAGTGAATATGAGAGTGACAATGAAACTGAAGAAGCTCCTTCCAGCACCAGTTCTCTCTCAACTGAGTCTGAGTCTACTATTGAGAAGGTACATCTCAATGACTCTCATATATCTGCTGATCATATTATGACTTTAGTTAATCAAGTACAAACCTTAACTGCTAAAAACCAGAAACTGCAATCACAAAACCTCAATCATAAAATGAACCAAGCCGTCTCATCTGAACACACGATCAGACTTAATCAACTTCAGGAAATAATCAGACAAAAAGAGGATGAGTTAAGTCAAATTCAAGAGCAAACTGAAAGAAAAGTCCATGACTTGAATGTTGCTAAGTTGAGTGCTGAAATCAATTTAAATTTGATTTTGGAAGAAAAACAGTCTTTGCAAACAAAAGTGAATAATATTGAAGAAGCTTTTAGAAAGAAACACACAACTCGTCATAAAATTTTCAAGAGTTTGACTCCAGATATTCGAAATAAGTACAAGGGTTTAGGGTATGATGAGAGTGACTTTTTCAAGAAAATCAACTGTACTCAACTCTATCAGGCAGAAAGGATGAATCGAGGGCTAACTGAAAAGATGGTTTTTGTTGCTGCTGAGGAAGTTAAACAAGAAGAAAATTTCAAAAGAAAGACCACAACAAAGTGCCAAAAACCATTTAATTATGATTCATTGAATGCTTCGTATGAAACTACTGATGGTTTCTCGTTCAAAAATAAATCGGTTTTCAATGCTGAAACTCTAATTTTTCAAAATCATGAACAAAGAGTCAAATCATACGCACCACGCCTGTACATTCTTCACGTGGAATTGCAGCGCCGACAGGAGATTCTTGAAACCAACTGCATAATTAACAACATCATTCTAGACATAGAAAATCAAATGTTGCAAGAACAATTGTTTCTTACACAATCTTCCGCTGCTCATGTTCAAAATTTGAACTCTGAACTTGTGAATCAACTGCAATTTGAAAATGATGTTTTAATTAATCAAGTTCAAGAATTTTCTGAAGAACTGGAACAAACACACAAGAAGGTTAAGAATCATGAAATAACCATTTCTCAGCTGTGTGATGATTTAAAAAGGAAAGTGCTTGAATCTCAAAAATCAAATGTTTCTAATTTAGAGTATTTTGACTGTGCACATCTTGTGATTCCTCAACTCATTATCTATGAACTAGAAACTCAACTTCGTGATGAAAAAATCAATCGGCTTTTGGGAGAAGTGGAACGTGGCTGGGGTGTGGCAATTCCTACTTGCCCAAAGGCTTGTAGAGAATATGTGTCTCACAAATGCAATCAATTTTGTGACCCAATGAGTATTCGTGAAAAAGGGTCTCCATCAGGCACCAAGTCTTCAACATCTGCATCATCTTCTTCTGCACCTTCACACATTAACAAAACTAACAAATCTTCTTCTCTCTCTTCTGAATAAGATAAAATCAATCGTCAAAGTTCCACAAGAACTTTTTCCAAACCAGAAGTGAGAAAGACAGTGAAGACTGTAGTGTCACAAGCAAAGAAGAAAACATATACTTCCAACTCAATCAAGAAGCCGAAGGTTGAGGACAAGAGTCACAAGAAACAACATAGTTCTAGAAAACAAGATTACTTTTCTTCATTTTGTGTCATTCATCATAAACGTTGTTTGAAAAATTGTAAGTCTGGTTTGAATTGGAAGAAAAGGTCTGATAATGTTTCAAATAATCAAACTGATACTTCTAAACCACAAGCAATTAAAGTTGAAATTTTTGTGCAAGTATCGGTTGTATACAAGTTCATTGTATAAATGCATGTTCGTGTCATCAAGATCGAATGTTGCGAGGTTTCAAATCAGTTCCTAACTGGAAAAATCCTGAAGAGGATATCATCTTCACTTGGTTTGTCAACTGTGCTGGCTACATCATTCATCAATGGATCAAGAAGAGTGAATTGCGTTTCTTCTTACGCAAATATGCACATTGGAGATTGCCTATGCTGCCTGGTGAGTGGGAAAATCATCTAGAAGTGATGAGAAGGGTGGCTGATTCTGAAAGAGAAGCACAACTACGAAAGCTTGAAGTAGCACAACTCAATTGATCATTGCGACAGATTTATTTTCTTAAATCTAAACAACAAGTTGCAAAATCACCAAATAAATCAGTTTCTCGCAAACCAGTTAACAAACCAGTTCACAATTCTTACAAACCACAATCATCAGTGAAATTTAAACCAAGCAAACAACAAACAACTTCACCTTCTCAAAAAGCTACTCAAAATGTCAGCAGACATAAACCGACTTTGAATAACAGATTTCAAAACAAATCAGTTCATCAACACAAATCTGTTGTTCATCTACATAACAACTCATCCAAAGCCCCTCTTGCTACAAATAAACAAAAATGGCAACCTAGGAAGTGGCAGATAAAACAGGAAAAGAAATCTGAATCTTTGATTGTTGATCATGTTATTTCTTCTGTTTCTATCTCTAACATACCTCATCCCATTTCACAATGGGTAAGGTCTTCACTTCTTGTTTCCATGTGCAGAAGAACAATCTTTGGTATATGGACTCCGGGTGGACCAAACATATGACTGGGGATAAGGGTCTTCTCAAACAGTTTGTGGGCAAATATTCTGAAAATGTAAAGTTTGGGAATACACAGGTAGTTATGAACTACGGATGGTTCATACTTGTAGGGGGAGAGTTAATTGCATTTTAGTTTGATCTGTTTTGGTATAATTCTGAAAATTCAAAAATATCTCAAACTGAAAATTCAAAAACATGTGCAAAATATTAAAAAGGCAAAAAGATTTTTTCTTCTTTCTCAAATTGATGCTTCATTTGAGGGGGAGTTTTTTTATATTTTCTTTGTCTTTGTTTTTATTAAAAAAATGGTCAAGAGAGAAAACGTTCAAATTTTTACAAGTTAAATGCAAGAAATGGTCAATTCCGACACATTTTATGTCGGAATCCGAGAAAATTTAATGAATATTTGTGTAGGAATTTCAAATTCCGACACTTTTATATCGGAATCGAGAGAGTGGATCTCAGTTCACACATTCCGACACTTTTTCTCGGAATCCGAGAGTGTATATGTGTTTATAAACTTAAAAATCTCGGAATTTTGACTTTTTCTCGGTTTTCTCTCTCGAATTTGACCAAATCTCTCTGTACGTTCAAAATTTCAAAAAGCTTTGGATTTCTTCAAGTTTTTCAGATCTACATCGGTTTTCTGTTGCAATTCTCATGGTACAATTCATTTTTCTTATCTCATACTACATATGTGTGTATTTTAGATCTACGTTGTCGAAAACCCTAACTGTCGATGCTTCTTTAGGCTGATTTAGTGGTTATTTGTTGTTAGTTGACTTGTTACTATCACTGGTATGCTTAGATAACATGTTACATGTGTTCTAATTCTTAGATTTTGTTTAATTGCATCTGTTTTGAGTGAGAATTGATCCTCTGTTTGAATCTAGGTTACGGGTTTAATGTTGGGAATTTATCATGCTAAATCAACACTGATGGGGATAAGTGTAGAGTTACAAATGCTTAGAATGACAATGGGTACAATCGAATTTGGTTTGCATGTTCAAAATCATGGTTTTCAAAATTTCGATTTGAATGTGTTCATAAACTGTTATGATTCTATCGGATTTCATAATTCCGAGAGTTTTCATCATTTGAAATCACCAAGTGTCTTCTCGGAATTCTTGATTATCTCGGATTCTTTGTTTTCTCGAAATCCTTGATTGTCTCGGATTCTCTGTTTTCTCGAAATCCTTGATTATCTCGGATTCTATGTTCTCTCGGAATTCTTGATTGTCTCGGATTCTCCGTTTTCTCGGATTCCTTATTATCTCGGAATCATTGTTAAATTAAAATTGTATTGGAATTCTTGTTTACTCGGATTCTTTGATATCTCGGAATTTCCATCATCAAGGAATTCTCTCGAAATTTCTAACTCTCGGAATTCCAACTTGTTTTCTATGGGAATCTCATCTAAGTTTTTGTCGGAATCTTCAATTCCGACAAAACACTTGGAGAATTTTGAAATTTTTTCAAATTTTTCAAAACTTAAATTTTTTTTTCAAAAGGAAGGAACAATCTCTTATAATCTTATCTGCTAAATATCTGATGATTAACCATGGGTATTATTGTATATTCTTGCAGATGGCTAACCCTGGTAACCTTCCAGCATTTGTTCCCTCTGAACAAGTGTTTCACCCAAACAACTACTTACCCAATCTTATGAATAATCACTACTTTGACTCCATCACCACCACCACTCAATTTCCTATTCTTTCTGAACTAATAGAAGTACATCTATTAAACCACATATTCTCCTACAACCCTATTGCTGACGGGGAAGAACCTCATGTACCCGAGGTCTATGTTCAACAGTTGTGGCACTCACTGCATAAAATTGTGAATGATGAGGGAGAGGAGATTCTAGCTGGGCAGATAGAACAATATAAATTCACTTTTGGTGTTGACAAGCTACGGACAATGTTTAGACTACCATCTGAGAGGGGCACCTATCCAAACAAGAACAAGTTTGGTCCTATTCCATCCAGCAAGGTTATATATCCCCATATGCAGGATCTGGGGTTCAATGGGGTTTTGACCAAGAGTGTCCAATTCAAAAGAAACAATATGGTACCAATTTGGCAGTCTTTGTATGCAATAATCAATCGGTGCCTTACTAGCATTTCCAAAGGAGTTGATGGTGCTAGTTCCAGTTCTTTTCAAATTCTGGTTTCAATGGTCAAACACTTGCATGTGGACTATGCATCTATCATATTTCAAGAAATTTCAAAAATCGTGCATCAAAAACAAGTTCCACAACAAACAAAGAAATTTCTTCCTTATCCGAGGTTTCTCTCGATGATTGTTCAAAGTGTAATGCTAGATCATCCAACTGACATCAATCGCAGGGATAATGATCCTCTGCCAACTGTGTACATCATGCAAAAACTTTACAAAATTGAAAAGACGTTTGAGGTCCAGGCTTTTATAATGCCTGTGGAATTAGTTTTGTTGATGGATCTTCATGATCCGGTAGTTCAGGCATATGTGAGGTAAAATAACTTAGCTCTTCTGGATCGACAAGAACCTGTTGATCCTACCCAAAGAGCATTAGAACCTGAGGGCTTAGATTCTACTAGTCAGTCGTCTTCGGGTGACACTGACGGGGAAGAGTCGAGGGAAAAGTCTGAGAGGGGTGAAGAAGTGGCTGAGGGAGATGAAAGTGTAGGTGAGGGAGATGAGGAGGATGATATGCCTATAGGAAAATTCATTGAAAAACCTCAGGCTCAGGAAACACCAGCTCAGGGTGTAGAATATAATGTTGAAAGTATGATTATTACACCTGAGGGAACAACTAAGGAAACAACTGTGTTTGCTCATGATGATATGTTTGAGATTGATTTTGATATAGAAGAAGAAGAAATATTAAAAGAAAAGGAAAATGAAAATGAGAGAAAAGAATTTAAGAGTGCTGAGAGTTCCCCAACCACAAATAGCCGGGAAACCACATCTGCCATCGGGTCTGACAGGGTCAGTCCTGGTGTTGAACAAGACTCTGGCATCCCACCAGAGCATGCACAAATCCCACCAAGCCACTCTGTTTCTTCTCAAAAAGAAATAGTTTCAACTTCTCACGGGGCTTTAACACATGATCTACCGAAGTCTCCTTTTGAGACAGTATGTATTGAAAAAGGTGTCATTTCTCCCCAGGCTACCGACTTTCATTTTGTTAAGCACATTGCAAGCCCAATTCTTTCTAAACACAAGGACACACCTATAATATCAACAAGGATCCTACCTGAAGGACCTAGCAGAACATCTATAGAAGCTACTCTTCGTAGACTTCAAGGATTAGATGGAAATCCCGCCACAATCAACCCTGATACAGCTGTGCATGTGGGTGGCTCAACTTCTGAGGGATTTGTTCCTCCAGTTGTTCCAGTATCAACGGGTAATCTACGTGATCCCGGTTTTGTTACACCTTCAAAAGTTACTCTGGTTGCCTCAGAATTTGTTTCTAAGGCTGATCTTGAAGCTGCTTTGTCTGTGGTTCATGCTAAGATTGATGTTGCAAATGAGAAGGTGGACAGGCTACTGGCTAAACAAGGCCCTGATATGTCGGTGGAGGAGTTGAAATCCCAGTTGTATGCAAAGCTAATGGCTAGACCAGATAATAATGAAGAAGATGCTACTCTGGTTGATTTACTAAGAAATGAATATAAGAAATCAGATTTTGAAAGTTTTAAGAAGGAGATGAGAGATAGCAAGGCAGCTTTTGGAGTTGCTTTTCACGAAAGAATGGATGCCATGGATCCCATTAAGGATGTTGAGGGTGAGGCTCCTCCAGCTAATGTTCAGGGGGAGACTTCAGGGAGAATTAATGCTGAAGAGGAAGCTGCAATTTCTGCTGCACTTAAAGCTTCTCTTGAATCCTGTCAGGCACAAGGAAAGAAGCGAAAACATAATGACCAAGATTCTGATCCCGATCATTCTGAAGGGGAGAAACGTGGTGCAACTGTGCCTTTGACATCTTTAATCTCAAAGTTATTTGCGTCTTCACAAAGCAAAGAACCAACACCAAAGAGGAGCAGAGGTAAAGGCAAAGGAAAGTTGCAATTAATTGATGAAGTTGTGGATGAGGTGGATGAGGCATTTGATTTTCTTCATGGAGCTGAGAATGTGGTTGATGCTTATGGGTCCCATGAAACTGAGGCTGATACTAGCAATCTGACTCTACAGCAACAGATAGACAAGATTTAAGAATCAAGAGTCATTACAACACTAAGGGTTGAAAAGCCTGAGGTTGATGAAGTTCCTACTCCTGAGCCGTTCACATTACAAATGTTCTGAGGATTAACAAAGAGGTTGCTGATCTGTTTCCTCCATCTTCGGGCAAATTCAGACAAACGGCTAGAGATCTGTTGAGGGAACAAGAAAATAATAAAAGACTGAAAAGGTTGAGAAGGGGTGCAGAGTGGAAAGTGCCTAAAACTTACTATCCAGATCCTATTCTGATCTCAAGTCTGAGAGACTTAAGAAAAAGAGTTGTGTTGACAACAAAGGCTTTGAAAAAGTCTGAAAGAAATTGGAGTGAATATGATATTGTAGTGGCTTTCATTGAACAGAAGATTCTTGAAATTTATTCTGATCAAGTTCAACCTGAACTACCTATCAATCTTCTGGGAGCTATTGATGCCTCTGATGCTGGTAAAAGAATACTTCTAAATTGGCATGGTAGATCAAGAGCTGAAGTGTTCTCTAAACATCCGATCTCCAAAGTAAAGTGCTCATTTGGTAAAGTTGTAAATGTGATTTGGGTTTACTTTCAAGTTTTGAGAATAGATCAGAGTTATAACTGGTTTAGTCAAGTAGACCTGAAGCATTTAAGCATGGCAGACATTGAATTCATTCTGGATGAGCTTGAAGCCAATAAACACAACTCAAAAGCTAACAATGCAGGATACAAGATCATTCTAGACTTTATGAAACAAAGAATCCGACTTACTGAAAGAAACGACATCCAGCTTGGTGCTGAGGCAGACAAAGCAAAGATTAATGTTCTAAAGCCTAATACCTCTCATCCCAGGATTGATAAGCCAGAAATGTTTCAAGTAGTTTGGAGGGATGTTGAGTCTGGAGAAGATGATGAAGGAATAGTTCTGTTTAACAGTAAGAAGGAGAAGATCTTTGTAAGGACCAAAAAACTCAATGTCTATTGTGATGGGTCTCTTAGAGTCTGGGTGATCAAGATTAGAGAGCATAGCTTCAGCCTTAAAGATGCCTTTGATCAATCTGCTAGAGTCAGCATGGCAGGTATTATGGAACAAATGGAAGAAAAGATGCAAGAAAGAGCTACTCTCCACAAGTGGCAAAGGATCTTGGGTGAACGGAACATAGACTAGATCGAATCAATGGGGAGATTGTTAGATCTAGATTTGATGATTAGATCTAGTCTTTATGTGATGTAATATGTATGTTTTAGTACTTAGTATAAATACTAAGTAAGCATTGACATATTCAAACTTTTTGACATATGCAATAGAAGAACACACACTTAAAGGTATAATTGTCATATTCTCTCTACACACACATACGAATTATTCACTATTCACTCTACTTTGACTTTCAACACTTATTATATTTTGTAAATGACGTTTACTTCCGCTATGCGTTTCATTTAAAAAGCTTAAATTTTCTCTAATTTTAAGTGCGTGAAAAATCGGTGTTACATTAAAACCATACACATATATATAAAGTATATTTTTAAGTTGAAAAGTTTTTCACTTAAAAGGATAATAGTTTTACAAGTTTTGTAAAACGGTTAAAACTGGCATGTAACACCGGTTTTTCACGCGCTTAAAATTAGAGAAAATTTAAGTTTTTTAAAACAAACGCAAAGCGGAAGTAAACGCCATTAACAAAATATTAAGTGTTAACTGACTCGACAGTTAAAATACAACAAAATTACGCCAAGTTCATCATCCAGGTGTTACCAACTAACCGACAAACTACCGACCATCGGATCACATATATTTACAACGAGCAGTGTTCCGCAAAAGATATTTATACAACAGCTACCAACAAGTCCCGCCTCACATAGGCCAACTACCTCGCATCTGCAAAAAGGGAAAATCAGGCACCGTTAGCTACAACTAGCTAGTGAGCACAGATTTACACATAAGCATCAATAAGCAGGTTATCCCAACTACGGGACAACACATAAGGCTATCCTAACACATAGCGTCGCGCCAACGAGTCAGTAAGAATCATATCTCGCAGGGTGGGAAGCCCCACTCAACGATTCAAACTGGGGACCAACTATCTGCAATGGTGGGGGAGTGAAGAGCAGTCCACCAAACGCGTTACAAAGCTCAAAGCTCAACATCTCGGATCTCAACGAAAGTTAAGATCCCAACTCACGTTAAGGAGCGGCGGTTTGCAAGACCACCCCGGCGTGCTGCACACCGAGTACCGTTGATCCCCGTTATTCCATCAAAGGGATCCAGCCTTCGGGAAGAAAGCTGACCTTAACCATGCCATCAACAGTCCGGACCAAACAATAAGCAACAACGACCCGTAGCGGGTCCAACAATACACATGCAATTCATAACCGACGTGTAAAGCAACTTAGCATGGCAACAATATATAACAACATGGCATAACATACCTCATATACGCACGTGTGCGACATCGACAACATATTTCAACAAACAACAGACAACGCTACTTACCGAGACTCATGGGAAAACTGGTACTCACCTCGAGATTACAGGAGGCAGATATGAATTCGGGAGTCCCAGGAGCACACGGAGTCGTCCGAATCACCTAACAATGTGGTGGCATCTTGGGATCCATGTGATCGCAAAGTCCCTGCCCAAACCACCCCAGCTTACGATCGCATGACACAACCATACGACCGCAAGGGTGGCATCTTGGGGGCTTACGATCGAAAGTTATGTACCTACGATCGCAAGTTACATTTCCTTCGTCCTTAGACGGTAAACCATGACAACGACACCCTTACGATCGCAAGACCCATGCATGCGACAGCAAGAGACACCAGACGAGCCATGCGATCGCAAAGGGAACCCATGCGATCGCAAGTACCCATGCGATCGTATGCCTATCCCATGCGATCGCAAGCACTGCTGTTACAGAAGGGTTCTTGCTCTGTTCGAGCACAGCAACTGTTTTTCGTGTTTTTGACCCAAAATCCATCTTGAATCCATATTCAAGTGTTTGTACATATTGTCTAACCGACATATGATCTTACTAACACCTTTCTATCATAAAACAATCAATACATCACAATTTAACCCATTAAAATTGATCATTTCTTCCTTTTTACTCAAGAACTAGGTTTAACAACAAACTTACCAAGAAGAGAGGAATACAACACGAAATCAGTGGAGATTGCTACTGGAATCTGCTAAGGAAACCTTAATTCACAATTTGCTTCTTGATTTCTATCTCCAAATCACAAAGTGTGTGTGTGTGTGTGTGAATGCTTGGTACGTACGTATGTATGTTAGTGTACTTGTGAGTGTGTTTTGAGATCTCAGGGGATAAGTATTCCCCCTAAAACCGACCCAAGTGGGTTTAATACCCCGCGTGGGTATTTCGTTCTCCTTTTCAACTTAAAACACGACTTAGGTTTATCCGTTTCAACTAACGGAGATATTTTCGGAATCATTAACTGAAACCGTTCAATTACTAACTAACTCTATCTATTAACGACACATTTCCAACTTTAACCACATAACCACGTGTACCAACAAATAACAACAATTACCAACAAAACAACTTAAGCAACTTGGTTAAAGTCAACGTACAACTAGACCAACACAATGTACAACATATTACTACTAGGCCCTATGTTAGGGTGTTACATGGCAAAATATTTTTGAAACAAATTAACCCTTTTAAAAATCTGAGACCAGTAGTGCTATCCATCTAATGGTATACATTTCCTACTCCCGGTACCTTGGTGTGTTGTCGTGCCCGAACCGTGCACACCCGGGTTCAAACGGATGTGGGAAGAGGGTGAAAGACATTGTGATTTCCTGATATGACGGGCCAGAGTTCACCCTGTCTTAGATGGTGAGATCTATTTTGGTGATTCCCTTATGTGACGGGCCTAAAGTGCGCTTAGGAGGACTAAATATGTACGAATTTTGTTTCATTCGATGTCCCAAAGATATTGGAGTCGTGTTTTGGATTAAATATGATCGGTTTGGTTTATACCCATCAACAATAGCACGGGCTCGGTGTTTCCGTGCCCAAACCGTGCACCGGTACGTGTGAAATATGGATCCTATTCTAAAATAAATTTATTTAAAGGCTTATAAATTATTTTAGAGGAATTAATTACATAAACGTTTTTTCTTGCATTTTACTGTAGATATCAATTTTATCTGTTATATCGTTTTATTAACCTGAGTAGTCTCTTAGTCTCATCATGCAAAAGTGGAAGCTTTAAGGTCCAAACTTTGTGTAACACCCTGAAATATGGGCTAGTAGTAACTGCTTGTACTCGTTGCTTTGTTGTTTGTACATTGACTTTAATTGGTGTGTTTGTTGCTAAATGGTCTGTTTTATATGTTATCTGGTGTTAATTGTGGATAAAATGTGGTTATGTGAAAAGTGTCGTAAGTGGACCAAGTCGGTATATTATTAAATGGTTTTAGATAATGGTTCTAAAAATATCCCCGTTAGTTGAAACGGATAAACCTAAGTAGTGTTATGTGTTGAATAGGGGAACAAAATACCCTCGTTGGGGTATTTGACCATTTAGGTCGGTCTTTAACCCTCCCTTATCCCCTGGGGATAGACAAAACACACACACATTCTACACACATACATACTTACATGAATACACATACACACCGAAACCTTTGATCTTTTGAGAAAGAAATAAAGAAGAAAGCTGTTGATTGGGGTTTCGTTAGCTGATTTTAGGAGCAATTCAGCCATAGTCATCTTCCTTGTAAGTGTTTTTGAGTTTTAAACTTAGTTTATGGGTTTTGAAGAAGATGACCCATTTGGTGGGTAAAATTGAGTTGTAAATGTTGTTTTGAATAAAGAAACATGTTAAAACACATATGTGGGTGTCAAACAAGCTGTAGGAATGATTGAATCTGAGTTTGAATCGAATTTGGTATAAAAAACGTGATAAACAGCTTCTGTCGGAAAACAGAGCTAGAACCTATAACAGCCATGCTTACGGCCTTAAGGGAAAGGCCTTGCGGGCGCAAGAAAATTCTTGGGTCCCTTACAACCGTAAGCAGTGGGTCTTGCGGCCGTAAACGTGTTGCATCTTGGTTTACCGTCTACGGAAGAAGGAAACATGATTGCGGGCGCAGGTACATCACTTGCGGCCGTAAACACTAAAGGAACCACCCTTGCGGGGGTAGGGATATGTCCTTGCGGCCGTAAGCTTGGGTGGTTTGGGAAGAACCCTTGCGGGAGCAAGAACTTTCCTTACGGCCTTAAGGATGATTTTTGTGAGGCCTTGCGGCCGTAAGTGATGCCGCTTGTGGGCGTAAGCAGTAGTGCTACAGTAACAGTTTGTAGAATTGTGCTTTAAGATGCACTAGCTGTTGTGAATTGGTAATTAAGCCTGAACCTATTGTGTTAGGTGATTCGGAGGACTCTGGGGATTCCCTACATTATATCTGCCTCTTGTGATATCGAGGTGAGTACCGGTTTCCCGTGAGTCTCAGTAGGTAAGTTATCTGTTGTTCTTGTTGACATGAGATTGGTGTATTTATACGTGCGCACATGAGGTATGCTGTAATATGATTTGACATGTCGTACTATTTGTAGTATAGGATGCATGCATGTAACTGGACCCGATTGGGTTGTATATGTTAATTGTAGTTTGTCCGGACACTGATTGGTGCATGATTGAGGTCAGCAGGGTGGGCTGGGTTCCCGGGGTCCTTTGGGCCACGAAATGGGAGACTAACGGTACTCGAGTGTATACGCTTGGGTGTTGACTCTGCAGGCCGCCGTTCCTTGATGAGACGGGGTTCTCCGCTATTAGCCGGAATTGGTTATGAACAGGGTTCTTGGTGTAAGCCGGAATTGGTTGAGTTGATCTGACTCTGTAACGTGATGGGTGGACTGCTCTTTGCTCCCCCACCAGTGCGGTTGGTTGCGGCTGATTCCCCAGCTAGGGTCGTTGAGCGGGCTCACTACCGTGCGAGAAATGACTCCTGCTGACATGATTGGCGTGCCACGATATGATAGGATAGCTTTGTGTGTTGTTTCTATTTGTGATAGCCTGCTTATTGATGCTTAAGTGTAATCTGTGCTCAATAGCTAGTTATAGCTAATGGTGCATGTTTTCCCTTTTCGCAAGTTGATGTTAGATAACCTCATGAGGCGGGCACTGATGGTCATTTGTTGTATATATCTTTTGGGGAACACACTTGTTGTACTGTATGGATCCGATGGTCGGTTTAGTTGGTAACGCTTGTCGGTTTGAAACTTGGCATATTCTTTTGTTGTAAATATTAGCCAAGTCAACTAACGATACTTAATTTGTAAATGGCGTTTAAATTTAGCTGCATGCTTTTGATAATCATGGTTTAAGAAGTTTAAATTAACTCAAATTTTAAGCTCGTGAAAGCGTGTGTTACACTTTGCAGTTTGGAAGTTGCACTTTAAGAATATCCTAAGGGCACAGGGAAGGCTGTACACAGTCGATAAGCTACCTCTAGCACGACCCGATTATTCTGCTTAGGACGAAGAGTATGATACATATTATAAGTATCTATCTGATGAATCTGACATCATGTCAATTTGATACTCTCCACAGAATCTAAATTTTCGGATGAACTCAAAAGCAAGTCAACTTTTGAGTTCGTGCAAGGTCTAGAGGAACGTTTCAAGAGCATAGAGCGTTGTGGACGTTTTCTGCTTATGAAAGACATTCTTTCATAGGGGATGAAAGAAGGCCAGTATTTGAGTGATCATCTCATTAACATAAGAAGGTTGTTTGATTGCTTAATGATTCTGGGATCACAAGTCAATGAACAAGAACTAGTGATGCTTTTGGTGGGGTCTCTGATGGATCACTATCAGGCAAAGGTAGTGGATAAGATCGGAGAACTGGAATCAATAGTAGTTGGTACGCACGAGTTTCCAATGTGCATAGATGACCATATGCACCCAGACATTCTTGATGCAACAGTAGTTGAATCAATTGAAGAAGATGACTGGATTGATGAGCTACTAGACATTTGATGCCCAGTTTGCGGTAGCAAGGATATTTACGAGCACTCACTCGACATTCATCAGCCGGACGTCGGTTCTACCGACAAGTCAGGTATCTTGATGATAGATTGCTTAGTTACTTCTTTTGAATCATGGGTACTAGATACCAGATGTGGTCATCACATTTGCAATCACTTGCAGGGATTCAAGAGGAGTAGGAAACTAAGGAAGGGAGACATGGACCTACGGGTAGGCGAAGGCTCCATCGTTGGTGTTGAAGCTGTAGGAACATATTGTCTCAGACTACCTTCGGGATTAATCATAGAACTAGAGGATTGTTATTATGTTCCTAGATTAATAAAAAATGTAATCTCGTGTGATTTATTAATAGACAATGGTTTTACCTATCATTCGATAGGAAAAACAATTATGTGTTTTAAAGATGATTTATTTTATTTTAAAGCAAGTTCACAAAATGGTCTATACACAATAAATCTACAAGATGACAAGGAAATCTATCATATAAGTAAATGGTCAAAGGACACTTTGAACCAAACTTACCTATGGCGTTGTCGGCTCGGACATATTAATAAGAAATGCATAGAGAAACTCCATGGAGATGAAGTTCTATGGTCATTTGATTTCGAATCAATTGACAATTGCGAATCTTGTTTGTCCGGAAAGATGACAAAGAAACCTTTCGACAGTTTGAATGAAAGGTCAAAGGAACTGCTAGGAATTATACACACAGATGTGTGTGGTCCTTTCAGTCAAGAAGACAGAGGAGGATACCGGTACTTCATTACCTTTACTGACGATTTCAGTAGGTATGGTTATGTGTATCTTATGAGACACAAGTCTAAAAGTTTTGATTTTTTCAAACAGTTTCAGAATAAAGTACAAAACTAGCTTGACAAGAAGATAAAGCTGCTTCGGTCTGACCGTGGTGGTGAATATCCGAGTCAGGAGTTTGACGATCAACTAAAGGAATGTGGTATTGTTTCCCAAATCACACCTTCATATATGCTACAGTGGAATGGTGTATCAGAAAGGAGGAACATAAGTTCAATCGGAGCATAGCAATCTTCCTGGTCCTATATGTAGATGACATACTCATCATAGGAAACGATGTACTAGCATTACAAGGAGTAAAATCTTGGTTGAGTAAATGTTTCCAGATGAAGGACCTAGGAGAAGCCGCATATATATACTTGGTATAAAGATCTATAGAGATAGATCTAGGCTGCTGATTGGACTTAGTCAAAGTACATACATTGATAAAGTGTTAAAACGCTTTAAGATATAAGAATCCAGGAAAGGATTTATTCTAATGAGATCTGGCGTACCATTGAGCAAGGCTCAATGTCCTACTTCTCCAGAAAAGCAGAAGAGGATGAAATCAGTTCCTTATGCTCCGGCAGTAGGATCGATTATGTATGCCATGCTATGTACTAGGCCCGATGTTGCTTACTCCATAAGCCTTACGAGTAGATATCAGCAAAATCTAGGTGAAGCCCATTGGTGGCTGTCAAGAACATTCTCAAGTACTTGAGAAGGACAAAGGAAATGTTCATGTTCTTTGGAGGAAGCACGGATGAAATCAGTGTAACTGGTTACATAGATGCGAGCTTCCAGACGGACAGAGACGACTTTAAGCCACAGTCATGGTTTGTCTTTACCCTAAACGGAGGAGCTGTATCTTGGAAAATCCAGAAGCAAGATACAATAGCATATTCAACTACAGAGGCTGAGTACATTGCGGCAAATGATGCGGCAAAGGAAGCAGTTTGGCTGAGGAATTTTATCTCGGATCTAAGAGTTGTTGCAAGTATCTTTAGACCGATTGATATATTTTGTGATAACATGGGAGATTTAGAGCAAGCAAAAGAACCAAGAGCTCACCAGTGGAACAGGAACGTACTTAGAAAATATCACATCATTCGAGAGATCATATGAAGGGGAGATGTGAGGACATGCAAGATACCAACAGATGACAACGTGGCTGATCCGTTGACTAATGCGCTTGCTAGAGATAAGTATAAGAGACATGCTAGTTCTATTGGAATGCAGTACATGTGACCTAGCAGCTAGTTTTCAGTATTTAATTAAATTGTATGGATTGAATTTTAAGACTTATGATTATGTATTAAACATTTTTGTGTGATGGAAATAGGAGGTTTAATATGATCGTTTTAAATTTCTCCATTTTTAGCATATTTATCTATCCATGATACACAAGTCTTGATATATCAAAATTACTCCGTACTTCCTTAGCTACTTGATGCGTTGGGAGCCACATCAGGAAGATATTAACGCTATTATAAATATTTGATGGATTATTCGTGTAGAGAATAACAGCACAAGTTTTGTGACCAAGTGTTTATAGATATTTATCGGAGGTACAAATATTGGAGGTGATCCGCATCAGACTAACTTCATGGAGCCTTTTGACATGAGTTAGCTGATTGGTTGTCCTTAGACCTGAAATGTTTGGTTTAGAGCACGAGGACTTCTGTACTTTGGAACGTTCTAACGTGACGCCGTAACAGGGTAACTATAAACGGGCGTATCTGGGTGCAGCGAAAGACGTGTGCTCAAATGCAAGCAGTCAAGATGGGATTTGCACCTTCTCTTAAAGAGAGGAGATATTCGAGGGCCCCTTGACGGTTAAGACTAAATGAAATGTGTGTCCGCGCTCAGATAGAATGATGGACAACATTTGGTAACTCCTTAACTGCAGTTGGTCGAGATCAGAAGTCAAGAAATGTAATCTTGATTTTTCAAAATAGATCATGTGCTCCATGTCTGAAATCCACATTACGAAATATCACGATGCAAAAGGAAAAGCCGGATAATCAAAGAAAACGATTACAGAATCTCTGGACATAAGAGAACTTATAGTCGTGGTTAACCTAAGTGTCTGGCTGGGGACCTCCTTAGGCCCATGATGAACAAGGGAGTGTAACTATCATGCACAAGTGGGAGTCTCATAGATTGTGTGCTGGGATAGTGTATACATGTCATCATATCCATGAACACTATGAGTCACTAAAGGGTCACAAAGCTGCACACCCAACTGATGAACCAAGAAACAATACAATGTGTGTAAAAGAGATATTTAATAGTTGATTAATTGTCGAGATAAATTATAAATGGACGTTTATTATTAAAAGGAGATATTAATATTAGTTAATATTTAATTATACAGTTTGGTTGGAAAATATTAATGAAAAGTTAATTAATTAATATTAAACCGAACTAGAGGGTTTGTTTTGTCAACACATCAAAGTGCTTGATCAACGGACCGGGCTTCGGGTCCAAGGGCCTTGATCCATTTAAATAACTATTTAAATGGATTAATCCCTTGTTTTTAACCTAATATAATCACTTTTGCATTTAACAAAAGGACAAAACAAAGACACTCTCTCTTTCCCTTGCTCTCGGCCGACGGCACCACCACCACCATATATGGTGGTCGACAGCGGTGCCCCTGCGGCAGCAGTCGGTGGTCCACGGTGGCTCCCTGCGGCGGCAGTCCTCCTTCTCGGCGATCGAAGTCCACGGCCGAACCCTCCCTTTGCGGCGAGAGTTCTTGGCGGCTATCCAGACAGACACCAAAGCCGGCGGCTTTTGGTGGTGTACATACACGCGGGATCTGTTTCTCGAGTATTGTTCGTGTAGGCGGACTATCAGCCTGTTCTTGAGGTGCAGTAGCTGTGTATCCCCCTCTAGCAGTTCAGGGTATATTTTTATCCTTTTTTAATACTGTTATGGACTTGTATACATATTATATCTGTTATAATTGTGATTGTTAGTTCTATTTCCCCGCCTGATCCAGTTGTGATCTTGGGATGGAATTTATGTTGATATTATTCCGCTGTGATTGTTGTACCCTATAAATCCCAACAGCTGGGAGTTCGTTCCTTTTTGGGGTTTGTTAGACCGCACTCCAATATAGTTTTGAAGGACAAGCCTTTTATAACTTATGTAACACTGATTTTGATATACTGGTCTTTTGATGATAGTTTGTTTATTATTTATTACATATCATTATGTAAACATGTTTATATCTTTATATTAAATGCTTCCGCAGTATATTTATTTTTAAAAAATAAAAAAATATAGCGGTATTACATTGCACTTCAACAAAGGAGATGTTAGATACACTCACAGTTGCATATGAAGGCACCGAAGAGGTTAAGGAGAATAAGACCCTCCCTCAACAGAGAGTATGAATTCATCTTTGGTCTTAAAGGTGAGAGTCTTACATGGGCATACACCAGGGTTAACTGCCTAGCTAATGACTTGAGAAGAGTAGATATAACCTAGAGCAACTTTGTCTTGGTCAACAAGTTTCTTGATTCACTTCCTGAAACATGTGATCACCTTATCACTATTCTTAGGCATGGTGAAAATATTAGGGAAATGTCTCTAGTTACACTCTATGGTAATCTTCTTAACCATGAGCAATCAGTCAAGCAAAAGAAGTTGGCTACCAAGGAGATGAAATATGTGGTGAAGGCTCCATCAACTCTAATGTCTAAGGATACTAAGTTCAGGAGCCTTGTTGTTGTTGCCTCATATTTAGATGAAGAGGAAGAAGAGCAAGAAAGTGCTGGAGAAGAAAACCTTTGATAAAATATTATTAGATTTAATTATTAATTAAATCTGTTTTTATTATTATTATTGTTATTATTTGCGATAACCAAGAAAACCGAGACCACCATTATCGGCGGCGGCCTCAGGCGGTGGCTGTGGTCAGGTCGGCGGCGTCCCAGTCGTGGGCATCGGCTGATCGACGGCAGTCCTGAGGAGAGGCGGCAAGCCGACCGTGATCTATGGTGGTACGCGGCGCGGTTTAGCGACGCGGTTAGCAGCCCAGTTAGCGGCGCTAACTGTGTGGTGGCCTTCGGCCCAGAGAACCACGGCCCAGGAAGCCAGCGGCCCAGTTTGGGCTTAGCGGCGCTAAAAGCAAATGGGCCTTGGCCCAGTTTTTTGTTTGTCTCGACCCAGATTAAATATTTGGCCCAGCTCGCGGTTCAGATATTTTGTGTTCAATATTAAATTGAAATACAGTTATTATTTTAATTTAAGGTTTAAATATTATTTTGAGTGTTTTGATTAATAATCAAAGTATAAAACATGAAATATATATTTATTGCAAATAAAGGAAAAACAATATAGGGATTTTAACAGGTTGTTAAAATCAGTTATTTTCATCAAGATGAATAATTTAGAAATCAGTTGCTTTACTTTCATGTATTAGTTTAGTACATGTTTGGGATGTCATAGCCGAGCCCTAGACCTTGTGGATTGTTTAATTTCTCGCACTTGTGGTTGTGATTGGTTTTATTATTCTATGGTGTGGGGAGGCCTGCGTGCCACTTACAACCCCTATTCTATTTTGTAAAAGTACTAGAATTAGCGGGTCTGCGTGCCTTTGATCATCTTGTAATTTTTATTATATATTCTAGTTTTTAGTTTTTAGAATAGAATAGATTATTAGAATAAATATGAAGCTGATACAAAGAAGCAAGAAGCAAGGAGCAAAGAGAAAGATTGGATGCTGGAGCCAGTGGGAGCTTCAGAACGCCATGCCATGTGTGTTGTGTTTTTTCCACTTAGGTTTTGACCTTCGGGTTTTTCGTGTGGCTCACGAAACCGACATTAGTTATGGGCAAGGTGAAGGCATAGTTGTTTGTGGTTGTTTTATTTCTTTACATACTATATATATGCGTGGTTGTGATTAACACGATGAAATAAAACAAGGGTTTTAATAATAGTTAATTATTGAAACAGATGTTTTTTTTTTAAACTGGCAGTAAAGTTTTTCACGTTAAAAACTTGGAAATCCTTTTTAGAAAAATCTTAGATCAGTGTGCTACCCACCTAATGGTACACCCTTGCTGTTAAACGGTACTCTGGTGTCGGAAGTGCCCAAACCTTAGGCATCCGGGTTCAAACCATTGCGGGAAGGGGCATGAAAGGTTCTGCGATAATCGGTAGTCCTGGCCAGAATTCATGCTGTCTTAGGTGGTGCGATCTATTTTGGTGATAATCGGGAGTCCCGGCCCAAAATGCACTAGAGGGACTAAACATGCACGGTTCTCGTAACCGATGTCCCGCGGATCTAGGAGTCGTGTCCAGTTAGGATACGATTGGTATAGTTTTAACCTTCCAGAAATAGCATTGTCCCGGTGGGAAGTGCCCAAACCTTGCATCGGGAAATATGAAATATGGATCCTAGTCTAATATTTTTTGTTAAAAGGTAATAATTATTAGAAGATATAATCAATACTGAATCGGTTTTATCTTTTTCTTTTTCTGTAGATGTCTATTATATCTGTTATTCCGTTTTATTCACCAAGAGAATCTCTAAGTCTCATCACTAGAAAGTGGAAGCTTTCGGGTCCAAACTTTGCTGTTTGGAAGATGCATGAAAAATGTTTTAGATGCACAGGAAAAGCTTCACATTATTGAGACATTGCCTCCAGAACGACCAGGAGTAGATGCCCAGGATAGTGAGTATGACACTTACTATCAGTATCTGGATGACGAGTCTGAGGTAATGTCGATTCTCATTCTTACATCATCATCCGAGTTTACGGATGATCTCCGTGAGAAGTCGTCTTATGAGGTTGTTCAAGGATTGGAGTAGAAGTTCAAGTTTAGTGAACGGATATGTCGCATGCTATTGATGAGGGAAATCCTTTCAGCCAAGATGAAAGAAAGTCAGCCTATTAGCGATCATCTCATCAATATGAGAAGGCTCTTGGATTGCTATGAGAGCTTGGGGTCAAAATCAAAACCACATGAGCTAGTTATGCTCATGCTCGGTTCCTTGTCGGACTATTACCAGAAAAGAGTAATGTATGTCCTCGGTGATTTTGAGATGACTGTCGCAGGGTTGCACGAAATCCTCATGTGCATTAGCGACGAGTTGAACCCGAAGCAGCTAGAGTCACCAGTTGTGGACCCTATGCAGGAAGATGACTGGCTGGAAGAACTTGGAGAAATTTGTTGCCCAGACTGTGGTAGCAAGGATTCATGCGAGCACTCACTCGACATAGATCAGCTGGACATTGGTTCGCCCAATGATACAGGTATCTTTATGATAGATTGACTTGTTACTTCTTATGAATCATGGGTATTGGATACCGGATATGGTCATCACATATGCAATCATTTGCAGGGATTCAAGAGAAGTAAGAAACTGAGACAAGGAGATATGGACCTGCGGGTAGGCGAAGGCTCCATGGTTGGTGCTAAAGTTGTAGGGACATATTGTCTTAGTTTGCTCTCGGGCATGGTCTTAGAACTAGAACCTTGTTATTATGTTCCAAGACTAATTAAAAATGTTATCTCGTTCAATTTGCTGATAGACTGTGGATTTGCTTATGTTTTTAATGAAAAGGCTATTTCATGTTTTTTTAAAATGATGTTTTCTTCTTCAAAGCTACTCCAGAAAACGGTCTATATATGCTAAATTTAGATAACAATGACATCTATCATATAAGTAAGAGATCCAAGAGTAACTTGAATCAAACTTACCTCTGGCATTGTCGTTTAGGACATATAAACGGGAAACGCATAGAGAAACTCCGAGATGACGGAATTCTAGAACCATTTGACTTGGAGTCATATGATGTTTGCGAATCTTGTTTGTCTGGTAAAATGACAAAGCAGCCTTTCAACAGTGAGAATGAAAGGGCCAGCGAGTTATTAGGGATTATACACACAGATGTGTCCGGACCCTTTACTCCAGAAGCTAGAGGAGGATACCGGTATTTCATAACCTTTACTGATGACTTCAGTAGGTTCGGTTATGTCTACCTCATGAGACTTAAATCTGAAAGTTTTAACAAGTTCAAACAGTTTCAAAATGAGGTACAAAATCAGCTGGACAAGAAGATAAAGTCGCTTCGGTCGGATCGAGGTGGCGAATATCTGAGTCAGGAATTCGACGATCATTTGAAGGAATGTGGGATTGTTTCACAACTCACACCTCCGTACACTGCTTGACATGGTACGATCAATGATGAGTCGAAGTTCACTACCATTGTCGTTTTGGGGACACGCACTCGAGACAGCAGCGTTCATGCTGAACCGGGTTCCAACCAAATCGGTTGAAAATACACCGTTCGAGATATGGACGGGGAAAAAGCCCAAAATGTCTTTTCTAAAGGTTTGGGGATGTGAGGTGTATGTTAAGAGAACATTCACGGATAAACTCAATCCCAAATCAGATAAGTGTATCTTCGTGGGCTATCCCAAGGAAACCATGGGATACTATTTCTACAACCCAGATGAGAACAAAGTTTTTGTTGCTCGTAAAAGGGTATTCTTGGAGGAGAAGTTTCTAAACTCAGAGACTCCAAGAAAAGAAATAGAGCTTCAAGAAATTGAAGAGGAGGAGATTACACCACCACCGATAGTTGAACCTGTAGTTCAACAGAGAATTGTTGAACCTCAACCCGAGTCTGTGGTTGAGGAAGAGGTGCAAACACAAGACCTTCGCAGGTCAAGTAGGTCTCGTAATGAGCCAGATAGGTATCTGGGATTCCTAGTTGCTCAAGACGAAGGGGATCTTTTAGAACCCACTACCTACCAAGACGTTGCCTCAGGTTTAGAATCTGAGAAATGGCTAGAAGCCATGAATGCGGAGATGCAATCCATGTATGACAACCAAGTTTGGGAGTTAGTAGATTTGCCTCAACACAGTAAAGCTGTTGGGTGCAAATGGGTCTTCAAAAAGAAGACAGACATGGATGGAAAGGTGCATACTTTCAAAGCAAGGCTAGTGGCAAAAGGTTTCACGCAAACTCATGGTGTTGACTATGATGAAACTTTTTCCCCAGTGGCAATGCTTAAGACTATTAGGATCCTTATGGCCATATCAGCATATTTTGACTATGAGATATGGCAAATGGATGTCAAAACCGCTTTCCTTAACGGGAAACTGACAGAGGATGTATATATGATACAACCGGATGGTTTTGCAGATCCAAAGAACCCTAATAAAGTATGCAAGTTGCTTAAATCCATTTATGGACTAAAGCAAGCATCTAGGAGCTGGAACTTACATTTTGATGAGCGAATCAAAGAGTTTGGTTTTACCAAAAGTGAGTTCGAGTCGTGTGTTTACACCAAATTCAGTAGGAGCGCGGTAACCTTCCTAGTCTTGTATGTAGACGACATACTGTTAATAGGAAACAATATACTAGTATTACAAGAAGTAAAATCCTGGTTAGGTAAATGTTTCCAGATGAAAGACTTGGGAGAAGCTGCTTATATACTGGGTATAAAGATCTATAGGAATAGATCTAAGCGGCTTATCGGACTTAGTCAAAGTACTTGTATTGACAAAGTCGTGAAAAGATTCAAGATGGATGGATCCAAGAAAAGATTCATTCCTATGCAATCTGGCGCGATTTTGAGCAAGGCTCAGTGTCCTATGTCTAGTCAAGATCAGGACAAGATGAAATTGATACCATATGCCTCGGCAGTTGGTTCGATTATGTATGCCATGCTATGTACTAGACCCGATGTTGCCTATTCTATCAGTGCCACGAGTAGATATCAGCAAAATCCTGGTGAAACTCATTGGGTAGCCGTCAAGAATATTCTCAAGTATCTGAGAAGGACGAAAGACATATTCCTAGTATATGGAGGTTCGATAGATGAGCTCAGTGTAACTGGTTACACTGATGCTAGTTTCCAGACCGACAGAGACGACTTCAGGTCGCAGTCAGGATTTGTCTTTACCCTAAACGGAGGAGCCATATCTTGGAAGAGTTAGAAGCAAGATACAATAGCAGATTCTACTACAGAGGCAGAGTATATTGCGGCAAGTGATGCGGCAAAGGAAGCTATCTGGCTGAATAATTTTATCTCGGATCTTAGAGTTGTTGCCAGTATCTCTAGACCGATCGATATATTCTGTGACAACTCAAGGGCTGTAGCACAAGCTAAAGAGCCTAGAGATCATCAGCGGACAAGGCACGTACTCAGGAAATATCATCTCATCCGATAGATCATTGGAAGAGATGATATTAGATTGCAAAATATACTGACGGACGACAACGTTGCTGACCCGTTGACGAAGCCGCTAGCTAGGGCTAAGCATGAGAGGCATGCGAGTTCTATAGGAATGCAGTACTTGGAACATAGCAGCTAGTTCGTGTTTTTTATTAATACTATAGATGTAACTTGAAACTCGTTTATTATGTAATTACATTTCATGGGATTGAAATAGGAGGTTTTTACATAATTGTTTCTAGTTGTCTATTTTTTGCATGTTTAACCTATCCATGACAAGTCAAGTTATGAATTGTCTAAATGCCCGTAGCTACTTAATGTAGTGGGAGCTACATTAGGGAGGTAACGCTATTATGGATATTTGATGATTTATTCAGGTATGAATAAAAGCACAAGGTTGTGACCAAATGTTCATAGATATTTATCAGGGGATAAATATTGGGGTGATCCGCATCGAGTTTACTTCATGGAGCATAAACATAAGTAAACTTGATAGGTTGTCCTTAGACCTGAGATATTTGGTTTAGGGCGTGGTAACTTCTGTACTTTAGCATGTTCTAACGTCACGCCGTAACAGGGTGATCATAAGGGGCTTGTCTAGGTACAGTGGAAGCCATGAGCTCAAATTGCAAATAGTTAAGATGGGATTTGCACCTCCTTTTTAGGAGAGATATTTTTTTAGCTCCTTGACGATTGAGACCACTGAAAATGCGTGGCCGTGCTCGGTTAGAATGATAGTTTTTCATTCGGTAAACCGTAACTGCAGAGTGTCGAAATCAGAGTCGAGAAAATCTGAGTATTTAATAAGATCCCTGCTCCATGTAAAATACTCACATTACAAAATATCGCGATGCAAAAGGAAAAGCCTAGATAATCCAAGGCGTGGATTATGTCTCTAGATATAAGAGATCTCATAGTCTGGTAAACCTAAGCGTCTGGCTAGGGACCTCCTAAGGCCAACGATGTACAAGGAGTGTTACTAATCTTGCACAAGTCGGAGTCTGTTAGATTATGTGCAGAGATAGATAACATGTACTATCGTGTCCAATACTATGTGACACTAAAGGATCACACCGCTGCACACCCAATTAGAACCTTTTGGATTTTACCTGTTTGTGTATGACAATAATTAATAGTTTAATTAATTATTGAGAAAAGAAAGAAATAATAAAAGTTATTTATTATTTAAAAAGGAGAAGTTAATATTTCGTTTAAATATTAACGGGACCAATTAATTAATAGTTATTAATTAATTAGAAAAGGTCGAGGGTATATTTTGTAATTGATTAATAGTTTAATTAAAGCTAGGCTTTAATTAAACGGGCTTGGCCTAATAAGGTTTATTATATATAAACTTCATTAGCCTTGATTAATCACATAAGTCAATTACAAGATTAACAAAAGAATACCCTAAGGCTCTCTCCATCTCTTCTCTTTCTCGGCGGCGCAAGAAGCCGAGACCAACCACCGTGCGACGATGGGCGGCGGCGGCGCGGAACACACACACACACGCGGGTCACGTTTTGATCCGGGTTTAATCCTTAGGCGGTCTAGCAGCCAGTTCGAGGTGGTGCAGTAGCGGTGGATAACCTGCAGCTGTCTAGGGGCATAAAGAAAGTTTTTGGTTTGCAACAAAGGTATAACTTTCTAACCCTCTTCCTCTTTTAGTTTCTGTACGAGTTAGATGAGATCACTGGAAGGGGTTTTTATTCCGCTGTGCATGTTATAATATGTTTTTTATACCTTACAAAACCCTTCAGTTCATAGGTTCAAACCTTTCAAGAAGGGAAAATGTGTCAAGAAGTTCAGCAAGAGGCTATCAAGTGACAAAAAGTTCAAGTCCAAATCAACCTTTGATGCCTTCACATCTGAGTGTTACAACTGTGGCAAGATTTGGCATATTTCCAGTGATTGTAAGTCCAAAAGTAACACTGGTTTTAAAGTTGTGCCAAAGCAGGAAATCAAAGTGGATTATGAAGCTAAGTACAAGAAGCTCCTTGCTTCTATCCCTGACAAAAAGAAGAAGAAAGCCCAAGGTCAAGTATTGATGGTTGAGGATGAAGATTGGGCTGAGGAAGATCTACCATCAGATGAAGATGAGGTCATCACTGCTCAGCTCAGTTTAATGGCCAACACAGGTAGTGGTAGTAGCTCTTTTGATGAGGATGTGAAAAAGGCTGCTAAAGATTATATTGCTACCAACTGGGATCCTTCTTCTATGTATCAGTTTGGCAAATTTATTAACTATGATGATAATGAGAACAACACTATGTTTGATTACTTGTGTGTTGATTTCCAATCTGCTATTCAAAGAGAAAAGAAGCTAAAATAGAAATAAAATCACCAACGGAGAAATTAATTCTTAAAAATGATGAACTTAGATATATGACAGTGTTGAAAGACGAACTAGCCAATCAAAAGATGCTTAATGAGATCTTAGTAAAAGAAACTAGTGAAACAACCAAAAAGTTCAATGACCTTCAAAAAGTAGTAAATTTTTTGTGTGTATCAACTGAAAAGACCATCTAGTGTGTTAATGAGCAAATACCCAAGCAAGTTCAAGCTATCATTGGTGGAAATTACTCTAAGGATGCTAACCGTGTTGATTTGATAAGGTCATAAATATTTTAGAAAAAGCTAACATTTAACCATAAGCTTTTCACAAAGTTGTTAAAGACAAAAATGTGTTCACCAACATATTTTCAAAAGTGAAAGTTCTCATGAGAAAACATAATCACTCATGTAGCTTATACAACTTCTATTGTGATGTTAGAAAGAAAAACAATACGAAGATTACGTGATTAAAGGATGTGAGTAAAGGAAAGGAATCCTATGCTAAGACCAAAGATACATTATGTTGTCAAATCTTGAAAATAGATGACTTAAATCACTATGTTGAGCTAACTATAGATTCATTAGCTAATACCTCTGTATCAACTGATCGGATAGCTGATGATAAATGCTTAGCTGATGGTTTGTTAGCTGATCATAGCTCATCTTCTAACTGATTATCTATCAAGAAGTACTTAACTCGTTTACAATAGGAGAAACTGTGAGTAAAAGGAATGATGTTCATATTGTTTCCAAGCCCGCCACATCAAAGATTGACAAAGAACTCTTAAAATCTAAGGGTCAATCTAAGGTACCTGTTAGCAAAGACCTACACGGTTTGCAAGATTAGCTTCAAAAGCTGAGTGGTAAAGTTAGTCAGCTAATGACTAATAGTCATCAGAAAATTGATAATGCAGCACGTGGGCATTCTAGAAAGCTTGTTCAATGCTCTAACATTGGTATCAGAGCCACCTTAGCAAAGTACATGCACCTTGGTGGCTTGAAAAACCAATTTTAAAAAATGGACATTATGTCCGGTAGGTCTTCACGGCTCGTGTAGCGATCGTGAAGCGGTCGTGAAGGCCGCACGACCAGTCTCAAGGGTGGTGGCCGTGAATGGCAGTGGGTCGTGAAGGGCTCGTGAAAAGTGTTTTTGGCCTTTTTGAAAAAGAAAGCTTAAAATTGGTTTTTGGCATTTCTTGTTTTGGCTTTCCATAATCTATTTTTGGTCTTTCAGGCCTTAGAAAAGCCCCATGTGTGTCCTAGTTCGTATATTTGCATGTATTGGGTCGTTTTGGAATGAAATGCACACATGCATGCACTTATATTGTGTATTATATGAATATAGGTTTACAAAATGGTTGGAAACCCTAATGCATATGTACAATGATTGTTCGAATTTTGTGCCTTGAGTGTTTAGATAGGATTTTTGGGAACAATCTTAATTAGGATACATTTTGCATGGTTTGGTATTGCACACCATACATTGTTTATTACATGTTTATGGTTGTGATGCTCCGGTAACATATGAGCCATATTAGACCCATGTTATGTGTATGGTGGTTGATTAAAAATTCATTCATTCATTTGATGGTTTATAATAATTAATCAATTTATTTGGTTTGTAAAATTATTTTTTTATTATGGCTTGCATGCCATTGTTATTCTTCATATTTGTAAAATAGTTTAGAATATCATTCCGTGGCTTGCATGCCATTTCTCTTCAAAATTGTATGTAAATTTATTAAAGAAGATCAGTGACCACAATCTGGAGTCTTGGAGAGGATGTCTTAGCGATTACGAATCCAGAGGTCATTTAGATGCAAAGGATTTAGTGGGAGCACACATCAGAGTCAAAGAATTTTGTTCCTAGTTGCCTTTGTACTACTCGTTGTCTCACGGGAAGGACGTATAGGGTTGATAGGTATATATATTTGTGATTGCATGGTTGTTTATTATTTTGTATATTTCTTTCATTGATGTTTTAGGATCTTCGCATGCTAGAAAATTTTTCAAAGTAATAAAGATTAGTAACCTCTAACTATTTGACACCTCAATCAATAATAAATAAAATTTAGGGTATTACATTGAGCCACATAAATAATAAATAACTATTTATTATTTATTTCTCACTGAATAATTTATCTAATTAATCTATGTCACACAATAGAAGATGACATCCAATAATGGTTCTAATTGGTGTGTGACATTGTGACCATTTAGTGTCTTCTTACAATGGATATGGTGATACGTGTTATCTGCCAAGTGCACACTAATGTTAGAATAAATACACAACCTTATACTTTTATAGTTCTAATTGTAACAATAATGATCGATGATTTGTAAAAGAAATACAAACATATCACTTTGTATAATGATACCATGTTTCTGCCATCACATTGGCCTTCAACCTCGTCTTGACACTTCTGCCGCTGAACTAGGTGTTTACACCGACAATCGTCATTTTTTATATTCTCATCATATGTGTTTTATAATTATTTGATATATTATAATTTAGTATTTATCATTTTCTAAACCAACCAATGTATCAAATATGTATAGTATCTAGTTAAAATTTAATAGAAAATCAATCATTCACATTCTCAAAATACAATGATAAAACTTATAATATCATATAAGATAATGCGTATTAGTCCATAACTAGTGTTAGAGACCGCACTTCGTTGCGGAAACATAAAATCATAAATAGAAGGAATAGAAATATTTTTAACGGAATGGGACGTGATGAGAAGTATAATCTTTGATATCACCGACCCCGTTACCATCTTTACTTGAACTTTTTGAACTGAAAATTTGTCAGTATTTTTAGGGTTAAAGTCATTAAAGACAAAGATGCTTTCCCCCATGTTCTGATATGGCACATTAACTTTTTTTTACACATATGACCATTTAACTTGTAAGAAACCTGTTATTATAGCCATTTTGGTGATTTTGACCTGCTATTGGTCATCTTCTTCCCCAATTTCCTTCACTTTGAAGCCAAAATTCTCCTTCTACACTCAACGAAAATCAATGATTCTTGACTCTATGGAAAGGTAATCGAGTTTTCTATCAAGTAGTACAAAAAAACCGAACAAAAACGAGTTTAAAATGTGTCAATTCATCAAAATACCGTAAGGGTGTCGAATAGGGTCATTACCGACTTTAATTAGCAATAACTTGGCCTACACTTGATGGTTTTTTAAGAATTTGGTGTCCATTGAAAGGTAAAAAGATTATCTACGACAATCTAAAAAAAGAATGATGTAAAACAATCAAAAATCGAGCAAAAAAACACTCTTTTTTTCTGCCCTGTTTTCGAACAAAAAACCCACCAAAATCGAGACTTTGAGCTCCAAATTCTCCCTCAATACTTGACGAAAATTCATGAATTTGGTGTCATTTGAAAGGTATAATGATAAATTACAAGATTCTACAAAAAAATCACAAAAAAAAAAAATTCAAAAATCGACCTAAAAATCGCAAAAAACCGGCTAAAAACGGGCTGGCAGGTTGCAGGTCACGTTTTGGCCACATCGACACGGTTTTGGTAAGTTAAATGGCCAGATGTGTAAAAAAAAACTTAATGTGCCATATCGGAACATTGGGAAAACCATCTTTGTGTTCAGTGACTTTAACCTGTATTTTTACCATATTGCCAAAGCAATACAAATATTACATTTATGTATTATAATACAAATGAGAAAATCAATGGCGAAGGTGAGGAAAAAGAATTAGTGGACTCCAATATTATTTTGTAGTTAGTAAGAGAATGAAATAGGAGGAAAAAGTGGAAGCATATATTATTTTTCTTTTTAGTATTATATTTAAGAAAATACATTTTTAAGTAAATATTGCATCGTTATTATAAAAAAGAAGAGTAAAAGGCAAATAGGTAATAATAGAAAGAAAAGAAAAAAGTAATAAATAAATATGATGTTATAAAGCAAAAGCTAAAATTGAATAAACATAAGAAAAGAATAATGGTAATAAAAAGCCAAAATGAGAGGAAAAAATAGGTGGAGAGGGCCTGTTAGGAAGCGCCTAAACCATTTAGAAGAAATGGGCAGAAAAATGAAAGTCCTAACCATTATGACACAAGAAATTATTGACTTTTAGTTGGAAACCACACACACACACACACACACACACACACACATATATATATATATATATATATATATATATATATATATATATATATATATATATATATATATATATATATATATATATATATATATATATATATATATATATAACAAGGGGGGTATGGCGGATAATTTGGGTTTCTGTTAAACCACTAAAATTGAAATGTCCTAACCATTATGACACAAGAAATTATTGACTTTTAGTTGGAAACCATATATATATATATATATACATAACAAGGGGGTATGGCGGATAATTTGGGTTTCCGTTAAACCACTAAAATTGAAAATAAATCATGACATAAATAAGATAAAAATAAACAAGAGAAGAATATTTGCGGAGAGTATTTGCAGCGGTAGTTCCACGAGAAGAATATTTTTGGTTTTTTGATAATAATAAGGGATATAATATGAAGTGTTTAAGGAGTAAGGATTATTCTAAGAGAGCAGAAGAGAGAGAGAGTTTACGCTGCCATGGATTTTTTGAACAAGCTCGTATTATTATTGATTTCTTCGTGAATTACAACTGAGCATTTGATCGTTTATATAGACGATCGAAATACAAAACGATAAAAACAATAAGTACAATATCTATTACACTAATAATTCACATGAGAAAAAGTCAAAGTACTATTCGTACAATATGTAAAATTTTCAAAAAGTTGCATTTATTATTGTCAGTAACTTGGTTGATTTTTTTTTTGTCTTTTGTGTGTGTGCGTCATTGAATACGTCTGATGTGCATTATTGTCTGTGCTGTTGCGTCACTGCTTACGTCTGATCTGCTTTATTGTTTGTTGTTCAAGGTCCTCTAGAAGTCTCTATGTGTTTCGTCTATTGATAGTGCCGTAGCCGTATCGTCTTCTAAAGAAAAATTAACATTTTCTTTGTTATTTTTGTCTTCTGTCTTCATCATCTCTCATTCCCCTGAAAAAGGAAGAAGCATGTTCCAGTTTTTGTGTGACCATATCTGCACATAATGGCCTTCTGCTAGTAATTTAAAGCTCTCCCAGAAAAAGTCTTGTGGTAGATTTGGGGTTTGCTGAAAGAGTGTTACTTGTTGAATAAAGTTCTCACATGTTTCAAAGTTTATTTATGTAGATGCTTCAAGCTGTTTGAACATATTTTGTGTAGCCAGCCTGTGAGTAATGAAGATTCTCTTTTTTGCAGGTCTATATGTGTAATTATCTGCTTCTGGAAGAGATGCGAATATTTTGCATCCGATTACAGGATAAGAGCTGTAGGATGCTATGTTGCCTGCTGTCAGTAAAAACTTTTCGCCAAACTTGTTAAGGATAGCTTCTATCTTGGGATTTTATTTGAATTCGAGATAATCAATCATCCCATTGTGGTAGAATTGAAGAATCTCGTCTTCAGTGAGTGTAGTAGTGTTCAAATTTATTTGTAAGAATAGTAATCCTGCTACATGATGTGTATCAATGTTGCCAACTCCAAGCTCGCTGGTGTAGCTTCTTTGTATAAATGTTATTCCCTTGTATTTGTCTTCGTGAAAAGCAATATCCATGATTATTTGTTGTAAGTTGTGTAAAATAATAGGGAATTCTTTACAATTTTTTTCTGAAACAATTTGTTCAAACTCTTTGAACTGTCGTATAATAGGTTCTAGAGTTTGTCTCCAAGGAAGATATAAGATCCTTGCCTTGAAGCTATCATAGTTTCAGTGTATAACTGTGTTCGTTCTCTTTTCTTTCTTCTCGATTTCTTTTTGAAGCTGTGTATTTTTTGCTTCCAGAAGTGCTACCTTTTGTTTTAACATACTGTTTTCAATCTGGGTTTGTATATACTGAGTATATTAATTGTTCAGAATTCATTTTTGTCATGTCTGAAAATGTTTTTACTTCTTCAGGTTCTATATAAATATCAGTTACCCCAAAGTGTTGTCTTGCGACTTGCATGGCTTCTAAAAAATTATAGAATCCTGTATAGAATCCTTTTCTGAAAAATTATAACTGTCTCCCATTTATTGAAAATACTAATTTTTGTTCCCCTAAAAATTACATAATGAGAAAATTTTTGTTTCTTTATTTCAGGGGCTTTTTGACTTTGTTCAACAAAATATATACTTAAAGCGTTTAAAACTTGTGCTTTAAAAGACGAAGCTTGTGGCATAGTTTGCACATGCTAAAGATTGTCTAACAAGCACTGTTGTTTTTCATTTAGTTGCATACCTATGATGGGTCGAAATTTTTTGGCATCATCATGGCATACTTGTAAAGCATAATTTCCAAATATAATAACCGAACTAGCTGGTTTTTGTATAGTTTGTATATTTTTTGTACCATGTTGTAAAACATAGGGATTGGTAGGACAAATTTTATTCATCTCCAATCGTGGTCTTATTGAAGAACTATAAGTTTGTAGTAACTGTGTTTGTGTAATATCCTCAAGTCTTTGTTCGGAAGTCTGTTGAGAAAGACTCTGAACTTTGGATTCTTCTTCTGCTGAAGATGATCCTTTCTTAAATTGTGTAGGATATATAAGTTTCTTCTTTCCTTTATCTTTGCTAGCCATCTGTAACAAATAATTTGTTAATGTTTCTAGAAAGCATATATGCTATACCATTATTTTTTCTTTTAATGTGTTCAAAGTTTATCTTATACCCACTGTCTTGTATGACATTTTGTAAATTTAGTCACCTAGTTCTATTTACCTTTTTACTTTGATCATTTTTAATAAAAACGACCTATGGCTTCACAGTCTGTTCTAACTGTAAATTCTTTGTGTAAAAATATCTTAAATTTTTCTAAAGCGTTGATTAATGCTGGAATTTTAAAATCCAAACTTGTCCAGTTTGTTCCTGCTTTGTTAAAACTTCCACTTGCATATGAACATATTTTCTCAGTATCTTTAGGACTGTATTTATCTGGTTTACAAAGTAAGGCTGCTCCCCATTCTTCTTTACAACCATCTACTTCAATAATTATATAATCTGTAATTAATGGTAATTCTAATGGCTTAATATTTTTAACTGCTTCTTTTATAATTTTTACTAACTTTATATCTTCCGTATTAAAATGACTTTGTGTCGTTTTACTATATAATGGTCCAACTAACTTTGAAAGATTGGGTATAAATTTTCGAGCGTAATTAATTAATCCCAAAAATGCTTGTATTTGTTTTAAGTTTTCAAAATTTTCTGGAAATTCTAAAATTTTTGTAGAAATATGTGCTTGTAATTCTATTTTCCGATTGCCTATTTCAAGACCAAGAAAAGAAAATTTTCTTTTAAACAATTCCATTTTTCTTTTAGAAACTACTATACCATTCTTTCTAATTTCTTCAAATATCGTCTGTAAATGTTTTTCGTGTTTCTGCACTGTTTCACTGGCAACTAAAATGTCATCAATATATACTAAGCAAAAATCATATTTAAGAAATATATTATCCATAAATCTTTGAAATATTGATGGTGCGTTCTTTAACCTAAAGCTAAGAACGTTCCATTCATACTATCCTTCTGAACATGTAAATGTCGTCCAAGGTTTAAAACTTTCTTCAAGTTGTAACTGATTATATCCTGATTTTAAATCAAATTTTGAAATACCTTTTTCTTTTATATAAGATTTAGTAAGTTATCTTTATTTGGGATATTGTAACCATCATCTTCTGTATTATCGTTTAAACGTTTGTAATTGTAAACTATTCTAGTCTTTCCTCTTTTAATTTCAATATGATTTCTTACTATAAATGCTGCTGATCTGTGAGAACTTTCTGATTTTCTAATTAATCCTTATTCTAACATTTCTGGTATTTGTTTTCTAAATTCCTCTTTGTCTAAAGGACTGTATTCTATATTAGCTGTTCTAATTTTAATATCTGGATTTTTTATTTTAAATTTACATATATATTTAACCTTTGATTTTTTAATATCTTCTCCTATCAATCCTATTTTTTCTAAATGTAAGATTATAGGATAATTTTGGCTTTTTGTAATATCTTTTCCTTTTTCTAATTCGTGTGTTAAGAAATCTGTAAGTAATTTAACCGTTTCGTTTTCTACATAGGATTTATAGTTTTGATTTTGGTGTTTTAAAAATTCTAAATTCCCTAGTCCACCAAGCTTTCGTGCAAACTCTGATGTATTAATATAGCGAGATGTTGGGAAGCTGTATAGTTGTTTACTAAGTGTTACAACATTACGTGTTATTGTAATGGCTCCGTTTAATCCTAATATAAAGTTTAAACCAAGAACAAAATCTTTTGCTTTAATACATTGTGGATTAATATTAACCTATGGTATGTCATATTTTATACTAAAATTTCCTGAAAAATCAAGAAATTGAATACCCGTAGGTTTTATATAATGTGTAATTGAAATTAAACGATCTTCTATTGTTCTAGTAATTAATTTATAAGGTAATTCTTTATGGTATTGTTGTGGTACTAAACTGTAAGATATTACACTTTTTGTGGCTCCTATGTCTAATAAGACTGTTGAATCTAAAAAATTATTGTTATTTAACCATAATCTGCATTGTACGTTAATCATATTTGCAGATCCCTGTGTTTGTATATATATGTTTTCTTCAGACATTTTTGCTATATGTAGATTCTCTATATCAAAGGTTTCTTGTTTTTGTTTTTTCTTATCAACTAAATCTTCTATGTACTTTATTTTTTATTTTTTATTTATGCAATTTAGCTGTTATTTCTAATTTTTCTTTATATATGTTTGGTTCTTCCTTTGTTTGTTTTGCATTTTTTATTTCAGCTATTTCTATATCGAATACCCTTTTAAGACATAAACAACAAATTTCTTTAAAGCAAATGTTACATTGTAATCTTTTTTTAATTCTAGGATAATATCCACAATTATTAGAAAATTTTATATCCTCCTTCTATTTTTTGTTACTTTATCTTTTAACTAATTACAAAATAGTATGTGAAATTTACTATTATATCCTTTATTGATTTTAATATTTATATTAATCTTGAGAAAATAAATAATAGAAAATAGTAGGTAAATAACTAAATATATCACCTCTCATTTATATGAACACGTGTATTATTTGCCACATTTTTATCTGCATTTACTCATTCAAAATTGCTTTATTGTTATGATGCTTTCTAGTTTGTTATTTTTCACAGCTTTTTACAGTAGTCGAAATTTTAAGGTTCAAAGCATTTATTGTATAACCAGTCTTTTGAGTTCCAACGAGGTATGAGCTTTCCACAGTAAAATTTTTTAGCGTAAATTTAAATACCCATCCTTCCACCCTTTGGCCACCACCGCCACAGTGCCACAGCACTCCGCACTCCTCCCATAACAGATGAAAAGTAGATCAGGCAATCAATCAATCGCATGATCATCTTTCAATTGACAACCTTAATTTATACGTGTGAGTTGCAATGCTAGATTGATCGATCAGATTGTAATTAATTACGCATGCATGCATGGCAATTTTAATTTTCAGTTCAGAATCAAAGCTTCGATGATCAGCAGGTTTAATTCGTGTTTTTTGTTTTCATCTCTAGTTCAAGTCTTATTACACAATGGAAAGCCAAAATGAACGACAAGAATCGACCCAAAGAACAAAAGCCACCAGTTTTCTAAAAACTTGTTTGAATGGAGCCAATACTTTATGCGGTAAATAGACTTAATTGAACTTGAATACTTTATGCATGCTTCTGTATATATTTCTCTACGAAAAAGATTGTTATCATTTTCCTTTTCTAGGTATTGGCATACTGTCAGTTCCATATGCGCTTTCGAAAGGAGGATGGCTAAGTTTGTTATTACTGTTTTTGGTAGCTCTCTTGTGTTTTTATACGGGTATACTTCTTAAAAAATGCATGGATTCAAATTCAGTTATCAAATCGTACCCTGATATAGGCCATGCGGCGTTTGGGAGAAAAGGGCGGGTGATGATTTCGATGTTCTTGTATCTTGAGCTTTTCTTGGTGGCTGTTGAGTTTCTAATCATGGAAGGTGACAACTTACACAAATTATTTCCAAATCACAACTTTGAAATTCTTGGAAAAAAGATTGGAGGGAAAGAAGGGTTTATTTTGCTTACTGCTCTTATTGTATTGCCTACAACTTGGATAAGAAATTTAAGGTATTTGGCATATGTTTCTATGTGTGGGGTAATATCATTACTGATTCTTATATTAGCTGTATTATGGGTTGGTGCTTTTGATGGAATTGGATTCCACCACAGAGGGGAACTATGGAAATGGAGTAATGAGCTGCCAATTACCATAAGCTTGTTTACATTTTGTTATTGTGGGCATTCTGTTTTTCCTACAATTTACAATTCCATGGAAAAGAAGACACAATTTGCCAAGGTAAGTCAATTTAGTTGAAGTATCATTTTCAGATAATGTTTTTCAATAGTTCCAAAATTCTAGAAGTAGTGATGGATTTACTTGTTATATGTTCTGTGAAGAATCTAAACTATGAATCTAATATAGAGATAGAAAATAGGGATCAAGTTAAATATGTAATGTATTATGACTCTAACCAAAGTTTATACTCTATCATTCAATTGCTATTGCATGTCAATCAACTATTGATGTATCAAACTTACAAAACTCAAACTTTTGATGATATTCACATTTGCAGGTTCTAGTTTTTTGCTTTATTTTGAGCACCGTCAGCTATGGATCAATGTCGATATTAGGCTACTTGATGTTTGGAGAACACATAGGATCACAAGTGACATTAAATTTGCCCACGAAGAAAATAAGCTCAATGATAGCAATTTACACGACATTGATCATCCCCATAACCAAATATGCCTTAATCGTAGCACCAATTGCAATAGTGGTAGAAGATACATTTCTTTCTCGAGATAGCACGATAAGGAGTTGTCTCATTCGAACATGTCTTGTAATTAGCACACTCTTTGTGGCATTGATGATCCCATTCTTTGGCCATGTGATGGCGTTCATTGGCGCATTTGTGGGCGTTATGTTGTCGATAGTGTTTCCATGTTTGTGTTACTGGAAGATAGTCATAGGGTGTAAGATATTTAGAAGAGAATCAATTTTGATTTTCACCATTGTATTGATTGGATCTTTTGTTGGAGTGATAGGAACATACACAGCTTTAGTGAACATTATAAAGGATGTTCAAAGTAAATAAGTTTAATTTGATTACTTATTGTAATTCCAAACTAGCATTTTAATGTGCAAACATTGTCTCTTATTTCTAGTGGTAGACTCTCTATTCTTTCTTATGTTTTCTTGATTTAACTAGAGATTAATGTGATCATCTTTTCCAGATAGTATTTGAAGTAGTTTTTATTGCTAAATAGCTTGTTAGTTTAATGTCAACGGAAGTAGTGTTGCTTTCTCTTGTTGTTTCGACACTGTTGAATCCAGTTTGGCCTCTGTTGATCCCTCACAAGTCACAAACAGTGGCTCTATTTATAGTTATGTGATTGGTTTGATTCTAATATATATTACTTTAGAAAACATATATATTCAGCCATTTGATTAATCATGTATCTATTAGCAACAATAATTATATAAATGGTATTTTGGTGGATGGATCAGTACACTGGTGATATGAATTTTGTAACACCATGCACTTTTAGATGTGTTTGAAAAGCTTGTAGACTTTGTTATAAGTCTTTTATGTCTTTGGGACTACAGCAAAAATTTATATTCTTTGAAAATCTATACTTTTGTAAGAGTCAGAGTGTACATGATGAATAGGATGGTATTAGCCCATATAAGAAGAAAAATAAAAGAAAACAAATGTTCTAAACGAGTTACCTTCACCCGCGTGTTGTGACAGGGTATTAAGATATATACCAGACAAATAAGCCTAACTGAATCAGGTCCTCGGACGGGTAAGTAGTTCAATTTAAGTAGGTCATGTGAACGGGCCCATAAGATAAGTAAACGGGTCAAAATGGGTGGAATATCGAAAGATGTCGTCTGCTACTTTAATGCTTTCAAGTTTTAGTTTTGTGATTTATCTTTAACGAGTCAAATTGTTAGACCATGCGCATCCATGCGCTGGTTTACCAAAGGCTTGAGGAGGGTTCCTACCCGCACCATCGCTCTCTCACGGGTTCACCAGCCCTTTGGACCCCTCCAGGGTTGCCAAGCCCGCCACGGGTGTGATATTTTTTTCGTTTTATTTCTTCTCTCTTCTCTCTCTTAAATATCATATATTTTTTATTAATATTTAATGTTTTTTATTAATATTTAATGTGGGTTGAAGAGGGTTGGATGTGGGAGTTAAGGGTTAGAGATGGTTGGAGGTAGGAAATGATGTGGATGCTGAAGTGGGAGTGGATTTAGAAGGGGAAGTATAGGTTGAATGCACATAGTCTTAATAACATGTCAAACAGGATAACCCAACCCGTTTTGGCCTATTACTCACCCATATTTCAAATTTTACTTCACTACACACCGACCATGTTCACAATCTCTTAAAAGAATAGTTTACCTTTATTCTTAGTTATGTCACATGGAAGTTCTCATTTGTAGCAAACAATATAAGGATAATTAATTGTCACCTGATGACCTACCTACTGGGTAAATCACTTGAATAGATATTATTTATTGGAAATCATGTCAACAAACCGGCTTCAAAACTACAACACATGAATCAAGAAAAGTTCCAATTCTACATGTTAAGCTTCATTTGGATAGATATTATTTATTGGAAAATGTAAAAGTAGTTGATGCTTATTTTAGTTCTAGGTAACATGAATAAGTTTACCATTTAAATTGCAACATCCAACCATGCCTGAAGTTTATGTTAAAATTTAATTAGACTACATAACATAATAGAGTTATTGCCAATTCCATTTTCAACCGATAAATATCGATTTTTTCAATACTAAAGATGGTGTCAAACAAATGAATGTTGTTATGTCTTGAAGAAATTTTCTGTTTCGGGACAAAAGTATGCGAATGAACCATCGCTTGATCGCCCTTTGGTACTAGCATGCGGTAGTTTTTTGTAACCTAAGCACGAAAAAAAATGAATCCAATATTCTTTACAGTTATCTGAAACTGATGCAGCTTATCAGTATGCAACAAATTAATAAAATGCTTTTGCTTAATTCTGTGATTGTAAAAGGATAGGCTGGAGACAGCTGCTAATACCTTGTGGGAAAAGAGATGTAGTTCCCACTTTGGTATGCTTTTTTAAAACAAAAACAAACATTCATGAGATTAGCTCCAATATTCAGCTAGTATGCACTATAAATACATTTACATTAAAAATATTGAATTTGCCCATCCACTTACAACCTAGCCAGAGTGCTTTGATCCAACAGAACAACACTCATATAGAATTTCAACATAAGAACATAATATAGCAGTGTAGGATATGGTTACTTTTAAGATTATATTAGTAATTAATTTTTAATTACTTAAATTTTCTGAGTTTATAAGTAAAGTAAAAGAAAGAATAGTAAATATAATGTAAATTAAACTTATTATTTTAATTATATGCGTCATTTATAAAAATTCGAAAATGTTTATAGATTCGGGTTACAAGTATCATGTCTATGATTTCTAGTCATACATATTTTCTAATACTTAAATTAAAATATTTACTAGATGAAAGAATATTTGAAATATTATTTTTGTGAAGATATTTTTATTTATTTTCTTACTTGTATTTAATATCTTATTAGTTGAAAATCAATTTGAGTTGACTTGAGATTATTGAACATTATTTATAATAGAAAGTTTAGTTATTAAAATAGTATTTAGGAATCTAATTATCACTATTTAATAGTTTTCTTTTAGGTTTAAATAAATGTTAAATTGGTAATTTCACTTAAGATTAAGAAATTAAGGCAAATAGGGGGGGGGGGGGGTGGAGAGAGAGAGAGCATGCACTAAATGCTTTATATATTAGTATAGATAATTTGTGAGTTTGTTACCATAAATGTGAAGGGTTTTGAAGGGTATAAAAATATATTATAACATGCACAGCGGAATAAAACCTCCTCCAGTGATCTCATCTAACTCGTACAGAAATTAAAAAAGTAAGAGGGTTAGAAAGTTATACCTTTGATGAAAACCAAAACTTTCTTTAAGCCTTTAGACAGCTGCAGGTTATCCACCGCTACTGCACCACCTCGAACTGGCTGCTAGACCGCCTAAGGATTAAACCTCGGATCAAAATCGATGACCCTTGTGTGTGTGTGTACCGTCGCCGCCGACCACCGTCGCTCGGTGGTTGATTCTCGGCCCTTGCGCCGCCATCGAACACCTCAAGAGAGGGAGAGAGAGCCGGCCGCCGATTAGAGAGAGGGAAGGAGAGATTAGGGTAAACTCTTGTGATTAACTTATGATAAATGAGACTTAATAAGGTTTATATATAATAACCCTTATTAGGCCAAGCCCGTTTAATTAAATCCCAACTTTAATTAAACTATTAATCAATTACAGAATATACCCTCGACCGTTCTAATTAATTAATAACTATTAATTAATTGGTCCCGTTAATATTTAAACTAAAATATTAACTTCTCCTTTTAAATAATAAATAACTTTTATTATTTTTCTCTTTCTCAATAATTAATTAAACTATTAATTATTGTGATACACAAACAGGTAAAATCCAAACAGGTTCTAATTGGGTGTGCAGCGGTGTGATCCTTTAGTGTCACATAGTATTGGACACGATAGTACATGTTATCTATCTCTGCACATAATCTAACAAAATGTTACAACCTATGTTTAAGAGTAACTATTATTACTGTCACACATTAGTATTATATTAATTACAGCAGATAGGAGATTATCTTTTATATTAAAAGGTTAGGTTGCTAGTTGGCAATAGTTATCTAATCTTATTTTCAACTCATGATAACATCTAATCTCTCTTTGCATATATACAACTCATAAACATCTAATACATTAACTTTTTCCAATCTTAATATGGTATCAGAGCCTCACCAGCTTAGATACACGAACCCTGAAATATAACGAGTAATACAAAGCAATACTATCACATCTTCTACTCAAATGTTTACGGTTGATCAATGGAAAGCTCTTGCAATTGTATTTGGTTATATGACTTTCACAAATGATCGTTTGTGTGTAAGTTTCATGACCAATTGTGGATCATGGACCGCAGTATACGTTTATCATGTAACCGGAGACTTTTAAATCTTATCAAACCAGATGGCAAGAAAGTGGTAACAACTCATGAGGGCACTGTATAATTAACGGACAATATTACCCTTGTAAATGTTCTTTTATGTCTTGAATTGTAATTTAATTTATGTACCACAACTTTATCATGATCCAAACAACATTGTCATATTTAATTCTTCTATCTGTGATATACAGGTAGGGAGCTGATTGGAATAGGAAGTAAGCATTATGGACTCTACTACTTCAAGGAATCAAGCTCGATTAGCGTATTCAAGGTTAGTGAAGATGAATCTTTAGCATTATGGCATAATAGAATTAAGCACTCTTCCAAAAAAGTAGTAAACTTGTTTCCCCTAATTCGTAATAGTAGAGGGTCTTTAAATAAATCGTGTGAAGTATGTCTTTAGCTAAACATCATATAGATACTTTTTCATTAAGTAAAGAATAAAACTAGTAGAATTTGTGACCTGAATATAAATCTTCTTGTAGTGCTAAATTTTTTTTAACTATTGTTGATGATTTTTCATTCATGAGGCTATGGGTTAATCTTTTCCACCCAGTATGGGGGTTTGGGTATTGCTTGGGCTGGCTGGATCATATTATGGTGTAACGACCCCTTTTTTTGTAAGAAAAATATTGTGAATTACTTAAATAAATTAAGGTTGATATTTATGAGGTTCTTTTATTAAGAAGTATATATTTGTTAAGGATTAAAAGTTAAAGAGAAAAGGATGATATTTATAGAGTTTAAATATTAAAAGTATTTTTATGTCAAACATCCTGATGCGAGAAAAATTTTGGGAAATAAAATTTGGTAAAAGAACGGAACGCGACGTGTTTGGGCGGTGGACCTCATGTGAAGGTTGCATGTTTCAGAGATTGCGTGTGATTGAAATTTGCATGTGTCAGATTTCAGGAATGCGACGTGTTTTCCGGTGTCTATATATAGTGTTGCCATTTCAGACCATTTCCACTTAATTGTACATAACCTCTACCTATTTTTAGAGCATTTCTAAGCCTAGAGAGGGTGCGATAGTGATGGGGCTTGGTTGGTACGAGTATTGAAGGCACGGAAAGGTGTCATGGCGTCGTTATGAGCTAAAGATCCAACTTTGGCTTCATGTTGGTGATCTTGACAGGTAACTATTACTATCCCTAGTTCTAGATTTCAGTTGTAAAGCATAAACATCGGATGCGTTTTGGCTTAGAATTCTATGGGGTATCGTGATGGTCACAACGCGATAGTCGTTGGGTAGAAACTTGCATGTTCATGTTTTTGTAGATTAAGCAAGTTTAGACTAGTTTTGGACATATCGATTGTTCTCCTGATCTAGTAGCCTTTGTAGGCATATTTGAGACGTTTAAGATCATGATTTGGTGCTCTGAGAGTGAAGCTCGTTAAATCATTATCTGAGTGGATCGACTATCTAGACCGAGGTGAGTTCAGTTATTTTACAAAACATAGCACATAGACAAATCGATATTTGAAAAAATAAACGGTTTTTAAGATGGTATATCTATATATGAATGTTTTGTTTGATTTACGTTTGTTTATGTTGCATGAAATATATTTTTGATGACATGCGACAAAATGTTTGTGATGCATGCATATATACATATAGATATATGAAATGATGATTACGATGGATTAATATGATGATTTCCGAGGTTAATAGATGTAAAATGGTGAACAAATAACTATTAAATATGTCATACAAGAATGTGTATGCATGATTTACTTGTGTAGTTAATGATGATAATGAATTCAATAACGATGGTTATAACGATGCATATAGTGAGAATTCTTATGATGTTGTAAACAATGCTATGGGATGGGGGTAGACGTACCTTAATTATTGATGCTTAGGTGGACAGGTGTTGGGCATTCTAGGAAACTGCTAGCAATGCGACGGTTCGTTGTCGGGTTTCTAAAAACCTTGACAACACATGTTGTACTCATACACTGGAGTTATGTATTGGCCACGTGATTGAGTCATGTGCAAAATGTCATGTTGGTAGAAGGAGGGCCCAGATTTAGGGGCACCGGTTGTACTTCACTTGAATGACTATGTCGGAGTAGCTAAAGCGGGCGATCACGGGAGTGTGCATACAAGCAGGAGTTGCGCCCTGTGTTGTACCATACTTTCCTGACACGATTAGTGAACTTGTGGCAGTGCGAGGGAAGTTGGGACCCTAGGGGTTGTCGGGTGCGCATGTGGTAGTTGGGGTAGAGATGTTAGTCATATATAAAGATAGTCCCCAAATAAGAAGCATGAATAAAATGATGATAGTGATGAATACCGATACATGAGATGATAGTGATGATCAAAGATGATTATAATGTTTAATGATGATAAAGTTGATATTAATATAAATAATGATTGCGATGACTAATGATCTAAAGATGAGAATCACGTTTTATGATGTACCTATTGATGCTTGCGATGATACTTGACCATGCCGGGGTATGTGATGTTATGCGGGTGGGTCAAGTTGCGGGATGGATTAATTTCCCATAACCTAATCTTGTTCTATATATGTTTAAAATGTGATGGTTTTGTGATGATAAATGATGAATGCGACGTTTAACAAAGTTAGAGATGACAATGATGGTATAGACGCTAACAATGTTAAGAAAATAAGATAGGCATTAACGATGATATAGATGCTTAATGATGACAATAATGATAGTGATGGTTACTGAAGATTTGCGATATTTAACGATGTAAAAGATGATAATCATGTTAAAAATAATGATGATGCTATAAATGAGATGTGAGTTAAAGATGATATACATATGCTTAATGATGATAATGATGACAGTGAGGATTAGCGATGATTGAGATGAATAATGATGTTTAAGGTGATGACAATATTAAGAAAAAGATAGATGTTAGAGAAGACATAAATGTTTAATGATGATAATGATGACAATAATGTTAGTGACGATTGCGATTTATAATGATGTTACAGATGATAGCGATGCTTCGAAAGAGTTAGGTTTGACATAGATACTTAATGATGATAATGGTGTGTGATAATAACCCCAACCAAGGTTGACGACCTTGGTAGTAATTATGATTAGTGATAATTGCGATGCCTAAAGATGATATGATGTTAAAGCTGATTGTGATGCCTAATATGATAAGGATGTGGAGAGATAGACCCTAGCTAAGAGCGATGATATTGATAATAACGATGATTAAGATGTTTAAATGATAAAGACGTTAGCGATGTATAAAGATATTAATGAGGTAAAAGTGACACACTAAATCATGTTGGTGAAAATAGAGAATTACTATAAAGATGTTTAGTAATGATACTTGATCGTGTAGTATTAATGGTGATATGGGAACACTTTTAATCACCTCCCCGTGTCATCTTGATCCAAACCCGACTAATTGGAACCGATACGAAGATGAACCGGTTAATCCTCACAAAGGCGGAACTTGAGGATCAACACCCCTAAACCCGAAGGGGTTAGGATCTAAGTTCAATCACAAAAATATAATATAGTGCATCGATATATGTATGTATGTACAAAACAATAATCTAAACAATAAACAACATCATATTATTCAATATAAAGAACATGAACATTAATAAAAAACAAGATTAAAGTTAGGATCAAAAGATTATACCTCTTGTTTACCTTAAGTTGCTCAAGTATTAGTCCACCCGTGATGAGACAAAACGAGACCCGTTAGAAAGGATTGGCAAACCACGACACGCGTCCCATTCTCGAGATTGGCCATGACCGAAACTCGGTTTTGGCTTGGTGTATTCGGCCGAAGACTAGGAGAAAGAGAGGGAGAGAGTTTCGATTCTAAATTATTAGAATGGTGTAACCTTTAATTCACAAACCTTAATCCCTATTTATACTAAATAGGATTAAGTTGAAATTAGGAAACATATTTATCATTTCCTTATTTTTAATTAAAGAAACTTAATCACCAAGTAATTCAATTAATTAATAATAATAATAATTTAAATCAGATTGATGTGCTAAAAGGGTACTAATTTTAAATTTATAAAAACCGTATTATTTATGTACGACTATGACACAATAGGCAAGAGAACCTAATCGTATTATAGTATAGAAAATAAGCACGGGTGTCGAACTTTTGGGGAACGGGTATGATTTGATAAAATTATAATGATTTAAATATTAAACGCAACTAAACTGAACTAAACTACTAAAAAACAAAGAAACTAAACTAAAAGCACTAAAATAAATAAAGCAATTAAAAGGGGGGTTTATGATGAATTTGAGAACTTTCAACCAACTAAATACCACTAACACTAGAAATCACCCAAAGCATGCAAAGAAAGCAATAAAGCGAAGAACTTGACGGATTAAATATATTAATGAAGACGTTCCCTTCTAGATTAAATTACACCCTTTTCATGGCAATTAATTCATGGCAATAAGAGCTAAAGACACTTTAAACATTCAAGCATCGATTTCTTAATTAGTTAAAACCTTGATCTAATTCTAACCGTCTAATTACACCAATTAATAACTTTATGGTCAAAAGCGCGATTAAAAGGTATAATTAGCCAATTAATTCGATTACCAAGTAAAGACTCAACCTTTAATGTTTCATATGATCAACAAAACACCACTAACACATAAAGATCATTATATGTTTAATCACATGCAAAATCATCTATTTAAAGTTGCTTACATCTAGGATTTGTTCAATCACTAGTTCTTAAATTATATAATGGTCCTAGATAATCAAGATGCAAGCTTTATGAATTAAATGTTCTTTTAAAACACAAAACTCAAATTATAAACAACCAAAACACATTACTAAGCATGGATGAACTAAGATTAAGCTAAACTTGAATTAAACATGAATTAAGCATCAAAGCCATGAATTAAATAAACCATTACAAGAGTTTCATCTCCTCTAGGGAGGAAAACAAAAGATCTAGCCAAATACTTTTATGGTATATTGATAAACCCGTGTTATGGATTTCTCTTAACTTCTCACCATCCCAAATACTTTCTCTTTTTATCAATAACCAACCCTTAATTAATGAATCTTTTATGGTTAATTTACCACTTAGGAACCCCCAACTTGAAGACGTATTGCAGACTTTCCAATTTACTTGACACATGTTTTTATTATTTTGCTCATTTAAGTCTATGACTTTCGATGGAACCCATGTATCAAACTTTCTGCCCAACCGATCTCAAACCAGTTGGCTTTAGATGATTAGGTGTAGAACACCCCTCAGAGCTTACTTGTTTGAGTCCGAAAGGCCACATGTTTGACTCATACTACTAGCCTTTCGGCTTTATTGTTGCTCTCTTGGCCTTTGGCCTTATTGCTGCTCTATTTTTTTTCTTTTTTCTTTTTTAATTATTTTTGGATTTTTCTCAATTTTGCAAGCATATGATTAGTAAAAGAGGAAATTGACACTCAGCCTATTTTTGTCGAGCTTAGATTCAGAAAGGGCCTAACCAGATATTTAAATTCAAAAATTAAAAGTTGGTTACCATAAATCGAAATTTATAAGGAACGGTGAAAAGTCATTAAATACTATGCATAAATACGATGTATAATCTCTGAACTTGTTCACAAATCAAACATTTGACACCTTCAATCAATACCTAACACTTACTCGAATGATTTTAAATATTTAAAAATTATAGCCCAAATACCATCATGATTTAATCAAGGACAAATGAAGTTCAAGCTAGGAATCTTTTTCTAACCCCCTACCCCACACTTAGATCGTACAATGTCCCCATTGTACATAAAGACAAAATCAAAACAAGGGTAGAAAAAGATTAGAGAAAACTACATTCGGGTGTCCACACAAAACATGGAGCAATAAAAGATAAATCTGAGCAAATGCCAGCATAAGCGCGTACTCCATAACCACCTGTAAGAAAAACACTCGGAGAAAAGGTTAAGATAGATCAAGGCTAAGAACCAAACAAATAACAAAATACACGAAAAAGAAAATCAAACAAACCTAACTCACTTTCGTAGGAATCACTGTTGCATTTAGCGTATGCAACAAGCCTTTAAACCCTCGGTACACCGAGAGGACGAGTTGTAGTTTCGTGAGGGTTTCTAGTCAACACACCCACAAAGTTAGAACAGAAAGGGAAAGAAATAAAAATAAAGAAGAACAAAAAACCTAGACTAACACGGGTTGCCTCCCGAGAAGCGCTTGTTTTTATCGAGTCACTAGCTTGACTCCTAACCCCACACTTAGGGTTTTGGCACGGTGAGACCTATGTCCTCACCTCCCCTCTTGTCGGTGACTCCTTTCGAGTAGTGTTTCACTCGGTTCCTACAAACTCTGAAGGTCATCCCGTTTGGATCAAGTATCTTAATGGTGCTATTAGGGAATACCTTCTTCACCTCATAAGGTCCGTACCACCGGGTTTTGAGGTACCCGGGACTTTTCTTCAACCTCGAATTGAATAACAGAACTTTATCCCCAGGATTAAAATGTTTACCCTCTTTTGCACGAGCCTTGGGTCGGTCTTTCTCGGGGTTGAGAAGACTCTCTTCTTTCCGCTTTAGACCCTCGACCTTCTCGGCTCTCTCCTCACGCATCTCTTTCTCTCACAGAGTATCGAAAATTCCCACATAGAAAGCAGAGTCATCAAGACATTTAGAATATCTCAACGACTCGTTAAGTCCGAAAGTGATGGCATCAGTACCTACCCTGAGTGTTAGCTGCGACTCATGAATATCAACTAAAGCTCTAGTTGTACTCAGGAAGGGTCTGCCCAGAATGATGGGGACTTGAACATCTTCCTCCATGTCTAAACCAATGAAGTACGTGGGAAAGATGAATTTATCTACCTTTACTAATAAATCCTCAACTATCGTGCGCGGATGAGTGACGGATTTATCTGCCAAGATGGATAGACATGCGAATGGGCTTTGGTTCGGGCAGGCCCTATTTGGCAAAGAAAGAATATGGCATGAGATTCACGCTTGCGCCTGAATCGGCCAATGCTTGAGTGACGGGCATGTTGCCAAACTGGCAACGTAGGGTAAGACTCCCGGGATTAGTCATTTTCTTGAGGATCTTCTTTAGCATTGCCGCTGAGCATTGATCATTGAGCGTGATGCTCAAGACCTCTTCAAGTTTCTTACGATTAGAAAGCGGGTCTTTCATGAACTTTGCATATTTGGGCATCTGGGCCATAGCTTCAACGAACGGAATGTTGATATGCAAAGATTTCAAGTGCTCAAGGAATTTTCGATACTGCTAATCCTGGTCGTCCTTTCGGAGACGTTGCGAATATGGTATCGGTGGACCGTATAGTTTCACGGGAGGTGGAACAGGTGGAGCAGCGGGTGGTGCAGCCGGAGGTTCATGAGTTACCCCCTTCTCTTTCTCTGGCTCAGGCTGCAGAGCCGGCTGCACATCGGAATCAGTGTTAAGACTACTAGGTGCTGGATCATGGAGTGTTTGATTGCTCCTAGTAGACACTACTTTAAGATCGGTTTTAGGGTTGGTCTCCGGTGTTTCCTGGAAGAGTTCCATGAAAGCGTTCATGGAGAACCCGAGAGATTTGCCTAATTTGGGTCTCGATGTTATGGATTGAAGCCTGCTGATTCCTGAGTGCTGCCTCGATAGTCGATCTGATCCTCTTGACTAACTCCTCGGTTTCCTTGTGCATCTGATCGGACGCTGCTGCAAAGCGATTGAGCATCTCCTCAAAATTAAGCGTCTTCTCCGGCTCTTTTGGTCCCGGGCTGTTCTGCCTATATTTCGCCTCCATCTCCTTGCGGAATTTGGGATAAGGTTTCCAATTAGTCCTGCGGTTACGGAAGTATGCCTCGTCCTCCGGATAGTCATACTTATCCCCTGAAGAATAACACACCGCTTCTTTGAGATTCCCACTCTCATCATATGGGCACTCTCTCGCAAGATGGGGACCGTTGCAGTATCACAACCGACTTGCATGGCGTGCATGTTTTGTTGAACCTTTTTCATATCACGCCCTAATGCATCCAGCTTAGCATAAAGGGCTGCCATGTGGTTCATCCTGTCGGAAGTGGATGAGGTGTTACTAAAGGAAGTGTCTCTCGCAGAATGCCACTGATGGGAGTGCTGAGCCAACTCCTCTATGATGGCATACCCATGAGCGGGGGTTTTCTTCGGTATTGGCCCTTGAGAATCGACCATTTGTCTTGTATAGACGTTAATACCATTCACTTGGTGAGGATTTAGATCGTGCTGCAGGCAGTTCCGTAGCATCTCCTTGTAGCGGTCCCAGGCTTCATAAAGAGTCTCGTCCTTTGATTGCGTGAAACTTTGAATTTGCATTTTCATTTTGGCAATCTTAGAAGGAGGACTAAACTGCTTAATGAATTTTGTTTTGAGCACTTCCCATGTACGGATGGGTGGCTCGGATCTTAGCCAAAGTTTAGCTGCGCCTTGGAGTGTTATCCGGAATACTCGCAGCATGACGGCATCTTTCGTTACTCCCGGAATTTGGAAGTAGTCGGCAATTTTGAGAACGGCCTCGACATGCTGGTTGGCATCTTCATGATCCTTTCCGTTGAAAGGAGTCTCGCGTAGAAGGTGAAGGAATTGGCCCTTAATCTCGAATGTCGTTTCGGCGGAAATTTCGAGACGATGGATCCCCGCGGCGTTTCCTTCGCGGATGCGACTCGCATACTCTTCGAGTGATAGATTTGCAAGATTTTCCGCCGTCCTACCCAGAAGTTCTCTGTCGCGTGCAGCTCTCCTCAATCGGTTAAACTCACGCTCGGGTTCTTCAAATGGTTCGACTAGCTCGCACGACGAAGCACGGGACATAAACTAACAGAAACCTAAGGGGTGTATAAGGAGCAGAAGGCACTACCCTAAACAGGCCCGGAAAAACATAAACTAACAACTAAAACTAAAACTAAAGGCTGGAAACTAAAAATGAAAAAGAAACAAGATGTCGACAACGATCGCACAGTGATCAAGGAGACCGGGCCTCGATTGATGGACAGAAAGCTAAACACACTAAAACAAAGCAAACCAAACGAGCAAACAAAAGGTTTAACACTAAATTACTATAATTAAATCAAATGAAACAGTTCCCCGGCAACGGCGCCAAAAACTTGATGTGCTAAAAGCGTACCAGTTTTAAATTTATAAAAACCGTATTATTTATGTACGACTGTGACACAATAGGCAAGAGAACCTAATCGTATTATAGTATAGAAAATAAGTATGGGTGTCGAACTCTTGGGGAACGGGTATGATTTGATAAAATTATAATGATTTAAATATTAAACGCAACTAAACTAAACTAAACTACTAAAAAGCAAAGAAACTAAACTAAAAGAAATAAAATAAATAAATCAATTAAAAGGGGGATTTATGATGAATTTGAGAACTTTCAACCAACTAAATACCACTAACACTAGAATTCACCAAAAGCATGCAAAGAAAGCAATAAAGCTAAGAACTTGACAGATTAAATATATTAATGAAGACGTTCCCTCCTAGATTAAATTACACCCTTTTCATGGCAATAAGAGCTAAAGACGCTTTAAACATTCAAGCATCGATTTCTAAATTAGTTAAAACCTTGATCTAATTCTAACCGTCTAATTACACCAATTAATAACTTTATGGTCAAAAGCGCGATTAAAAGGTATAATTAGCCAATTAATTCGATTACCAAGTAAAGACTCAACCTTTAATGTTTCATATGATCAACAAAACACCACTAACACATAAAGATCATTATATGTTTAATCACATGCAAAATCACCTATTTAAAGTTGCTTAACTCTAGAATTTGTTCAATCACTAGTTCTTAAATCATATAATGGTCCTAGATAATCAAGATGCAAGCTTTATGAATTAAATAGTCTTTTAAAACACAAAACTCAAATTATAAACAACCAAAACAGATTACTTAGCATGGATGAACTAAGCTAAAGCTAAACTTGAATTAAACATGAATTAAGCAGCCATGAATTAAATAATCCATTACAAGAGTTTCATCTCCTCTAGGGAGGAAAACAGAAGATCTAGCCAATAATATTCATACTAAACATCTGGAAATCAATAAAGAAAGAGCACATGACGAATAGAATGATTAAAAGCCGTAAAAAGCTGAACGATCTTCACTTTAATCTCCAAATTAAGCTCCAATGCACCAAGAACTTGCTCCAAGCTTCTGTGGACTTTTAATGGTGGTTTGGTGGGGAAAAGTCGGATTAAATTGATACCAATCCCGAAAAAGATCAAATATATATATATATAAAGGCTGCCAGGGGCTCGGTCGCGCCGCGACGCAGTAGATCGCGCCACGACGAGCGTTGATGTGTTGCTTTCTCGCTGATTTGAAATTCGAAACATGGATAAGTCTGCCAGATGAAGATCGCGACGCGTTGCACTGAATTCCAGACTTTTTGATTTTTTTTCATTTTTTCGATATTTATCCACATCCTATCTTCATATATCAATCAAACTCCGAATTTTGGACCTCGAAAACAATTAATAAGGATAATGAACACCTTTTAAATGTAATTTTATATATATTTCTATTAAAAACAAAAAAATATCGCATTAAATATATATTTAAAACCCGCGATATCACAGATATAATATATATATATACGAGAACCGTTGTTAGTGTGAGAACCGCGAGAACCAATCTCGGCCGTTCCTTGGATATGGGAAGTTTCATGGATGGTGAGCGTGCAGGGATATAGTGTGGCAGGGTGCATGTGAGGAATTCATGGGTGAGCAATGACATTGAAGAAGGGGGAATTGGACGGCTCAGATTGGTTCTCGCGGTTCTCGAATCAAGAATGGTTCTCGCACTAAGAATGGTTCTCGCAAGTACTTTTTCCTATATATATATAGAGAGAGAGAGAGTTGGGTTCAAGAAAGATGTAAGTTAAGATGAGAGGGGAGAGATGTATACATATGCCTGACACCTGGAATTAATGGTTAAGGGGTAGTTTCGTAATATGCAAACTTTTTTCTCACTCCCCCCAAGTATTCGCCCCTCCTATGTTTTTAAAACTTACATTCCGTTTGTTCTGCGTGGCCTAAATTGATCAGCCCATTGGCCCCTGTGTGATTCATCCATTAGTTCCATAACGCCGGCGACCTTCCAGGTAGAACGAATACCGTCGTCTGCCCTGCCTCCCTTCTCTGTAAACACCTCCACGCGTGGTTAGCGACGAGACACAAACCACCGTTTGTGAAGATGAAGCTGCTCGTGCCCTACTGTGAAGCGGTTACCGCCAGAGTACACCGCAGCCGCTGCAATCTACCAGCACCGCCGTTGCCTTCGATCGGGTCATAGATCTGTATTTAGGTTATAGATCCTTTTTTCTCCATTCTCAAGATCTGGTTATAGATCTGTATTTAGGGTACACACTGGATTTTTGATCGATTTTTTTTCTTCATAGAATGTGATTCACCTTCCATCACTGATTAATATGTATTCATCAAAATAATCTTATGTGTGATTGATACGGAGAGATATGCATCAGATTTAAAGGTGTAAATTTCCTGATTTGTACCAGTTATGTTTGTACAATTTAGTGCATCAAGTATTTAAACTGTTAAAATCATTGTGCATCACGTTTATGTATTCTTTTTCGTCTTCAATTGCCATAACCTCCATTATTATTTTAATTTTTGATTTAATTTTTATTGTTTTTGTTAACCCACTGCTTAATTGTGCATCAATATGGTAAAACCTTCAGATCCATGATTTTAAGTTTTTTTGAGTTCTTGCTATGTTTGTGTGTGTTCATCATATAGGGCTTTGTTTGTATTTTTGTTCAAATGTTCGTCAGATTGTAGAACGTTATGTGTATCAACGGTGAGATTTGTGTATTGTAAATATCGTATATCAATTAAAATTGGCTCTCATAAGCTCTCATAATTTGTTTGTAATACATGAATCAAATTTGCAAAGTTTTATCATTAACCCTGGATTTCAATGTTGCATTATTAGCAAAGCAGGGGTGGCGGCTTATCATTAACCCTGGATCCTTTTGGGCTCGTGTTTTGAAAGGCATTTACTTTCCCAAATCGAACTTTCTCACTGCTCTTAAAGGCTCGCACCCTTCATGGCTCTGGCAAAGTTTTCTAGAAGGACGTGACTTACTGCTTCATGGTATTAGATGGCAAGTTGGAAATGGTTCGTTTATCTCGTTCTGGCAGAATAAATGGATTCCCTATGATAAGGATTTCTATGTTAAACACCCTAAGGGACCCTTTTCGCCAAACCTCCTTGTCTCCGACTTTATATCCAATGGTAAATGGGACTTACAAAAGCTCCTTTCTGTGGTATCTTCATCCGAGGCACACTTCATTAGTTCCATTCCGATTTCTAGAACGCGCTCACCTGACAAAATTATTTGGCACTTTGACCCTAAAGGAAATTATACCGTCAAATCGGGATATCGACAGGCGATCTTTCTTCGGGATTTACCTTTATCTCAAGGAGCATCTTCTTCGCTCTCACCTGATAAATCTTTCTGGAAGAAAATTTGGTGTCTTCCTATTGTGCCAAGAGTTAAAAATTTCTGGTGGAGAGCTTGTCAAAATGCATTGGCAACGAAAGAAAATTTGTTTCGTCGAAAATGTGGTTCTTCTCCGTTATGCCCTATTTGTCATGCTGAGCCTGAAACTATTGAACACATGCTCCTCAATTGCCCATGGACGAAGGCTGTTTGGTTCGGATGTCGCCTTTCTCTTCGCTTGGACTCCGTTAACATTTCTTTAGCTGCTTGGGTGATGGAGCTTTTGTCGTCTCTTACCTCCCCAAATGAAAAAATCAAAACCCATGGTTCTATTGCGCAGGTTTCATGGCACATCTGGAAGGCGAGAAATGCAGCCGTTTTTGATAGTACCCCTCCATGCCCTCTTCGAACGATCATGCTTAGTGCTCATTTAGAAAATGAAACTGTTGCTGCTCTTCAGCCTCTAAGATCCGATAACTCCCCTTCCCCCCTTGTGCAGGATGATGCTTCTAACTCTGGTTCACGTCGGTGGATCCCCCCCACCTATGGTCTCGTGAAACTCAACTGTGATGCATCATTTTTTTCTGATTTTTCTGCTCAAGGTGTAATTGCTCGGGACTCACGGGGATCCATTATTTTCTGTGCCGCTGACTGTGCAAGCGCATCTGATCCGCTCGGTGCTGAGCTTTTAGCTATTCGTCATGCGTGTGGTTTGGTTTCTCAATTTCAATGGGATTATGCGGCTGTTGAATCTGACTCAAAAACTGCTATCCTTCTGTCATCCTCGGAAAATGTGCCTCCATGGAAGTTTGCAGCCATTGTAGAGGATATTAAGGCTTATGCATCCCAACATAAAATTTCTTTTGCATGGGTCCCTAGAAATTGTAATTTTGCAGCCCATGCGGTGGCAAAATTGGGTGTTACTTTGCGTTCCTCTTTCTTTTGGGATGTATCGTTTCCTGATCAAATTTCCTCTATTGCGAGGAGTGATGTGATTTAATTATTGAAAGTTGGGGCTGCTGCCCTTTTGTTCAAAAAAAAAAATTTGCAATATATGTGTGTGCATCAATTCCATGTGTTGTGCATCATATTTCAATATGCATCGTTTTACCAAAAATAAAACGTTAATTTAGTGGTCAAACGTGAATTAGGAGTGATTTTAGGACTTGAATAATTGATAAAAAGTCTAATATACCCCTAACTATCATTTCTGAATTAGTTAATTATTAAAAATAAATAATTTATCTAACTACCAGATATGATGCATCTAACGGTTAGGATTCGTGTCTCTCCCATGTCTCCTTAATTCACCTCTTAGAATAACCTAACCGTACATATATATATATATATATATATATATATATATATATATATATATATATATATATATATATATATATATATATATATATATATATATATATATATATATATATATGTTCAAATGAGAACCTTAAATTAAATGAGAATGAGAGACTCAATCTCAGCCGTTTAATTCCTCCTCTTTCAATGTCATTGCCCACCCATGAATTCCTCACATGCAACATGTCACACTCTATCCCTTTACGCTTTCCATCCATTAATTCCACTTACAAAATGAACGGCTAAGATTGAGTCTCTCATTCTCAAAAAATTTATCATTCTCATTTGAACATTTCCATATATATATATATATATATATATATATATATACCCACACACTTTATTAACTATTAATTAATCTAAATCAAATAATTTAAACTTAAATGATTTAATCTTAAATATTTTTAATTAAAATATATATATATATATATATATATATATATATATATATATATATTTATTAACTAATAAATATATATATTTTCTTGTTTATTAATTAACTTGGTAATAAACTCTCTTATGTAAGTTAAAATCGTAACTCACAATTTCTGATTTATAACTAACTAGTTATAAATCCGTTCTCCCGAATGTGGTTGCATTATTTCTGGGAATATAGGCCCTAAAAAGTGTGACCCTTGAGTGCCTTATGACGTTGGACATGACATCAGGGTTCCCCGGCTATGCACACAAATCTAACAATATGCGGGTGGGTCAAGTACGGGTTGGGATGTATAACTGTAAGCCTAAACATGTTTTATAAACGTTTTAGTATGATGAATTTGTGGTGATAACTAAGCTGACTCACGAGGCGAAAGCTGACACTTGTTTTTTTGAAATTTGTGTTGTGCTCGTGCATGTTGCTTAGCTACCTTGTGAGCTTGGATGTTGATCGGTATATAGTTATTATATTTGTGTTGATACTGAGATCGACTTGTAATTGTGCCAAAGTGATGATCTTAAAACAAAGAAGTGTTTTGACTTAATGGGTGGTTTTTATATTGGTGTAATTTGTAACGGTTTTACCGTTTTTAATAAATCTTGTGTCAAAATTCTTCCGCTACGACGAATTTGAATTAGTAAAGAGAAAATTTTATAAATCTCAATTTTCAAACATTACAGTCGTTACATATGATGTGTGGAGTTTAGTGGAGTGTGTATAGGGTTTATCCACTTCATTTAGCCTTTTCAAATCCTTTGTGCTTAATTGAAAGTTTTTGTCATTAATTTACTAATTTACTGTGGGATGTTGTTGGCCAGTGATTAATGGTTTGTAAAGAGTGTTTATAATTATATGAGTGATGTATATACAGTGATGCCTATGTTTGTTTCTAGTTTCTACCCCATGAGCTTTAGAATCCTCAACTCCTTATTCAGTCGAAAATTAAACATGGCATAATAATTATATGCCCATGTTCATAATTAATCATGGTTAAATGAATTGGCTTATGGAATATGATCACTCTGGCTGCTGGATGCAAAAGGTAATTCAAAACAAAGATTATGAACTTATGTAAAAGTCAATTAATATTGCATGAATAGATTTATAACAACTTAGAGTGTGAATTTGAAGCTATCTACTTCGCACTCCTCGCTATTTTTGGGTGGGGAAAGAGGTATGTTAAACAGGTAGTTCTGGAATCTGATTCTTTACAGACTGTGAAAATTAATCTGAATGAGCAGGATGCACCACCGGAGTGCCTTGACATGATAGATAGAATTGTCACTTTAGGGAAGTGTTCTGAGAAGACGGAAATGAAACAATTAGACCGGTGCCTCAACGAGCAAGCTGATTTTCTAGCTAAATTTGGGATATCTAGACCACCTTTATGGCTGGTCTGGGTCTAACATTTTATAGAAATTTGTTTTGTTTCTCTTTTATTTTTGATGGTTTTCTAAAGATGGGGATGGAAAAGTGGCAAACAGCTGTGCTCATATTATGATTTTGTGGTACCATTATGTTTGAATAAGGATGGTGTGAAAGGAATGAATCTATCTTTTTGCAGGCTTGAGCTATACTAAGGACACGGTGGTCATGAGTAAGGGTTTGTTTTTGTATTGACATGGGCTATGGGTTGGGATGCTGATATAAGGGTGGTGAAGGTAGGATTAGAGGCTATGGCTAAATCTTCTTGAATTTGTCTTACTGGTGGCACAAATTTTTTCACACACTTTACTTTGTTTCCCTACATTCTTTAGCAGTGGTCATAGGCTAGCCTTGGGGTTTCGTCCAGGAGGTTTGCACTTTGATCTTGCAACCAACGTGTGATAAGGGGGGTACATCAATCCCTGTTTGATTTGCTAGGTCATCTTCATTTAGCTTACGCAAATCCTTCTTTCAAGCTTTAGAGATTGCGGGTTCCTGCTTGAAGTATAGGGTGGGGTGGGGAATTCATATGGACCTCTCTGTGACTAACAGTGTGTTGCTAGCTTAGTCAAATTCGTCTTATTGGGGTTGGGGGTTGGGCTGATGACATAAGGGTGGTGATGGTAGGTATAGTGGCTATGGCTAAGCCTTCTTAAATCGGCATTATATGGTAGCACTATCTTTGTCGCACACACTTTCACATTGCTTTCCTATCATTTTAGCCATGGTCATAGGCTAATTTTGGGGTTCATCTAAATGTGCAGGAGGTTTGCACTTTTCTTTGACACCATTGCGTGATAATGGGTGCATAACAAACCTTGCTTGATTTGCTAGGCCATCTTTCTCTAGCTTATGCAAATCCTTTCTTCAAGCTCCAGAGTTTTCGGTTCCTTACGTGAAATTCAAGGTAGGGAGGGGTCTTATATGGGCTTACTCTTGATGATGGGGTGTTTATAGTAGCTGTTTATCATGCACATGGATGGGATCATAACAAAAAAATATCTAGTGCTGCCTTGGTTTACATGCTTCTGAACTCTGTGCTTTGAGGAGACTTGGCTCTGCACCGATTGTTATTGGAGCAAGGGTTTCACACCTCGGGCAAATTTATTTTGAAAGCGATGATTGGTGCTGGAACACCCTCGGATCGGGTACATATGGTAGTAACGGTGTCCATGTCATTATTGACGAATGAGTGCCGCTTAAGGAAGGGATACGATTATAGGAAAAGAACAATCGATGTGTACTTTTATTTATGGCTCTTGTGTGTATTCATGTGATTAGAACATTGTGTATTTGCTACTTGTACGGTTTCTCTCTGAGTATGAATGAAATTCACATGTTAAAAAAAAATGCATGAATAGAGATATAACAATGATTAAAAATTTCAAGCAAAGTAATCAACTTTTATAATTTCCCTACCATTTAAACTCTTCTACAATTTAATTAGTTCTAATTTTATTTCAACCTTGTGATCAAATTGTTTATTTGGTTTACCTTTGTATACATCCATGACAATAGGCCGTTAAATTTTGGTCACACAATATAATATGAAACAAATTTGAAATGGGTCAAAAAGTTCAACCCCAAAAAATTTAGTTGTGTAAAGTTCAACCCGACAGCTTGAAATGACCCGCATGACATGGCTCAGACATCTTTCGCTAAAATTGATCGACACGAAAACATGACAAAATGTTATCGTTCAAACCCATAATCAGTAAGATTGAAGGTTTGTGACTAAACACCTGAACTCTCAAAGGAAGAAAGAGAATTGGGGGTATGTAGTCGGTAGTTTATTTTATAGACATGTTTACAAAGAATACATACATGTTTACAATTGAATAATCCTCTACTAATCTCCCTTCACTATTAATAGCTAACAACTAACAACTCTAACTGATTAGTAACTAACTAATCAATAACGAATCATAACAATCCCCCTTCCTTGAAATAATTCTTGTCCTCAGAATCTTGAAATGAAGGGAATTGGGGCATGATGTTCTCAGCAAGTTCCCAAGTTGCATCCTCTTTTGAACCATCTGACCATTGAATCAACCAATACACCACTGCTCAATTGTTCAACTTTCCCAGCTTCCTATCCCACACACGAACCGGCAGCTTACATAATAAACCTTCTTCATTGCATTTTTGTAACACCCCTGCTTGAGTATAAGTACCATGACATTTCTTTAGCCGAGAAACATGAAAAACTGAATGAATCTTTGAATCATTTGGTAATGTCAGCTTATATGTAACAACACCAATTCGAGTTTCAATCTTGAATGGACCATAATACTTGGGAGACAACTTGTGTTGTTTGTGTAACCGAAGAGTAATCTGCCAGTGAGGTTGAAGCTTAACAAGCACCCAATCTCCCACAGAAAATATTCGATCAGAACGATGTCTATCAGCAAAGTGTTTCATTTGATTTTGAGCTCGTTGTAAGTGAAACTTAAGCATCGAAGTGGCATTTTCCCGTGCAGTCAACGTACGATCTACTGCATCCACCATAGAATCACCCGATATATAGGAAATATGTGTTGGTGGTGGCTGTCCATACAATATATCAAATGGAGTTGTTTGAGTGGATGTATGAAAATTAGTATCGTACCAATCCACTAAGTCCATTGTTTTGGATGTTCCCCAGTCATACAACGTAAATAGCATTCCAATCCCTTATTGACAATCTCCGTTTGGCCATCTGTTTGAGGATGGTAAGATGTGGACATATTCAAATTAATTCCCACCTTAGAAAATAATTCCTTCGAGAATCGACTTATGAAAATCTTATATGTGTCACTTGTAATTGTCATAGGAAGACCATGTAGCTTGTAAATTTGATCCATGGACACCTGCGCAACTTGTACAGCCGTGAAAGGATGAGCAATGGGAATGAAATGACTATACTTGTTCAATATGTCAACAACCACCATCAGGAAGGCTCTCGATAAAATCCATCAAAATATCTACCCAAACGTGTTGAGGAACTGGAAGAGGTTGCAATAGACCAGGATACACTGCAATATCTGGTTTGTTTCTTTGACAAACAATACAAGTTCTTACAAACTCTCTTATTTGTCTTTTAAGACCCTTCCAATAAAAAAGAGCAGCCACCCTCTTCATCATAGCTTGAACCCCCGAATGACCACCCAAAGGTTCTTCATGATACGATGACAACAAAGATTCACGCGGCTGATCATCTTGACCTACTACAATTTTTCACTCTCTTTAACAACCCTTGTATCCACACATATTTAGAGGAACCCACCACTCCATCTTGAACTCTTTTGATAAGACTTTTCAAGTTTAAGTCATTTTCGTAACTTCGCTTGATATCTTGTAGTAATGTGTTAGAAACTACAACAGTAAACATGGCAATCATGGGTTCTTCCAAAGACCTTCTTGACAAGGCATCCGTAACCAAATTATCTTTTCCCTTTTTGTAAGTGATTGTATAATCAAAGCCCATCAATTTAGGTAACCACTTCAGCTGAAGGGAGTATTTATACGCTGTTCAAGGAAATATTTGAGACTGAAATGATCAGTTTGAATAACGAAGTGCCGATGGCCAATAATTCTTTCTCATAAGCTGATAAGTCCTTGTGTCTTGGGGCTAAGGCTTTGCTCAAATAAGTAATTGGATGTCCCCCTTGTTGCAGGACAACTCCAATCCCTACATCAGGTGCATCCGTGTCAATAACAAATTCTTGTGAAAAATTTGGAAGTTGCAAAACAGGAGCACTAATCATGGCAGCGTTCAACTCTTCAAATGCAACTTGTGAACTTTCATTCCACCCAAAAGAATCCTTATTAAGTAACTCGGTAAGAGGCCTACTGAGAATTGCATAATTTCGTACAAATCTTCTATAATATTCGGTCAACCCCAAAAATCCTCTTAATTGTTTAAGATTCTTTGGAACTGGCCATTCTTGCATACATTTGTCTTTGCTTGGATCTGTTGCAACACCATAACCTGATATAACATGACCTATGTACTCAACCCAAACACACATTTACGTTGTTTTGCTAATAAAGTATGTTTTCACATAGTAGCTAACACTAGTTCCAAATGAGCTAAATGAGCAGTAAAATCACGACTATAAACTAATGTGTCGTCGAAAAACCCCAATGTAAACCTACGAAGATAGGGGATGAATACCTCATTCATCAAGGATTGAAATGTTGAAGGAGCATTAGTAAGCCCAAAAGGCATTACTAAGAATTCATAGTGGCCTTGATGTGTTCGAAAAGCTGTCTTTTGAATGTCATCCTCGTACATTCGAATTTGATGATACCCAAACCTTAAATCCATCTTTGAAAAGACACATGCACCATGTAACTCATCAATTAAATCCACAATAATGGGAATAGGAAATCTATCCTTGACGGTATTTTTATTTAATTCCTGATAATCTACACACATTCTCCAAGTACCATCTTTTTTTTCACCATAACTATAAGGGATGAATACGGACTGTTGCTATTCCTTATAACGCCGGTTTCTAATAATTCTTTCACCATGGCTTCAATAACATCTTTTTGGGTAGGAGGGTGTTTATAGGGTATGGTATTAACTGGATTAGAACTTTCTTTTAAAGGAATTTTGTGATCATGTCTTCGTTTAGGTGGTAACTGTGAGGGAACCGCAAAAAACATCTGCAGATTCTGATAGTAACTTTTGTAACCTTGTTTCACCATCACCCGCAATTCCCTTTGTAACATGTAAGGTCATTAACTCATCTGGATAAACACACAAACTCATGGCAGCCAATTGAGCCCCTCGTTTATTCAGAGTTTTTTCAATTTTTCTTCCATCCACCCATTTGAGTTCACTTTGAGTGGAACCTCTCATAGAAACTTTCCTACCTTGATAGGTAAATTCCATTTTCAATTGATTGAAATTCAATTGAATATTGCCCAATGTAGCCAGCCATTGAACTCCTAACACCATTTCACATCCCCCCAAAGATATCAACATCATATCCGATTTGAAAACCTCTCCTTACAGCTTCCACTCCACAAATGTACTGCTTAATGAATTCCCCCTAGCTACAGCAACCGGAATTGGACAAGTACTTTATAGAGAACATCCTAATCTCTTAGCAGTTGCGAGATCTAAGAAGTTGTGAGTACTTCCACTGTCTATAAGGATGTGGATAAAATGTCCGTTTAATGGACCTCATACTTTCATTATTTGAAAAGTATGCATTCATGCCAATGCATTCAAAGAGACCAAGGGTGCCATATTCTTCATTATTTTGCAACTGTTCTTCCAATTCAGTTTGGATACATTCATTTTCTGGTAACTGGTTCCCTTCAAAATCACAACATTTATCAACTACAATTTCCAAATAAAACAACTAACCTTGACATTTATGTCCAGAGGAATACTTCTGGTCACAATAGAAACACAAATTCTTAGCCCTCTTTTCCTCATATTCTTTCTGACTTAGCTGTCTTTTAGGTTGTACAGATGGAACTAGTGATCTGTTTCGGTTACTAAACTAAGACTGAACAATTGGATTTGGAAGAACAGGGGTTGATCTTGTATAACCCGTTTGAGCAGAATTAGGAAACTGGATTGAAGATTTTGATGCAGAATTGGGGAATTTAGAAAATCTTTTGCGAGCATTACTACTAGCTTCCTGTAATCTTGCAAGACTATAAGCATCACACAGAGATTTCGGTGTAAACATTTTCACCGCATTTTAATTTCTGGTTGGAGGCCAGCGATGAACAGACTAATCAATTGAGCTTCATTTTATTCTACCTTGCTTAGCAGCAAATCAAACGCATCTTGATAAGCTTGTACTGATCCATCTTGCTTTAGTAACTTCAATTCAGCCAAAGGATCTTCGTGAATTTCTCCAAATCTTGCTTGGATTGCCTCCAAATATTGTGACCATTCCCATGTCCACTATTGGTCTTCATGAACTGTAAGTGCCAAACTAGGGCTCTGTCATATAAATGAACAGATGCTAATTTGATTTTATGTTGGTCATCGACCTCTTCAATGGCAAAAAAATTTTGTTGACATCGATACACCCATCCCTTGATACCATCACCATAGAACTTAGGGAATTCGACTTTGGAAAACCTACTAATACGCGTAGCATGATTTTTTGGTGCCGAATTTGCTGAATCATTTGAAACCTTCTACAATTTCTCTACCATATACACGCCTTCCACTGATCGATTGATTGATTCAATCGATTGATTCACATCCAGTTTGAGATCCTTAATCGATTGATGAACATTACCCAACGTTGTTGCAATTGCTTCTGAAATGAACGCTTTCAGTGATTCATCCATTGTTTTCGATCGTGTGAGAACCATTAACAAATTTCATCAAATTGAAGGTGTCAAGCTGCCAAGATCGCAGCTCTAATACCAATTGTTATGGTTGAAACCTAGAATCAGTAAAACTGAAGGTTTGTGACTAAGCACCTGAACTCTCAAAGGAAGAAAGAGTTAGGAGTAAGTAGTATGAAAGATACAAAGAATAGAGACATGTTTACTATTGAATAATCCTCCACTAATCTTACTTCTCCACTATTAATAGTTAGCTAACAGCTAACAACTCTAACTGATTAGTAACTAACTAATCAATAATAAATCATAACACAAAACAAGAACCCTATAAGAAAATAAACGGGTTGAAATTAGTCCGACCCGAATTATCATTTTTCACTCCTCTTTTATCATTTATTGTCATCTAAATACACATTCTAAATGCTGTTAATTATATTAACCATGAATTAATCAATTAAACCTTATGAAAAAATTAAAATAAAACTAAGTGATCCTTAAATATATATAATATATTTGAGATAAGACTACACATCAATTATTTCTATATTATTTAAATTTTTATGACGTGTACAACGAGCAACCTCTGTTTAATCATAGAGGCAAACAAAAAGTATAAGCTTAGCATCTAAGATCTAAGTATATCATTATAATATTCAATGTTATATATATATTATCCACAAATAATTTTTTAAAAGTAAAATAATAAACTAAAATATGTGATTTGAGCTGGACACTTTAGACTTTTGATCAGAATACATAGTGTGACAGAACAGATCAAAAACTCATCATCTAACAAGAAAGTGAAGTAGGATTGAAGTTAAGCTATGGTAAAACTTTTTGATGCTCATTGCCACCTACAAGACCCAAGAATCTTTAACAAGGTCCCAAATGTTATTAAGACAGCTTTAGAGAATGGAGTACTTCAAATCGCAGTAAATGGGATCAGTGAGAAAGACTGGCAGTTGGTGAAGGAGATGAGTGACAATTATCCTTGTGTAATTCTGTCATTCGGGCTCCACCCGTGGTTCATCGCTGACCGAACACCCGATTGGTTGACCATTTTAAGGGAGTTCTTGAATGATAATCCTGCAGCTGCAGTTGGAGAGATTGGTTTGGACAAAGGCCCACTTGCGAAATCAATTGATTTTGTTGATCAAGTTGAAGTTTTTCGCCCGCAACTTCAACTTGCCAAAGATCTAAAAAGGCCGGTTTCTGTACACTGTGTTGATGCTTTTGTGGATCTTCTAAATATAATGAAATCTCTTGGGCCGTTTCATGAAGGTGTAATCTTGCACTCTTATATAGGATCTGCAGAGATGGTTCCTAAATTTGCTAAACTCGGTGCTTATTTTTCATTTTCGGGTCATCTTATGCCAATGGAAGAAACCAAGGCAAAGATAATGGTGAAAGCTGTGCCTTTTGATAGGATTTTATTGGAGACTGATGCTATTGGAAATTTGGAAGGAGCCTTTTAGGCCTTTTTGTGATGGAGAGGTTTAAGAGAGTTTTGAAGAGGGGAAGAATTGAATGTTTAGAAAGGAAGTGTATTACAAAAACTTTGCTTCACTTGAACTTCACTTCTTGACTTGAACTTCATTACAATACAAGACTTCATCACCTATTTATACTACTCCATGGAAGGATCTACACACTAGATATTTCCATAGATAATAATATTTAATTTAAGTATCTAGATGTTTCTTCATATAATATCTAGATATTTCTACATATAATATCTAGATATTTCTACTTATAAATATCTAGATATTTCTTACCTAGATATTTTTACTTATACATATCTAGATATTTCAAGATACATACTTCTAGATACTTCAATGTATATGGATTAGGCCAAAACCATTATTGTTGGATCAAATCAAGTTTATGATCCAACAGATGCACCAGATGCACTGCCTAAAACATATAATTCAGACTCCATTTTTCTGGTTGAAGAAAAGAATCATCATGATGAGAACCCGAAAAGTATGCTTAATCATCCAGCCAATATTCACTTTGTGCTTTCTTATGTTGCGTCTTTACTTGAAGTGTCTAAAGAAGAACTCGCGGATCTTTGCTACAGAAACGCAATGCGTTTGTTCTCGTATGAAGGTTCTAAACTGCAGCAAGGTATTAATTTGAATATTGTTAAGAAAAAAATCTAAGCAGTATATTTGTGTACATTGTTTATGTGAATTATTGTTGAATTGGTGTTACAAGATTTGTTTTAAGGTTTGTATGTTAAGATTCAGACGGTATAAGAACTTATGTTGAAATATTTATGTATGTTATTAGCATATGGTGCTATTTATACACTATTACAAAGACATTTTTACTTTAAGTTTGTTTATTATTTGTTGGTACGTCCGCCGTGTCGGTTTAGATGATCGTTTGGGTCGTTCTCCATCTTCACGAACATGGACCATATGCTACAAACACGAAGAAAACCCGTTAGAAGGGGACCCCAGGCCTAAGACCCGAGATCCACCCTCTAACGCTCAAGTCATAACTCGTATAAAACTACTAAAATGTATATCATAATACACACACACACACACACACACACACACACACATATATATATATATAGGGGAGTGTTCAAACGAGAACTGTTTTTCGTACGAGAACTGCGAGAAGCAATCTCAGCCGTTCTTTGAATATGGGAAGTTCATGAATGGAGAGCGTGGAGGGGATCAAGTGTGGCAGGGTACATGTGCGGAATTCATGGGTGGACAATGACATTAAAGGAGGGGGAAATGGACGGTTCAGATTGGTTCTCGCGGTTCTCGCATAAACTTTTTCCTCTCTCTCTCTCTCTCTCTCTATATATATATATATATATATATATATATATATATATATATATATATATATATATATATATATATATATATATATATATATATATACGAAAAAGTTCATGCGAGAACCATTCTTAGTACGAGAACCACGAGAACCAATCTGAGCCGTCGAATTCCCCCTCCTTCAATGTCATTTCCCACCCATTTCTCACATGCACCCTGCCACACACTATCCCTCCACGCTCTACATCCGTTTAACTTCCCATATCCAAGGAACGGCTGAGATTGGTTCTCGCGGTTCTCGCATTAACAACGGTTCTCGCATGAACTCTCCATATATATATATATATATATATATATATATATATATATATATATATATATATATATATAGAGGGAGTATATAGACAGAGTAAGTTAAGGGAGAAGAGAGGGGGACCCCATATTTATACGGAGAATTTAGGGAAAATCCCATTACTTCCGGTCGAGCCAGGACGGGCCATATAACTGTAACAGCCAAAGTCCTGAAGGGATGGTATGTCATTATTATTATTATTATTGAAAGAAGGTTTTTCAGGTTAAGGCTCCTTCCGGGTGCGCCAAGTCTTTGGCTCAGATGTACGTGAACTAACCCGTTTTTCTCGTGGCCGTTTCCGAAGAATCCCCTAGCCATCCCTAATTGAAACCCAGTGGGAATTGAACCCTTGACCTCCCTCCCTTATAGGGGGCAAGTGGTTTACCCGCTAGGCCTTACTTAAGTTTGATTGCAATATAATAAATCGATCAAATTAATGTGAAATTTACATCTAGCATAGGTGAGACAAATGGTTTCCGGTTGAACCAGTTTCGCCTGTTGATCCGGTTCGGCTATACTCCATATTGCAACCTTTTTTTTACTGCCATTTGTATTATCAAACAAATTAAGTACACACATAAAGTTTTGCTCATCCAGCATACATCACTACAAAAAAGATATGTGTTATACACACTTCTTTGGTCATATTATACACGCTTTCAATTGTGTACAATTGAAAAGTCCACGCTTTATTATTGCGTGGAGAAAATGAATGTGACAAAACTTTGACCTATGTTCACACAAACAAGCGTGGACTAATCGCTTAAATGTTTACAACTATAAGCGTAGATTAGTCTCTTAAAAGTTTATAACTATAAGCGTGGTCTAGTTGCTTAAATGTTTACAACTACAAGCATGAACATTATGAGAAATGTCACATGTACAAGTGTGGACAAATTGGACAAGAATATTAAAAAAAATTGTATCCACTTTCAACATTAACAAATTCAGTATATCTACTACTAATTGTAGCCAACAAAAGAACCACAATTATGAGATGATATAAAAAGTACAAATCAAGTAAAGAGCATAGTGAAACACTGAAACATAAACAGTAACTTTAGAACATATAATTTACCTAAACCTTAAGATCTAAATATGAAATATGTAGTACAATTGGTGATATGTATATGCATATGTAAGAATAAATAGTGGCAAAGTGCTGGTTATAACTTGATCATACAATTGGTGCACTGTGTAAAGTGTTCCTTCTAGAATTTACATCATCCTTCATGCAGCTAGACCAGCATATGTTATTAATACAAAAAGCATATGTATAAAATCTGTAGTACATATGAAATCCACATATATTAACCTGGTTGTAGTATTATACTAATCCTATAGTGGTTGTGTTGATTTAAATATGGTTTCTTTAACAGAAGAACTCTGGTTGTCCTCTTGGCAACAAAATTCTTGAATTCAACGAGTTAGTTTATCAGAATAGATGGCGTGAGGCATTTGATAGACTTCTCGAGAAAAAAAACTTCCTAGAGTTCACAGGCCGAGTGTGCCCTGCTCCAATTTCATATGATGAATAAGACTAAATGGGATTTGTATTTTTAGATTTGATTTATCTATTAATAGTTAAAAAGTCGACGGTTTGTTTTGTTACAATTATTCATATATATATATAGGGAGGGTTATTTTTAGAATGGAAAATTAGTTGAGAATGTGAGACCAAATCTAAACCATTGATCTAAAATTTTAATGGATGAGATTAGATTAAAAAATAGAAGTCTTAATTAAGTAAAAGGGGTAAAACAGGAAATAGAAATTTGTTGGCGCCGATTATCTTACCACTTCTTTATTTACGTTTGTTTTTTTTAATATAAATAGGATTTAATTTAATTTAATTTTTTCTTTGTGTTTTTTTCTTTGTGTTTTTTTCCTATTTAATTAAATGGACATATTTGATATTTTTTATAACTGATTTTTTTTAAAAAAAATTCGCATATAAATTCATATCTGAAAATATATGTAAAAACATAACTGGGTTTCTTTAAGTATAATATCTGATTAAATCTAAAATACCACTTTTTCATATCTGAAATACTACCATTTCAGTTCTGAAACAATACCATTTCAATTCTGAAACAATACCATATTTTAGATAGTCTAAAAACATTTTATGTCTGAAATACTAGGAGTTCATCTCTAAAACTCTACAAGTTCATGTCTGAAATAGTACCAGATCCTCTTTGAAACAATACAAGTTCACGAATAAAACAAAATACGAGTTCTTATCTAAACAATACAAGTTCATGTATGAAATACCACAAGTTCATGTCTGAAATACTACGTGTTTATCTTTGAAAAACTACGAGTTCAGATCTTAAAGTCTGCGAGTTCAAAGCTCAAAACAATACTAACAAACAACGAAGAATGAGCCCAAATACGAAACATGCGAGAACTAAAGTAAAACAGAAATAAGTTATTTCAGATCTGAAACAAAACCAATTTAGAACATCATCTCTCCACCACAGATAACAAAAAAAATTCAAAGGAGAATCTGAAATGGTAGAGTTGAACCGATCCGTTAAAAAATGTTGCAGAAGTTGAACAAAAAAATTAGAGCATATCGTACATAGATTGGTGTCCGGCAGCGTTGGTGGATCCTAAGTGTCGCACGGTGGTCTACATACCAGATCTGAAAAGTCCGCCGATGTTGCCTTTGATTCTGGTGGTCGCCGTTGAGAATTTGTTGGTGTCGTTCACGGTGATGGTCCCGGACAAGGTCATGGTGGTGGTGTTGGTAGAGGAACGGCGTGGTCTCTCCATATCTGAAATGAGACACCGGCGGAGGGCAATGGCGGTTTTTCGGTTTCGGATCTGATGATGATTCCAGATCTGATTGCAGCGGTGCGATGGTGGTGACTTGTTGACCAGATTTCAAGAAGAATTTAATGGAAAACGGCGGACGGACGACGGTGATGGCGGAGCAAGACGCTGGTGTCATGAGCGGAGAAAGCTAGTAGCGGTGTCCATGGAGAAGCCTAAGGTATAGAAACTGCGTCATCCATCACCGCCATAGCATGAATTAGATCTGAAAAACTGTTACGAAGGGAGATGAATGAAGTCCGGTTGTGAGAAAAGAGGAGCACAATTGAATTTTAATGGAAGGTTGCAAACATGATGGTTTGGGGATGTGAACAGAAGATAAACTTTTGACTAGTAGTGGAATGGGGGAATGGGGATGAGTGGCAAGTGGGTGACGTGAGGGGAGAAAGAAATATGAGTAGTTAAAATATGAGTAGTCAACTACCATATCTTACGGTGGAGAAACAAAACAGATAATCACAATATATCAGTTAAAATATGTGTATATCCATAAGTATTAAAAAGATAGTAGAAATATACCCTGAACTGCTATAGGGGGATACACAACTACTGCACCCTTGAACTGGCACGTCAAATAATACCCGAGACAAGAAACCGTTCCCGTGTGTGTATTACCAAAAAGCCGCTAGCTTATTGGTGTGTTCGGGTTGCCGTGAGACGAGAAGTTGTCGCCGCAAAGGGGGGCTTCGGTTTTGCGTCGCCGCCGTTCGCCGGAAAGGGGCTACCGACCACCGCCGCTTGTCGCCGCCTTGCACCACCGTCGATCACCGCCGAGAATGGTGGTGGTGGTTGGTTTGGCCGCCAATAGTAAAGGGAGAGAGAGAGGGTTTTGTTTTTGTCCTTTTTGCTAATTGTGATTTGGGTTATCAAAAGCCCTTGGACCTCGAAGCCCGGTCTGTGACCAACAACTTTGATCGTTCGACAAAGCAACCCTCTAGTTTGGTTTAATATTAATTAATTAACTATTAATTAATATTTTTCCAACCAAACATAATAATTAAATATATAGCTTATATTTAATTTCTCCCTTAAATAATAAACGTCCATTTATTATTTCTCTCGATATTTAATTAACTATTAATTATCACTTATACACATATTGGATTATTTTCTGGTTCAATGTATGTACTTTGACTAAGTCCGATCAGCCGCCTAGATCTATCTCTATAGATCTTTATACCAAATATGTACGCGACTTCTCCTAGGTCCTTCATCTGGAAACATTTACCTAACCAGGATTTTACTCCTTGTAATGCTGGTACATTGTTTCCTATGATCAGTATGTCATCCACATACAGGACCAGGAAGATTGCTATGCTCCCACTGAACTTCGTTTAAACACAGGACTTGAAAACTCACTTTTGGTAAAACAAACTCTTTGATGCGCTCATCAAAGTGCAAGTTCCAGCTCCTAGATGCTTGCTTTAATCCATAAATGGATTTTAGCAATTTGCATTCTTTTCCTGGTTTTTTGGAGTCCTCAAAACCATCCGGTTGTGCCATATACACATCCTTAGTTATTTTCCCGTTAATGAAAGCGGTTTTGACATCCATTTGCCATATCTCATAATTGAAGTATGCAGATATTGCCATAAGAATCCTAATAGACTTAATCATAGCTATTGGAGAGAAGGTTTCATCATAATCAATACCATGAGTCTGAGTGTAACCTTTCGCAACAAGTCTAGCTTTAAAAGTATGCACATTTCCTTCCATGTCCGTCTTCTTCTTGAAGATCCACTTGCATCAAACAGCTCTACTGTGTTGTGGCAAGTCTACTAACTCCCAAACTTAGTTGTCATACATGGATTGCATCTCTGCCTTCATGGCGTCTAGCCATTTGTCAGACTCACTGCCTGACATAGCATCCACGTAGGATGTGGGTTCATAAATATCTCCTTCTTCTTGAGCAATTAGAAATCCTAGATATCTATTTGGCTCAGTCCGAATCCTACCAGACCTGCGAAGGTCTTGTATTTCCACTTCCTTCTCAACCACAGACTCGGGTTGGGATTTAACAATTCTTTGTTGAATTACTGGTTTCATAAATGGTGGAGGCATACCTTCATCTTCTTCAATTTCTTGAAGATCTATTTCTTTTCTAAGAAGTTTCTGAACTCAGAAACTTGTCCTCTAGAAAGGTCCCTGACCGAGCAACTAATACTTTGTTCTCATCGGGATTATAGAAATAATATCCTAAGGTTTCCTTAAGATAACCCACAAAGATACACTTGTCTGATTTGGGTTTGAGTTTATCGGAGAACAGTCGTTTAACGAATGCCTCACAACCCCAAATCTTTATGAAAGACAACTTGGGATTTTTCCCCGTCTATAGCTCGAACGGTGTCTTCCTTTTCTTCACAGATTTTGTTGGAACTCAGTTCAGCATAAAAGCAGCCGTTTAGAGTTCATGTCCCCAGAACGACATTGGTAGACTAGTTCGACTCATCATAGAATGAACCATGTCAAGCAAGGTTCTATTCCTCCTTTCCGATACACCATTCCACTGTGGTGTATACGGAGGTGTGAGTTGTGAAACAATCCCACATTCTTTTAGATGATCATCAAACTCTTGACTCAGATATTCACCACCCCGGTCAGACCGAAGTAATTTTATCTTCTTGTCAAGCTGGTTTTGTACTTCATTCCGAAACTGTTTGAAGAAATCAAAACTTTCATACTTGTGTCTCATAAGATACACATAACCATACCTACTGAAATCGTCAGTAAAGGTAATGAAGTACCGGTATCCTCCTCTGGCTTCCTGACTGAAAGGACCACACACATCTGTGTGTATAATTCCTAGTAGTTCCTTTGACCTTTCATTCAAGTTGTCGAAAGGTTTCTTGGTCATCTTACTGGACAAACAAGATTCGCAATTGTCAACTATTTCAATATCAAATGACCCTAGAACTCTATCTTCATGAAGTTCCTTTATGCGTTTCTTATTAATATGTTTGAGCCGACAATGCCAAAGGTAAGTTTGGTTCAAAGTGTCCTTTGTTTTACGTATATGATAGATTTCTTTGTCATCTTGTAGATTTATTGTGTATATACCATTTTGTGAACTTGCTTTAAAATATAATAAATCTTCTTTAATGCATAAAATTGTTTTTCCTACCGACTGATAGGAAAAACCACTGTCTATTAATAAATCATACGAAATTACATTTTTAATTAATCTAGGAACATAATAGCAATCATCTAGTTCTATGATTAATCCCGAAGGTAGCCTGAGACAATAAGTTCCTACAGCTTCAGCACCAATGATGGAGTGTTTGCCTAACCGTTGGTCCATGTCTCCCTTCCTTAATTTCCTACTCCTCTTGAATCCCTGCAAGTGATTGCTAACGTGATGACCACATCCGATATCGAGTACCCATGATTGAAAAGAAGTAACTAAGCAATCTATCGTAAAGATACCTGACTCGTCAGTAGAATCGACGTGAGCTGATCAATGTCGAGTGAGTGCTCGCAAATATCATTGTTACCGCAAACTGGGCAACAAATGTCTAGTAGTTCATCAATCCAGTCATCTTCTTCCATTGATTCAACTACTGTTGCATAAGGGAATGTTGGGTGCATCTGGTCATCCATGCACATTAGAAACTCATGCATACCAACTACTGTTGATTCCTGTTCTCCGATCTTATTCACTACCTTTGCCTAATAGTGATCTGTCAGAGACCCGACCAATAGCATCACAAGTTCTTGTTCACCAACCTGTGACCCCATAATCATTAAGCAATCAAATAGCCTTCTCATGTTAATAAGATGATTACTCAAAGACTGGCCTTCTTTCATCCCCTGTGAAAGAATGTCTTTGATGAGCAGAAAGCGTCTACATCGCCCACTGTTCTTGAAACGATCCTCTAGTTCCTGCACGACCTTAAAGGTAGACTTATTCTTGAGCTCATCCGAGAACTCAGATTCTGTAGAGAGTATCAGAATTGACATGACGTCAGATTCATCTGACAGATACTTATTGTTGGATTATGTGCAGAGATAGATAACATGTACTATCGTGTCCAATACTATGTGACACTAAAGGATCACACCGCTGCACACCCAATTAGAACCTTTTGGATTATAACCTTTTGTGTGGAAAAGAATAATTAATTAGTTAATTAATTATTGAGAAAGAGAAAAATAATAAAAGTTATTTATTATTTAAAAGGAGAAGTTAATATTTAGTTCAAATATTAACATGACCAATTAATTAATAGTTATTAATTAATTAGAAAGGTCGAGGGTATATTCTGTACTTGATTAATAGTTTAATTAAAGCTGGGCTTTAATTAAACGGGCTTGGCCTAATAAGGATTAATATATATTCTTGTTTAAGCCTCATTAATCAATAAGCTAATCACATAACAAAAACCCTAAAGGCTCTCCTCTCTCTCTCTCTTCTCTCTTTCTCGGCGGCAGCGCAAAGGAGAAACCGAACCACCGAGGGCGGTGGCCGGCGGCGACGCGGAAACACATACACACACGCGGGTCTCGATTTTGATCCAAGGTTTAATCCTTAGGCGGTCTAGCAGCCAGTTCGAGATGGTGCAGTAGCGGTGGATAACCTGCAGCTGTCTAGGGGCTTAAAGAAAGTTTGGTTTTACAACAAAGGTATAACTTTCTAACCCTCTTCCTCTTTTAGTTTCTGTACGAGTTAGATGAGATCACTGGAGGGGGTTTTATTCCGCTGTGCATTTGATAATATGTTTTTATACCCTACAAAACTCTTCAGTGGTATCAGAGCCACTTCTAACCTCGTAGGGAACTAGGTAGGTTTCTTTTATTATGATGAAAAAGGTTTATCTTTTATCAAGAAAAAGGTTTCTGATTTATTATCCAGATTAAATCAAGTTTTGATTTTTATTGGATAAACCTTTGATAAAAGATTATTAGATTTAATTATTAGTTAAATCTATTTTTTTTATTGTTGTTATTTGCAAAAACCGAAACCACCACCCTCATCGGCGGCGGCCTCAGGCGGTGGCCATGGTCGGTCGGCGGCCGCGTTGTTGATCAACGGCAGTCCCAGGCGGGGCGGCGGTTGCCAGCGACGGTCGACGACGGCCCAACAGCGGCGGAAGTCGATCGGTCCACCAAGTATGGTGGTCGGCGGCGTGGTGGTATACGGCGGCCAGGGCAGCGATGGCGGTTTAGCGGCGCTAAACCCGTGGTGGGCTACGGCCCAGAAGCCACGGCCCAAATAGCCAGCGGCCTAGTTAGGGTTTAGCGGCTAGGGTTAGCGGCGCTAAAGGAGTTGATGGGCCTCGGCCCAGCTTTTGTCTCTCGGTCCGTTTTACAATTTTTGGCCCAGTTTAAATATTTGGCCCAGCCTGCGGTTCAGATATTTATGGTCAATATTAAATTAAGATACAGTTGTTATTTTAATTTAAAGTCTAAATATTATTTTTGAGTTTTTGATTAATTATCAAGTATGAAACTTGAAATATATATTTATTGCAAATAACAGAAAAATAATATAAGGGTTTTAACAGGTTGTTAAAATCAGTAATTTTTCATTAAGGTGAATAATTAGAAATCAGTTGCTGTTTTACTTTCATGTATTAGTTTAGTACATGTTTGGGATGTCATAGCCGAGCCCTAGACCTTGTGGATTGTTTAATTTCTCGCACTTGTGGTTGTGATTGGTTTTATTATTCTATGGTGTGGGGAGGCCTGCGAGCCACTTACAACCCCTATTCTATTTTGTAAAAGTACTAGAATTAGCGGGCCTGCGTGCCTTTGATTATCTTGTAATTTTTTTATTATATTTTCTAGTTTTTAGTTTTTAGATTAGAATAGATTATTAGAATAAATATGAAGCTGATACAAAGAAGCAAGGAGCAAGGAGCAAGGAGCAAGGAGCAAAGAGAAGGATTGGATGCTGGAGCCAGTGGGAGCTTCAGGACGCCATGCCATGTGTGTTGTGTTTTTCCACTTAGGTTTTGACCGTCGGGTTTTTCGTGTGGCTCACGAAATCGACATTAGTTAAGGGCAAGGCTAAGGAATAGTTGTTTGTGGTTGTTTTATTTCTTTACATATTTTATATATGCATGGTTGTGAGTAACACGATGAAATAAAACAAGGGTTTTAATAATAGTTAATTATTGAAACAGATGTTTTTTTTTAAAAAGAAAACTGGCATTAAAGTTTTTCACGTTAAAAACTTGGAAATCCTTTTTAGAAAAATCTTAGATCAGTGTGCTACCCACCTAATGGTACACCCTTGCTGTTAAACGGTACTCGGGTGTCAGAAGTGCCCAAACCTTGGGCATCCGGGTTCAAACCATTGCGGGAAGGGGCATGAAAGGTTTTGCGATAATCGGGAGGCCCGGCCAGAATTCATGCTGTCTTAGGTGGTGCGATCTATTTTGGTGATAATCGGGAGTCCCGACCCAAAATGCACTAGAGGGACTAAACATGCACAGTTCTCGTAACCGATGTCCCGCGGATCTAGGAGTCGTGTCCAGTTAGGATACGATTGGTATAGTTTTTACCTACCAGAAATAGCATTGTCCCGGTGGGAAGTGCCCAAACCTTGCATCGGGAAATGTGAAATATGGATCCTAGTCTAATAATTTTTGTTAAAAGGTAATAATTATTAGAAGATATAATCAATACTGAATCGGTTTTATCTTTTCCTTTTTCTGTATATGTTTATTATATCTGTTATTCCGTTTTATTCACCAAGAGAGTCTCTAAGTCTCATCACCGGCAAGTGGAAGCTTTCAGGTCCAAACTTTGCTGTTTGAAAGTTGCATCTGAAAAATATTTTGGATGCACAGGGGAAGCTTCACATTATTGAGACATTGCCTCCAGAGCGACAAGGAGTAGATACCTAGGATAGTGAGTATGACACTTACTATCAGTATCTGGATGATGAGTCTGACGTTATGTCGATTCTCATTCTTACAGCATCATCCGAGTTTACGGATGATCTCCGTGAGAAGTCGTCTTATGAGGTTGTTCAAGGATTGGAGCAAAAGTTCAAGTCTAGTGAACGGATATGTCGTATGCTACAGATGAGGGAAATTCTTTCAGCCAAGATGAAAGAAAGTCAGCCTATTAGCGATCATCTCATTAATATTAAAAGGCTCTTGGATTGCTATGAGAACTTAGGGTCAAAATCAAAACCACATGAGCTAGTTATGCTCTTGTTCGGTTCCTTGTCGGACTATTACCAGAAAAGAGTAATGTATGTCCTCTGTAATTTTAAGATGACTGTCGCAGGGTTGCACGAAATCCTCATGTGCATTAGCGACGAGTTGAACCCGAAGCAGCTAGAGTCTCCAGTTGTGGACCCTATGCAGGAGGATGACTGGCTGGAAGAACTTGGAGAAATTTGTTGCCCAGACTGTGGTAGCAAGGATTCATGCGAGCACTCACTCGACATAGATCAGCTGGACATTGGTTCGCCCAATGATACATGTATCTTTATGATAGATTGTCTTGTTACTTCTTATGAATCATGGGTATTGGATACCGGATGTGGTCATCACATATGCAATCATTTGCAGGGATTCAAGAGAAGTAAAAAGCTGAGACAAGGAGATATGGACCTGCGGGTAGGCGAAGGCTCCATGGTTGGTGCCGAAGCTGTAGGGGCATATTGTCTTAGTTTGCCCTCGGGCATGGTCTTAGAACTAGAACCTTGTTATTATGTTCCTAGACTAATTAAAAATGTTATCTCGTTCAATTTGCTGATAGACTGTGGTTTTGCTTATGTTTTTAATGAAAAAGTTATTTCATGTTTTCGAAACAATGTTTTCTTTTTCAAAGCCACTCCAGAAAACGGTCTATATAAGCTAAATTTAGATAACAATGACATCTATCATATAAGTAAGAGATCCAAGAGTAACTTGAATCAAACCTACCTCTGGCATTGTCGTTTAGGACACATAAACGAGAAACGCATAGAGAAGCTCCGAGATGACGGAATTCTAGAACCATTTGACTTGGAGTCATATGATGTTTGTGAATCTTGTTTGTCTGGTAAAATGACAAAGCAGCCTTTCAACAGTGAGAATGAATGGGCCAGCGAGTTATTAGGGATTATACACACAGATGTGTGCGGACCCTTTACTCCAGAAGCTAGAGGAGGATACCGGTATTTCATAACCTTTACTGATGACTTCAGTAGGTTCGGTTATGTCTACCTCATGAGACTTAAATCTGAAAGTTTTGACAAGTTCAAACAGTTTCAGAATGAGGTACAAAATTAGCTGGACAAGAAGATAAAGCCGCTTCGGTCGGATCGAGGTGGCGAATATCTGAGTCAGGAATTCGACGATCATTTGAAGGAATGTGGGATTGTTTCACAACTCACACCTCCCTATACACCTCAGATGAATGGTGTTTCAAAAAGGAGGAATCGTACACTGCTTGACATGGTATGATCAATGATGAGTCGAAGTTCACTACCATTGTCGTTTTGGGGACACGCACTCGAGACAGCAACGTTCATGCTGAACCGGGTTCCAACCAAATCGGTTGAAAAGACACCGTTCGAGAAATGGACGGGGAAAAAGCCCAAAATGTATTTTCTAAAGGTTTGGGGATGTGAGGTGTATGTTAAGAGAACATTCACGGATAAACTCAATCCCAAATCAGATAAGTGTATCTTCGTGGGCTATCCGAAGGAAACCATGGGATACTATTTCTACAACCCAGATGAGAACAAAGTTTTTGTTGCTCGTAAAGGGGTATTCTTGGAGGAGAAGTTTCTAAACTCAGAGACTCCAAGAAAAGAAATAGAGCTTCAAGAAATTGAAGAGGAGGAGATTACACCACCACCGATAGTTGAACCTGTAGTTCAACAGAGAATTGTTGAACCTCAACCCGAGTCTGTGGTTGAGGAAGAGGTGCAAACACAAGACCTTCGCAGGTCTAGTAGGCCTCGTATTGAGCCAGATAGGTATCTAGGATTCCTAGTTGCTCAAGATGAAAGGGATCTGTTAGAACCCACTACCTACCAAGACGCTGCCTCAGGTTTGGAATCTGAGAAATGGCTAGAAGCCATGAAGGCAGAGATGCAATCCATGTATGACAACCAAGTTTGGGAGTTAGTAGATTTTCCTCAACACAGTAAAGCTGTTGGGTGCAAATGGGTCTTGAAAAAGAAGACAAACATGGATGGAAAGGTACATACTTTTAAAGCAAGGCTAGTGGCAAAAGGTTTCACGCAAACTCATGGCGTTGACTATGATGAAACTTTTTCCTCAGTGGTAATGCTTAAAACTATTAGGATTCTAATGGCCATATCAACATATTTTGACTATGAGATATGGCAGATGGATGTCAAAACCGCTTTCCTTAATGCGAAACTGGCAGAGGATGTATATATGATACAACCGGATGGTTTTGCAGATCCAAAGAACCCTAATAAAGTATGCAAGTTGCTTAAATCCATTTATGGACTAAAGCAAGCATCTAGGAGCTGGAACTTACACTTTGATGAGCGCATCAAAGAGTTTGGTTTTAGCAAAAGTTAGTTTGAGTCGTGTGTTTACACCAAATTTAGTGGGAGCGCGGTAACCTTCCTAGTCTTGTATGTAGATGACATACTGTTAATAGGAAACAATATACCAGTATTACAAGGAGTAAAATCCTGGTTAGGTAAATGTTTCGGATGAAATACTTGGGAGAAGCTGCTTATATACTGGGTATAAAGATCTATAGGAATAGATCTAAGCGGCTTATCGTACTTAGTCAAAGTACTTATATTGACAAAGTCGTGAAAAGATTCAAGATGGATGGATCCAAGAAAGTGTTTATTCCTATGCAATCTGGCGCGATTTTGAGCAAGGCTCAGTGTCCTGTGTCTAGTCAAGATCAGGACAAGATGAAATTGATACCATATGCCTCTGCAGTTGGTTCGATTATGTATGCCATGCTATGTACTAGACCCGATGTTGCCTATTCTATCAGTGTCACGAGTAGATATCAGCAAAATCCTGGTGAAGCTCATTGGGTGGCCGTCAAGAATATTCTCAAGTATCCGAGAAGGACGAAAGACATATTCCTAGTATATGGAGGTTCGATGGATGAGCTCAGTATAACTGGTTACACTGATGCTAGTTTCCAGACCGACAGAGACGACTTCAGGTCGCAGTCTGGTTTTGTCTTTACCCTAAACGGAGGAGCCATATCTTGGAAGAGACAGAAGCAAGATACAATAGCAGATTCTACTACAGAGGCAGAGTATATTGCGGCAAGTGATGCGGCAAAGGAAGCTGTCTGGCTGAAGAATTTTATCTCGGATCTTAGAGTTGTTGCCAGTATCTCTAGACCGATCGATATATTCTGTGACAACTCAGGGGCTGTAGCGCAAGCTAAAGAGTCTAGAGATCATCAGCGGACAAGGCACGTACTCAGGAAATATCACCTCATCCGAGAGATCATTGGAAGAGATGATATTAGATTGCAAAAGATACCGACGGACGACAACGTTGCTGACCCGTTGACGAAGCCGCTAGCTAGAGCTAAGCATGAGAGGCATGCGAGTTCTATAGGAATGCAGTACTTGGAACATAGCAGCTAGTTCGTGTTTTTTGATAATTACTATGGATGTAACTTGAAACATTTTATTATGTATTTACATTTCATGGGATTGAAATAGGAGGTATTTGCATAATGTTTCGTAGTTATCCATTTTTAGCATGTTTAACCTATCCTTGACAAGTCAAGTTATGAATTGTCTAAATGCCCGTAGCTACTTAATGTAGTGGGAGCTACATTAGGGAGGTAACGCTATTATGAATATTTGATGATTTATTCAGGTATGAGTAAAAGCACTAGTTTGTGACCAAATATTCATAGATATTTATCAGGGGATAAATATTGGGGTGATCTGCATCGAGTTTACTTCATGGAGCGTTAACATAAGTAAACTTGATAGGTTATCCTTAGACCTGAGATATTTGGTTTGGGGCGTGGTAATTTCTGTACTTTAGCATGTTCTAACATCACGCCTTAACAGGGTGATCATAAAGGGCTTGTCTAGGTGCAGCGGAAGCCATGTGCTCAAATTGCAAATAGTCAAGATGGGATTTGCACCTCTTTTTTAGGAGATATATTTTTTGAGCTCCTCGACGATTAAGACTACTGAAAATGCGTGGCCGCGCTCGGTTAGAATGATAGTTATTCATTTGGGAAAACCGTAACTGCAGAGTGTCGAAATCAGAGTCGAGAAAATCTGAGTATTAGATGAGATCCCTGCTATATGTCAAATACTCACATTACGAAATATCGCGATGCAAAAGGAAAAGCCTAGATAATCCAAGGCGTGGATTATGTCTCTAGATATAAGAGATCTCATAATCTGGTAAACCTAAGCGTCTGGCTAGGGACCTCCTTAGGCCAACGATGTACGAGAAGTGTTACTTATCTTGCACAAGTGGGAGTCTGTTGGATTATATGCAGAGATAGATAACATGTACTATCGTGTCCAATACTATGTGACACTAAAGGATCACACCGCTGCACACCCAATTAGAACCTTTTGGATTATAACCTTTTGTGTGGAAAAGAATAATTAATTAGTTAATTAATTATTGAGAAAGAGAAAAATAATAAAAGTTATTTATTATTTAAAAGGAGAAGTTAATATTTAGTTTAAATATTAACAGGACCAATTAATTAATAGTTATTAATTAATTAGAAAGGTCGAGGGTATATTCTGTAATTGATTAATAGTTTAATTAAAGCTGGGCTTTAATTAAACGGGCTTGGCCTAATAAGGATTAATATATATTCTTGTTTAAGCCTCATTAATCAATAAGCTAATCACATAACAAAAACCCTAAAGGCTCTTCTCTCTCTCTTCTCTCTTTCTCGGCGGCGGCGCAAAGGAGAAACCGAACCACCGAGGGCGGTGGCCGGCGGCAACGCGGAAACACATACACACACGCGGGTCTCCATTTTGATCCAAGGTTTAATCTTTAGGCGGTCTAGCAGCCAGTTCGAGGTGGTGCAGTAGCGGTGGATAACCTGCAGCTGTCTAGGGGCATAAAGACAATTTTGGTTTTAGAACAAAGGTATAACTTTCTAACCCTCTTCCTTTTTTAGTTTCTGTACGAGTTAGATGAGATCACTGGAGGGGGTTTTATTCCGCTTTGCATTTGATAATATGTTTTTATACCCTACAAAACCCTTCACTTATAATATGTATCATACTCTTCATCCTGAGCAGAATATCTGGGTCGTGCTAGAGGGGGCTTATCAACTATGTACAACCTTCCTTGTGTCCTTAGGATGTTCCTAAAGTGCAACTTCCAAACCATAAAGTTTGGACCTGAAAGCTTCCACTTTTGCATGATGAGACTAAGAGACTCCTCACGTGAATAAAATGATATAACAGATAAAATTGATATCTACAGTAAAAAGCAAGAAATAAACGTTTCATTAATTATTTCCTCTAAAATAGTTTATAACCCTTTAAATAAATTTATTTTAAAATTGGATCCATATTTCACACGTGCTGGTGCACGGTTTGGGCACGAAAACACCGACCTCGTGTTATTTTTGGTGGGTATAAACCATACCGATCACATTTAATCCGAAACACGACTTCTATATCTTTGGGACATGGAATGAAACATAATTCATACATATTTAGTCCTCCTAAGCGCCCTTTGGGCTACCAAAATAGACCTCACCATCGAAGACGGGGTGAACTCTGTCCCGTCACATCAGGGAATCACAAAGTCTTTCCCCCCTCCCCATATCGGTTTGAACCCCAGTGTGCACAGTTTGGGCACGACAACACACCAAGGTACCGGTAGCAGGTAAGGTGTACCATTAGATGTATAGCACTACTGGTCTAAGATTTTGAAAAAGGGTTAATTTGTTTCAAAAATATTTTGCCAGTTTTAAACGTTTTACAATTTCCTTTTAAGTGAAAAACTTTTCAACTTAAAAATATACTTTATATATATATATATATATATATATATGTGTGTGTGTGTGTGTGTGTGTGTGTGTGTGTGTGTTTGGTTTTGATGACGAGCGTGCACTATATATAATTAATTAAAACACAACCACGCAATTAATAATAATAAGCCAAAACACTTAACACCCTTTTAGCCATCACTGGTACTTAATTAAATTAGAAATTAGGTACCCCTGTGGTCAAACCCTAAGTGGATCACAAACAACACACATGGCATGGAAGGTTTTGATGCTCCCACTGGCTCCAGCATCCATGGCTTCCTCTCTCCTTGTCTTGCTCCTTGTGTTGCTTGATCGTCTCCAAAAATATTACATTTACAAATAACAAACTAACCTACACAATTTTGATAAAACTAGTGCCCTATTACAAAATGATGGACATCGTGCTTGTTGGCCATCTTTTGTAAATTCTTGCTCGTATTTGTCTGTATGTGAATTATTGACACCTTTAATAATTCACATTTGTATTATAAATAAGCCTAATTGGTATTGTATTGGCACACCACCACTTTCAAAAGCATCTAGCATCTTCCGCTTTCTCTTTTGTAAGATTTTCTTCAATCAAACTCTTTTCTTAAGTTTTAGTCTTTGTACTTTCAGTCTTTGCATTTTGCTGGAATAATTCATCTTGGTATCAGAGCTTGAAACAAAGCTCTATGGAAGGCTAAGGCCTTATATATTCAGGGTTGGTCTGTTTTCTGGAATGATTTAATAAAGATTTTGCTAAGTAAAACCTGTTTATCATAAAAGGATTTTGAAAATAGTAACTTCAAATTTTCTTTAAGGCAAAAGTCAAAGTACGATAACAAAGGGAAGAAGCCCAGATTTCGGAAACGTGAGCAAAAAGAAAAATTTAAATGAAAATTTTCGGAATCAAAATATGAGTGATAGGTTCGAAAAAGCAATTTCCGATTGGTATAATCATTCCCGTACGGCTAACCTTGAATATCTTGATTTATCGAGTTCTTCAAATATTAAATTGTCCGATTTAGAAAACAATGTTGCTGTAATTTACGATAGTCTTTTACTATTATCAAAGGTTTCTATTAAACAGTTTTAAGAAGTTAAAAACCAAAATCAAAGGATAAGTGAGAAGCTAGAGAGTTGTGAGGATTTGTTTAGAAAAACCCAGAGTGAAACCAGAAAAAGCTTTACCCAAATATCATCAGAAGTTCATCAAGCAAAACCACTCACAAAGAAAGAGATTCTTGAACTTGTTCGAGAAATTTCACAACAACCGAAGCATATCGAAGAAAAGGCCCTAAAACTCTCCTTAGAATTAAACAACAAGGTCAGACAAGTTGAGCACCAAATTCAAAGGGTTGAACTCCCTTTGAAAGAAGTCCAAAGTTTCCTAACAACCACATGAATTTGGTTGGTATAAAAGCTAGCCAAGAATATATTGAAGCTAAAGAAGCAACAGCTGAAATCGAACCACCAGCCATCGGATTTGCAGTCCCATCAGAACACAATACAGGACCTCTGGTTGCATCAAAAGCAATCATTAAACAGAACAATACTATATTGTATATGTTAACCAAACAAGGGCAAGAGATCTCTTCTATAAGGGAATCTCTCGTTGGGATCCAGAAGAACGTTGAAGCTTTTGGAAAACAGGATTCTAAACCATTAGACCTCAAAGGATCTATATCTGATCTGACAAAAAGATTAGATAATTTCACCATCTCAGGAAGCAAGGTCCCGCCAAAATCAAAACAAGGTCCTATCTACGTATACAAAGATCCCAAAAAGATCTTTGAAGAACAGTTTGCCATGGAAAAGAAATGAATCGTACATGGCTACCAGCCGTAGAAAGGGTAGTCACGGAAGAACTCCCCACACAAGAAGATCAAGTCAGATACTACAGATGGGTAACACGAAGGAACTTTGGACTCCAACGTGGATTACAGCGAAGAATTGGAAGGTCCTACAATAGGACTTTAGAAGCTTCAATAGATCCGGAACAACAGCTCGAAGCCTCTGGAAGACGAAGAGCTCATCTGACACCAGCTGAAGTATTATACTCATATAACAGACAAACAACACGTCACAGGGTTTATCAACACTACTCCGAACAACGTATACGTTGTGTTGAAGGAGATCAAGTAGATCTCAGTCTTTGTAATAGCCAAAGTTATACGACAATAAGAAACTCAAGACTGCATCATATCCATATAGGGCTAGCCATGATAAGAATTCATGCCCTACACAGAATTGGGGCAGAAACAAATGCTCTCATAGTCCTACAGGATACCAGGTAGGAAGACTCTACAAGAATAATCAGCACCATGGAAGCTGATCTATCACAAGGTACACAGCTAGTGTACATGGTCCCAAACATGATGTTGAGCATAGATGATTTTCATAATCATGTAAGAATTTTCATTCAAACTCATGGCGACCAGTCATGGCAAGGAGGAGAAAGTAACCTCCTAATCACTCTCTCCATGATTGGAAGACTCTCCAATACAAGCTACGTTGGGTTCAATTATAACGTTATAGATCACCTTGCCACTAGGGGAATTTCTGCAATTCCAGGCGAAAGAAGAGGTATTGAAGAACTTGAAGGACAAAGCTGGCATCTAAGACCAGTTGCTCAGACGTCTACTCAAGTCCGTGCTCGGGTGGCAGTCTCTCAAAGACTTGATAGGACCACAAGTCTACGATTTGAAGGTTATCAAGGAAAAATGGAACCAGCAAGAATGTCTGTTAATATGGAGACAGAGAAACATTCCAAGAAGATGAGGACGAAATCGAGCTACAGAAACAATTGCAATCTGTATTAGCAATGATCCTCCTCATACTCCTTTTGACATATGTTTCTGCAATGAATGCTTACATGAAGCACGACAACTTGAGGAAGAACCTATAAACCTCAAAAGAAGATCAAACAAGCCTCGTAAAAACAAGCGAAGAAATTGGGAAAAATGGGATACTCTTGGAGAATCTTCTGGAAAATGGGACTATTATGTCAGGTATGATAGTCCAAACCAAACGCCAGCACTTGAAGAAATTATTGCAGTCGGTTGGGGAGACGAGTTCACAGACACTAAAAACATCAGTAAAGGAAAAGTTATCATAAAAAACAGGGAAGTATCAGAATTTGAGTGGGGAAACCCATTTGCAACACACATAGATAAAGAAACGGAATCTGGAAACTCTTCTGATAATAGCTCTCAAGCCCGAAAGAAGCCTCATGCCTACATATAGAAGAAACTGATGAAAGAAAAAGTGAACGAGAAGAAGATGATGGCCTCCCATACCCCAAGTATCGAGCGTTCAGGAAGCTAGTAAAAGAGGTCCTGGAAGATAAAAATACAGAGCACCTATTCATGGCCGATGATGCAGAATCAGGAACAAGCTATCAAATACCAACGGATCCAATTACAGAGCACCTATTTATATGTGCGTGGTTGTGATTAACACGATGAAATAAAACAAGGGTTTTAATAATAGTTAATTATTGAAACAGATGTTTTTTTTAAAAAAGAAAACTGTCATTAAAGTTTTTCACGTTAAAAACTTGGAAATCCTTTTTAGAAAAATCTTAGATCAGTGTGCTACCCACCTAATGGTACACCCTTGCTATTAAACGGTACTCGGGTGTCGGAAGTGCCCAAACATTGGACATCCGGGTTCAAACCATTGCGGGAAGGGGCATGAAAGGTTCTGCGATAATCGGGAGTCCCGGCCAGAATTCATGCTGTCTTAGGTGGTGCGATCTATTTTGGTGATAATCGGGAGTCCCGGCCCAAAATGCACTAGAGGGACTAAGCATGCACGGTTCTCGTAACCGATGTCCCGCGGATCTAGGATTCGTGTCAAGTTAGGATACGATTGGTATAGTTTTTACCTACCAGAAATAGCATTGTCCCGGTGGGAAGTGCCCAAACCTTGCTATGAGAGCTTGGGGTAAAAATCAAAACCACATGAGCTAGTTATGCTCTTGTTCGGTTCTTTGTCGGACTATTACCAGAAAAGAGTAATGTATTTCCTCGGTAATTTTGAGATGACTATCGCAGGGTTGCACGAAATCCTCATGTGCATTAGCGACGAGTTGAACCCGAAGCAGCTAGAGTCACCAGTTGTGGACCCTATGCAGAAGAATGACTGGCTGGAAGAACTTGGAGAAATTTGTTACCCAGACTGTGGTAGCAAGGATTCATGCGAGCACTCACTCGACATAGATCAGCTGGACATTGGTTCGCCCAATGATACATGTATCTTTATGATAGATTGTCTTGTTACTTCTTATGAATCATGGGTATTTGATACCGGATGTGGTAATCACATATGCAATCATTTGCAGGGATTCAAGAGAAGTAAAAAGCTGAGACAAGGTGATATGGACCTGCGGGTAGGCGAAGGCTCCATGGTTGGTGCCGAAGCTGTAGGGATATATTGTCTTAGTTTGCCCTCAGGCATGGTCTTAGAACTAGAACCTTGTTATTATGTTCCTAGACTAATTAAAAATGTTATCTCGTTCAATTTGCTGATAGACTGTGGTTTTGCTTATGTTTTTAATGAAAAAGTTATTTCATGTTTTAGAAACAATATTTTCTTTTTCAAAGCCACTCCAGAAAACGGTCTATATACGCTAAATTTAGATAACAATGACATTTATCATATAAGTAAGAGATCCAAGAGTAACTTGAATCAAACTTACCTCTGGCATTGTCGTTTAGGACACATAAACGAGAAATGCATAGAGAAGCTCCGAGATGACGGAATTCTAGAACAATTTGACTTGGAGTCATATGATGTTTGCGAATCTTGTTTGTTTGGTAAAATGACAAAGCAGCCTTTCAACAGTGAGAATGAAAGGGCCAGCGAGTTATTAGGGATTATACACACATATGTGTGCGGACCCTTTACTCCAGAAGTTAGAGGAGGATACCGGTATTTCATAACCTTTACTGATGACTTCAGTAGGTTCGGTTATGTCTACCTCATGAGACTTAAATCTGAAAGTTTTGACAAGTTCAAACAGTTTCAGAATGAGGTACAAAATCAGCTGGACAAGAAGATAAAGTCTCTTCGGTCGGATCGAGGTGGCGAATATCTGAGTCAGGAATTCGACGATCATTTGAAGGAATGTGGGATTGTTTCACAACTCACACCTCCGTATACACCTCAGATGAATGGTGTATCAGAAAGGAGGAATCGTACACTGCTTGACATGGTACGATCAATGATGAGTCGAAGTTCACTACCATTGTCGTTTTGGGGACATGCACTCGAGACAACAGCGTTCATGCTGAACCGGGTTCCAACCAAATCGGTTGAAAAGACACCGTTCGAGATATGGACGGGGAAAAAGCCCAAAATGTCTTTTCTAAAGGTTTGGGGATGTGAGGTGTATGTTAAGAGAACATTCACGGATAAACTCAATCCCAAATCAGATAAGTGTATCTTCGTAGGCTATCCCAAGGAAACCATGGGATACTATTTCTACAACCCATATGAGAACAAAGTTTTTGTTGCTCATAAAGGGGTATTCTTGGAGGAGAAGTTTCTAAACTCAGAGACTCCAAGAAAAGAAATAGAGCTTCAAGAAATTGAAGAGGAGGAGATTACACCACCACCGATAGTTGAACTTGTAGTTCAACAGAGAATTGTTGAACCTCAACCCGAGTCTGTGGTTGAGGAAGAGGTGCAAACACAAGACCTTCGCAGGTCTAGTAGGCCTCGTATTGAGCCAGATAGGTATATGGGATTCCTAGTTGCTCAATACAAAAGGGATCTGTTAGAACCCACTACCTACCAAGACGCTACCTCAGGTTTTGAATCTGAGAAATGGCTAGAAGCCATGAAGGCAGAGATTCAATCCATGTATGACAACCAAGTTTGGGAGTTAGTGGATTTGCCTCAACACAGTAAAGCTGTTGGGTGCAAATGGGTCTTCAAAAAGAAGACACACATGGATGGAAAGGTACATACTTTTAAAGCAAGGCTAGTGGCAAAAGGTTTCACGCAAACTCATGGCGTTGACTATGATGAAACTTTTTCCCCAGTGGCAATGCTTAAGACTATTAGGATTCTAATGGCCATATCAGCATATTTTGACTATGAGATATGGCAGATGGATGTCAAAACCGCTTTCCTTAATGGGAAACTGATAGAGGATGTATATATGATACAACCGGATGGTTTTCCAGATCCAAAGAACCCTAATAAAGTATGCAAGTTGCTTAAATCCATTTATGGACTAAAGCAAGCATCTAGGAGCTGGAACTTACACTTTGATGAGGGCATCAAAGAGTTTGGTTTTACCAAAAGTGAGTTCGAGTCATGTGTTTACACTAAATTCAGTGGGAGCGCAGTAACCTTCCTAGTCTTGTATGTAGACGACATACTGTTAATAGGAAACAATATACCAGTATTACAAGGAGTAAAATCCTGGTTAGGTAAATGTTTCCAGATGAAAGACTTGGGAGAAGCTGCTTATATACTGGGTATAAAGATCTATAGGAATATATCTAAGCGGCTTATCGGACTTAGTCAAAGTACTTATATTGACAAAGTCGTGAATAGATTCAAGATGGATGGATCCAAGAAAGTGTTTATTCCTATGCAATCTGGCGCGATTTTGAGCAAGGCTCAGTGTCCTGTGTCTAGTCAAGATCAGGACAAGATGAAATTGATACCATATGCCTCTGCAGTTGGTTCGATTATGTATGCCATGCTATGTACTAGACCCGATGTTGCCTATTCTATCAGTGTCACGAGTAGATATCAGCAAAATCCTGGTGAAGCTCATTGGGTGGCCGTCAAGAATATTCTCAAGTATCCGAGAAGGACGAAAGACATATTCCTAGTATATGGAGGTTCGATGGATGAGCTCAGTATAACTGGTTACACTGATGCTAGTTTCCAGACCGACAGAGACGACTTCAGGTCGTAGTCAGGTTTTGTCTTTACCCTAAACAGAGGAGCCATATCTTGGAAGAGTCAGAAGCAAGATACAATAGCAGATTCTACTACAGAGGCAGAGTATATTGCGGCAAGTGATGCGGCAAAGGAAGCTGTCTGGCTGAAGAGTTTTATCTCGTATCTTAGAGTTGTTGCCAGTATCTCTAGACCGATTGATATATTCTGTGACAACTCAGGGGCTGTAGCGCAAGCTAAAGAGCCTAGAGATCATCAACGGACAAGGCACGTACTCAGGAAATATCACCTCATCTGAGAGATTATTGGAAGAGATGATATTAGATTGCAAAAGATACAGACGGACGACAACGTTGCTGACCCGTTGACGAAGCCGCTAGCTAGGGCTAAGCATGAGAGGCATGCAAGTTCTATAGGAATGCAGTACTTGGAACATAGCAGCTAGTTCGTGTTTTTTGATTATTACTATGGATGTAACTTGAAACCTTTTATTATGTATTTACATTTCATGGGATTGAAATAGGAGGTATTTGCATAATGTTTCGTAGTTATCCATTTTTAGCATGTTTAACCTATCCTTGACAAGTCAAGTTATGAATTGTCTAAATGCCCGTAGCTACTTAATGTAGTGGGAGCTACATTAGGGAGGTAACGCTATTATGAATATTTGATGACTTATTCAGGTATGAGTAAAAGCACTAGTTTGTGACCAAATATTCATAGATATTTATCAGGGGATAAATATTGGGGTGATCTGCATCGAGTTTACTTCATGGAGCGTTAACATAAGTAAACTTGATAGGTTGTCCTTAGACCTGAGATATTTGGTTTGGGGCGTGATAACTTCTGTACTTTAGCATGTTCTAACGTCACGCCGTAATAGGGTGATCATAAGGGACTTGTCTAGGTGCAGCGGAAGCCATGTGCTCAAATTGCAAATAGTCAAGATGGGATTTGCACCTCTTTTTTAGGAGAGATATTTTTTGAGCTCCTCGACGATTAAGACTACTGAAAATGCGTGGCCGCGCTCGGTTAGAATGATAGTTATTCATTTTATTTCGTTGTGCATTTGATAATATGTTTTTATACCCTACAAAACCCTTCAGACATCTCCCCTAAGCGTCCGTGCCTCGCGTGAGAACACCATTTTCTTGATCACCTTTTTCGAGTCCAACTTGGTTGAGGGATTAAACTATCACTAGTATATTACAAATACAATATTGAATGGGGTTGTAAGTGGCATGCAGGCCTCCCTGAACTAGTACAATATTACAAATAAGAAAGGGATTGTAATTGGCACGCAGGTCTTCCCAAAAACCAAAATAAAAAAAGAATAAGAAAAACGAGTTCTAAGTCGGCAAAACTATAGTTATCACAACCACACAATTATATATAAGCACAATATATATAAAAGTCAACCACGCAGCTATAATATAAACAATAATCTGTGCTGTAAAACACACAACCTTATTTGTTTAAACTATTCTCATTTACCCTTTTGATTAATACCTATTAACCAAAAATGAGAATTATGATCTTCTAGTTTAATTTGACCAAAATAGTTTTTCAACAAAAAACTTAAAACTTGATCTCATTCAAAACTTGAATGAAATCCTCACGTCAAGTTTTATTACTAGTTTTCCAAAAACTTAAAACCGACAACCTTGGTCAATTAAATACTATTTTATTTGTTTCTCCATTATATAAACTTTATCGCTTTTAGAATTTATTCAAAACGACTAAACTAGTCATAATAAATAAAAAACTAAAAATATATATTTTAACTAAAACTAATTAAAATATATAATACTAGTTTATATAACACCTTATTAATTTTATAACTTAAAATTAATAATCCTTTTGTATTAATCCGGAAAAGCTATTTGGGCCGACGTCTCCCATCAACCCGAGAAAACCCACTGGACCGAGACCCTCTTGGGCCGAGAACCTCCTGGGCCGAAAACCCTTTGGGCAGTTAACCATCTGGGCCGCGAACTACCTTGGGCCGAAATGCCTAGGGCTGAAAAACGCTTGGGCCGAAGCCCACCTTGCCCTTAGCGCCGCTAACGGCCGCCGCGAGGCCCATCTGGCCTTAGCGCCGCTAACAACCACTGCCCGGCACGGTGATGATCTCGGTTCCCAATTTCCGATTAATAAAATATTTTAAATCCTTTTTAACCTATTAAAACTAACTGTTTTAATATATTGATTTAAACTGGATTTAATTCAAAAACCAAAAAACCATTAGTTATTAATTTCAACAAAAAACTTGTTTTATTAATAATTAATTATCCTAAAACTTGATTTCAACCTTTTTAAACAAAAGTTCAAAAACTGGTTAAAGTCTGGTTTTAGATAAAAGTTTATCCTTTTTAACCGTTTAAACACAAACCTGGTTTAAACCTAACTGGTTAAAATGAAACCTTTTATGAACTGGATAAAACAGAAAACTTGTTTTTATCATTTTATGGTTTTCGAAAAACAGAGGAGAAGAAACAAGATGAAGAAGATCATATAACTATTAAACAAGCCAACTAATTAGATTAACTAGGTTTAACTAATTAAACAAACTGTTTAATTTAATCTTAATTCAAAACTTATTCTTTATCCAAAAATGATCCTTTTAACCATTCAAACTAACTGTTTGAATTTTCTGATTAATAGGATAAACCTGATAACAAAACAAACTGTTTTGCTACCTTCTTGATTTTCGAAATTTCCAAGAACAAAAAGAGAATCAAGAATAAAACCTTAATCTAAAAACAGATAAAACTAGAAACTATGGATCATAGAGCCGAGGCTCTGATACCACTGAAGGGTTTTGAACCTGACCAAACCACTTATGACACAAACTAGTCAATCCTGGGTTTGATTCCACTAGTTCAATCCTAAAAGCGGAACTGGATTGAACACAACCCTCTCAACCCCAAAAGGGTTAGGATCTTTAAAACTTTAAATGATCAACATAGTTTCTTACAAACAATCCATAGATAAGGTTATAAGATTATACCTGAACAAAATCTTTAGGATTGCTAAAGATAGTCCACCACTACTGCACCTCCGATTGAACTGGCTGCTAGACCGCTCCTGGATCACCAACCAACAACAAACAAACTCAAAAGCTTGTGTATGTGAATGTGTGTGTCGACCACCCTATCACAAACACCCTTGGTGTTTTGCGATTGCGACTTCGAGAGAGAAGCCGAGGGGGAGAGAGAGAGCTACGGTCGAAGGAGAGATCGACTGTGAGGGAGGGAGAGACGAGATCGTGAGAGTAGCGGCTACGGTTTTATCTTTTGTCACATATCCCTAATCCTCAAAGCTTAACATATATATATAAGGATTAGGTTGGACCTAAGCCCTTTTAATTAAAAGCCCATTGGTTTTAATTAAACTTTCAACACTTCTCTTTTTGACCCCCTGGACTTTACTAGTTAATTAATTAACTATTATATAACTTAGTCCATTAAATATTAAAACTTAATATTTAATTCTCCTTAAATAATAAATAACTATTTATTATTTATTTCTTTCTAATAATTAATCCAAACTGGATAATTATTTATATCTCTCAATAATTAATATTATTGATTAATTATTCGTTTATCTCTTTAATAATTAATCTAACTGATTAATTATTTACTCTTTCTCTTTAATAATTAATCTAACTGATTAATTATTTCCACACAGATTTATGGTGAAATCCAACTGTTCTGAAATTGGGTGTGTAGCAGTGTGACCCTTTAGTCTCTTATAACATTGGATACAATATGCCCGTTAATTATCTCTGCACATAATCCATCACAATAGACTAAACAGTCAAACCTGGCCCGACAACAAATCAAAAATGATTTTTGTGGAAAATTTGCTCGGCGAAAATGAGAAGCTTATGTGGCAACAATGGCGCACGGCTTATCCAAACATCTATGCTTCCATAGAAAACATTGCTGATGATCCACAAAACATAACATCCCAGGTCAGGCAGATAATTATCATGGAAGACCCTTACAGAGGATCGACTGAGGAACAAGATAGGGCTTAAAGAGATCTTGATCGTCTTACTTGTGAAGAAACTAAGAATTTGTGGCAATTCTTGGACGAGTTCAAGATACTGTCTATCAAATCAGGGAGATTAGTTTTTCCTTCAACTACGGAAAAATTCTTCTCTAAACTGCCACCAGCCCTGTCCAGAAAAATCGAAGAATCATTCAAAGCCAAATACCCAGGCTTAACTGAAGGAGTACTACAGACAATAAAGTTTACACATACTTTCATAGCTGACATGTGTAAAGAAGCAGCCTTATCCAAAGAATTAAGGGATTTGTCTCTTTGCTCTGCAATACCCATCCCGGGGTATTACAAGAAGAGTCAGAAGAAATATGGCCTGAGAAAGTCTCAGACATATAAAGGAAAGCCTCACGGGTCACATGTAAAAATCTTCAAAAACAAATACAAAGATGACCGAGGAAAAGTTAAAAAATGCAAGTGCTTCATTAGTGGAAAAGAGGGACATTTTGCCCGAGATTGCCGAAGCAAGAATGACAATATTGCAAGATCGGCTGTTTACCAAGATCTTGAACTTGATAAAGAATGGGATGTAGTTTCAGCAGACTTCGATGATAGTAGTGTCTTCAGTATTTCAGAAGGAGAAGCAGATGCAAGACAATGTTTAAAAGCCATTATACAGGAAAGCCCTATTGAAGAAACCTTGTTTATGGCTATCAGTGAAGAAGATGATGATAACTCTGATAATGAAGAACATCGTGAAGTTGCTTACATGTTCACCCCTCAGAAATCTATATTCTACCCGGGATCCACAAATTCGATATCAGAAATGGTACACATGGCAGGATCATGGAAACCAATCAAAGAAGTTCCTGAGAAAAGCAGGAAATGTAAGCATAACTGGGAAGAAAATGCAATAACCAGTTATCTTTTCTGCTACTACTGTGGCATCATCACAACAGATTTATCAAGGCTACATTGCACAGAATACAAACTCACAGCTTGTGGATTATGTTCCCAAAATTACCTTAATATACATGTTAAGGTAAAACCAAAGGAAGTGGTTACGTCAGCAAGCAGCTCAAAATCATCCAGCCAAGAAGCAATATTGCTACGAGAGCTACTTGCAGAAAAAGATAGATAACTCAAGCAAATGATTAAGGATCAAGTAAAGGAGTATTATGAGCATAATAGCAAAGAAGCAATTTGGAAAGCTAAAGAAGAAGAGTGGAAGAAGTGTGAGCAGAGACATAGGAATGACCTGGAAAAAGGCATAAAATTGCTAAGTCAAGAAGAAAGCAAAGAAGATTCAAGTAAAAACCTACGGTTTATTGAGCAACTAAAAAAAGAAAATGATTGGTTGCAAAGGGTTCGAATTCAAGAATTAGAAGCTAAAGTACATGAACAAGAAGCTCAACTCCAACAATTGAAGTCTAGGATCAAAAGCCAAGAGGAGGAACTGGAAAGACTCAAAGGACAACAAAGCTCAAATTATGATGACACTTTTCCCCCTCTAATTACACAATTGGTAGGCGCTTTCATAGAAGAAGAAGTTATTCGAAACACAACCGAAGGAGTTCCAAGGATTAGGAAGGTTGTTAATCAACTCTACAATGTCACTGTAGAATTTGACATTGCAGGATGCCCCTTCTTCAAAACGCGAGCTATTATTGATACAGGCGCATCATCATGCTTTATCAATAAAACAGTTGTTCCCAATGAAGCAGTCGAAGCCCTCAACCAACCCATTAACATTAACGGTCTCAATTCCCAACAGCAGGCTAGGCACAAGATAAAGCCTGGGACTTTTTCAATTGAAGGGAACAGGTTTAGGGTTCCTCTAATCTATACATTCGAAATGACTATAAGCGATGATATATAAATGCTAATTGGCACTAATTTCATTCGTGCCATGAAAGGAGGAATTCGGATTGAAGGCGACGAAATCACAATCTATAAAAAAGTCACAAAGATCCAAACAACGAATCAGACAGAAATTTCCCGATGCCTCATAGAAGAATTAGAAATGGAGGAAGAAGATTATAATGAACTAAATGAATCTATCTTCTATAACCAGCAAACATGAATAAACTTTAAACAAAAGTTTAGCCCTTTGCTTGATAGATTAAAAGCTCAAGGATACATAGGGGAAGAACCCCTTAAGCATTGGAAGAAAAATGGTGAGCTATGTACTCTCGACATCATAAATCCCGATATCACCATTGAAGATAAGCCGCTTAAGCATGTCACACCTGCTATTGAAGCAACTTTCAAAAAACATGGATGCCCTTCTCCAACTCGGTGTTATACGACCAAGTAAAAGCAGGCACAAAACTATGGCAATGATAGTAAACTCTGGAACTATCATTGACCCCAAAACAGGGGAAGAGATCAAAGGAAAAGAGCGAATGGTTTTCAATTACAGATCGCTAAATGATAACACCTACAAAGATCAATATTCCCTTCCTGGAATCAATACGATTCTAAAAAAGATTGGGAATGCAAAAGTATTCTCAAAATTTGATCTCAAGTCTGGCTTCCACCAAGTAGCCATGAGCGAAGACTCAATTCCTTGGACAACTTTTCTCGTCCCAGTAGGTCTGTATGAATGGCTTGTTATGCCATTCGGATTGAAAAATGCCCCCGCTATTTTTCAAAGAAAGATGGACAAGTGTTTTAAAGGTCTTGAAGATTTCATTGCCGTCTATATAGATGATATATTAGTCTTCTCCAACAATGAGAAAGATCATTCAAGGCACTTGACAAAGATGCTAAAAGTTTGTGAAGCAAATGGTTTGGTTCTATCTCCTACAAAAATGAAAATAGTTGTTCCTAAGATCGATTTCCTTGGAGCAGTAATAGGAGAAGGAACAATCCAGTTACAGCCACACATCATAAAAAAGATAGTAACTTTCAATGAGGAAGAAATCAAAACAAAGAAGGGGTTAAGATCTTTTTTAGGCATTCTCAACTATGCCAGAAACCATATTCCCAAACTGGGAATGCTCCTCCGACCATTATACGAAAAAACACATTCTCATGGAGACAAGAGGCTTAAAGCATCTTATTATGATCTTATCCATAAAATCAAGAATCAAGTTCAACAACTCCCAGATTTATCAATACCACCCGAAGGTGCCTATATCATTCTGGAGGTAGATGGATGTATGGAAGGATGGAGAGGTAATGTTAAATGGAAAAAATCTCCTCAAGATCCAAAAACCAGTGAACAAATTTGTGCTTATGCCAGTGGCAAATTCCAAAATGTTCAATCAACCATTGATGCCGAGATACATGCATGCATCAATACACTAGAAAAGCTAAAAATCTATTACCTTGATAAACAAGAGATAACCCTAAGAACTGACTATCAGGCTATAATTAGTTTTTACAATAAAACTAGTAGCAGCAAAGCCTCTAGGGTTAGATGGATGAAGTTTGCAGATGCCATAACTGGCACTGGAGTCAAGTTTAAGATTGAACATATTGATGGAAAACACAACACCCTCGCAGATTCATTATCACGATTAGTTAACTTGTGTTTTGCAGAATGTACCAAAAAATGAAGAAGGTCCTTCAAACAGCAACCCAAGCAATCGAGGAGGAAAAATTGAAAAGGAACTCGTATGGTTCCCCACCGATGAAGGAGCAAGACTACTCTACAGCAGTAACCCAGATCTCAAACCTGTGCCTGGAAGCATTACACAAACTCTCAGAATCCACGAACCAGCAAGTGAATACAAGCGTGTCCAAAAGGAAGCCCATACATACCCAAACAACAATAGCGCTCAGTGTGCTCTCGGACGAGTCGCGATGTCAATTGAAAAGGCAGCAGGAAGAAATGCAATTGCAGCCATGGAAGAACTCACAGCAATTGTTCAATATAAGGCACATGTCTGTTATGGGCAGAGATCAATGGATAATTTCGCCAGTGACTGGTGGCCAGACGTCGCAGCCCAACACATTAATGCCCAAAAATTACTACAAGAAACACAAGAATTGGTCCGAGAACTCGAACAACATTTTGTCTAAAGCCCACAAAGCCCAAGTTCTAGCCCAATACAAATATAGCCCAATCCATGGAATGCTTCTAGAAGATGATGCAAGCGATGACGGAAATGAAGAATTATTGGTGGACCCCGGAATTGATGACTACTTCATAAAAGCAACAAAAGTTATTCGTCCAGACCCCCTTTACCACACCATGCGGAGGGCTTGCATCTAGAAGATGCTCCCCAGTTAATGTATAATTATGGGTGCTCACAGCTGTCCTCTACGACAGTGTTTCTAAATAATGCATATCAGTGTGAGAAGATATGCTCCTGATCTCATGGGCGCATAGACATCGTGCTTGTCGGCCATCTTTTGTAAATTATTGCTCGTATTTGTCTGTATGTGAATTATTGACACCTTTAATAATTCACATTTGTATTATAAATAAGCCTAATTGGTATTGTATTGGCACACCACCACTTACAAAAGCATCTAGTATCTTCCGCTTTCTCTCTTGTAAGATTTTCTTCAATCAAACTCTTTTCTTAAGTTTTAGTCTTTGTACTTTCAGTCTTTGCATTTTCGTGGAATAATTCCGTGCCTCCCCACATCGGATAAATAATAAATGTAAACCAACCATATCAATAAATTAAAAAAACAACCACAAGGTGATCCACTAGGTTCTTGGCGTTTGGCTTAATAAGCAAACATACAATCGCTTACTAAAAAAATAAATAATAATAATACACGCATTACAACCATAATAGAAAAAATGTATAATTCCGGGATGATTTAAAACTTGAACCCAAACACCAAAACACAAATGGTCTTGTGTTAATCCCTAACATACAACTTGGGCCTAAACTTGGCCTTTTTGTTATATATCTCAAACTATATAAAAACAAAAATACCACATAGGTTAAACGTCAACATTATTAAATATATAATAATAAAGCGGGAAACTAGATTTAAAAATTCAAAAACTTGAACTTTTAATAACCACAAGTCTCAAGCAATTTATACATATATATATATATATATATATATATATATATATATATATATATATATATATATATAACATGTAAACTGGAAACTCTGTTTGGTTAAAAGTCAAAACTTTGACTTTTGGCCAAAAACTAAGTTTCAGACACAATATATGTATAAATATTTAAAACAGATAAATTGGAAACTTTAATTGGCTAAAAAACAAAACTTTCACTTTTTGCCAAAAACAAGTTTCACGCAGTTAATATATATAAATACATATAAACAATAAAATGTAAACTTTTAATGGTAAAAATATCAAAACTTGATCCTAAACCAAAACTAAAAGTTTCACACACACACACACACATACACACACACACACACACACACACACACACACACACATATATATATATATATATATATATATATATAATATTAAAGCAGTAAAGCTGGAAACATTATCAGGTAACATATCAGAAACTTGATCTTAACCACAGTATAAGTTTCACACATATATAAACAGTATATAATCGTGATTAAACTTGTTCCCCACCGAGCCTAGAAGAAGGCTCTCATACCACTGTTAGGATTTACAGGGTACAACAAACACAGCGGAATATAATTACATAAATCCCATCTCAAGATCACAACTAGATCAGGTAGGGAAACAGAAAATATATCAGATAAAATATGTGTATATCCATAAGTATTAAAAAGATAAGAGAAATATACCCTGAACTGCTATAGGGGGATACATAACTAATGCACCATTGAACTGGCTGCTAGACCGCCACGTCAAATAATACCCGAGACAAGAAACCATTCCCGTGTGTGTATTACCAAAAACCCGCTGGCTTTCTGGTGTGTTCGGGTCACCACCGAGAAGCTGCCGCCGCAAATGGGGGCCTCAGTTTTGCGTCGCCACCGCCGCCCGCCGGAAAGGGACTACCGACTGCCGCCGCTTGTCGCCGCCTTGCACCACCGTTGACCATCGCCGAGAATGGTGGTGGTAGTTGGTTCGGCCGCCAAGAGCAAAGGGAGAGAGAGAGGGTTTTGTTTTTGTCATTTTTGCTAATTGTGATTAGGGTTATCAAAATCTCTTGGACCTTGAAGCCCGGTCAGTGACCAACAACTTTGATCGTTCGACAAAATAACCCCTCTAGTTGGTTTAATATTAATTAATTAACTATTAATTAATATTTTTCGAACCAAACATAATAATTAAATATATAGCTTATATTTAATTTCTTCCTTAAATAATAAACGTCCATTAATTATTTCTCTCCATAATGAATTAACTAATAATTATCACTTATACACACATTGTATTATTTGTTGGTTCAATAGTTGGGTGTGCAGTTGTGTGATCGTTAAGTGACTCATAGTGTTCATGGATATGATGACACTTGTACACTATCCCTGCACAAAATCTATCATTTTAAACTTAATTTACATAATAGATAAAAGACCTTTATTCACACATTTTTATGTGAAATTTTATAATTTTTCTACACTTTTTCAAACGTGACCTTTTTATGCAAATTCTTAAATGTTGTTTTTAAGTCATTAGTTATTTTATGATATTTTACACGCTTGTGTATGTGAATAATTTTTAAACGCTTATTTGTGTGAAAAAAAGTCAAAGAAAAATTCACACTTTTATAAAGCGTGGAGAAAAATGCGTGGATAATTAAAACTTTTGTTGTAGTGCATGTTCTCATCAAGGCATCTCATCTATTTATACTTTCAAAATAGGTGTATCGAAAACAATTATACACACTATGGAACCCATTCAAAATCACCAGGCTCAAACCACCAGGGACCTTTTATATTTTACCCCATGTTCATGATGAATTATTTAACCGTCCATGACGTCGACCTCCATATGTGGTGTCAATGGATCAGATCTTATCCAGATTTGATCCGATCTGCCCCAGCGATATGATCCAACGGGTCAAAAAACTAGATCCATCGATCCAATAAAAGATCTAATAGGTCGATCCATTTAGTTGAATCACTACGTGCATCGATCCAAGATCTGTGTGGGTCGATCCATTTAGTATTAAATTACAATGTAATTTTAACACCACGAACTATAATCAATTTATCAGTCACCACCCGCCGCTACCACCGCCGCTACCACCTTTTACCACCCCTACCACCTGCCATCACCGCCACCGCCACAACCGTCACCACCGCCGCCAACCACCACCATCCACCACCACCGTCACCACCTCGGCCGACCACCACCAACCGCAACCACCGTCACCACCTCCGCCGACCATCACCAACCGCCACCACCGTCACCACCTCCGCCGACCACCACCACCGTCACCATCACCGCCGCCGACCACCAACCACGACTGCCAACGCCACCAACGTGACCACCGCCGCCGACCACTACCAACCGCCACCGCCACCAACGTCACCACGGCCGCCATAGACCACCAACCACCACCACCACCTCCACCACTGACTTTAACGCCGCCGACCACCACCAACCATCGTCGCCAACCACCACCAACTACCACCACTACCTCCGCCACCACCGCCACCACCACCGCCAACCACCACCAACCGCCACCTCCCCCAATCGCCACCACCACCGGCGACCACCACCAATTGCCGCCACCATAGCCGACCACCACCACCACCGCCGCCAACCACCTCAAACCGCCACCGCCACCGATGCCACCACCTCACCGTTATCAACATCATCACGACCTTTGTCGCTGCCTCCATTGCCTCCACCAACAACATCACCACCGTAGGGGGTAGGGTGGGGTAGGGTGGGGTGGGGTGGGGTGGGTGGGGGTGGGGGTGGGGTCGAGGTGGTGGGTAGGTAGGTATTGGGTAGGGTGGGGATGGGGTGAGGTGGGGGTTGTTTGGTGTGGATAGGTAGGGGTAGGGTGTGGGTAGGGTGTTGTGGATAGTTATGGTTGGGTAGGGTAGGGTAGGGGTGGGGGTAGGGTAGGTAGGTGTGTGGTAGGGGTGGGTACGGTAGGTGGGTGGAGTACATAGGTATGGGGTAGGGTGGGTAGGTAGGGGTAGTCTGGTGGAAGGGTGTTGTTGATAGGTAGGGTAGGGTGGGGTGGGTGGGTAGGTAGGTGTGAGTAGGGTGGGGGTGGGGTGGTGTACCGTGGGGTAGGGTAGGTGGGTGGGATGGATATTAGGGGGTAGGTAAGGGTTGGGCTAGGGGTAGGGTGGGATGGGGTGGGGTAGGGTGGGTGGGGATAGGGTGGGGGTGGGGTAGGGTGGGGGTAGGGGTGCGTAGGATGGATATGGGTTCGTAGGGGTTGGGTAGGTGGGATGGGGAGAGGTGGGGGTGGGTATTAGGGGGTAGGTAAGGGTTGGGTAGGGTGGGGTTGGGTGGGGTAGGGGTAGGGTAGGGTGGTGGGGAGGGGTTGGTATGGGTTGTGGGGTGGGGTGGGGTGGTGTTAGGAGAACTATTTGATATATTTATTACATAAATAAAAATAAATTTGTAATATTAAATATATAATATTAAATGGGTCGCTTCGGGTCATGATCCATTAAATATTGATCCGATTCAAATCCAAATAAATGGATCTCAATGTTATTGGATCAGATCCAAATCTAACTAAATAGGTCAACGGGTCAGGTCAGATCTTTAACTGATCCGATCCAACCCATTGACAGCCCTATCTCCAAATTTAGTAGTAGGTTTCCGTTTCAACCGTCCATAAAGCATCGAACTTTATTGACCTGTTAAAGAAAGCTTCTGAACTATTAGCCGGACGAAATAACTTGCCCTTCTGATCCATCTGATGAACTTTCCCACTCTGAACAAAATAGTGTAGTAGATTCCATCAAGGAATAAACTTTCAGCAGTACTAATTTCCACGTCGCAATGCCGTAATCCCAGAAACCGGAAGTAACAACTCATCCGAATTGCTTATGATCGCTAAAACAGATTATGCCCCAAAGACTAATAACACATGTTAAGTCCCAATATGTGGGATGAAGCTTTTCAAGGTTGAGAGAAACACACACTACACCTTTGGAGAATGTGTAAAATGATAGCAAAACTTAGATTGAACATTGATCCTAAGGCTTACATAGCCTTCGGCTATTTTACATATAACACCCTCACTTTTTGGTGTTCTAACAATCTCCCCCTAAGTGAGGAGTGTTCCTATTACAAAAGCTTTTGAACTACTAAGATAAAACAATTAAGGCACTCTGTTGCGTAGTCCAAAGTAGCTTTGCCACCCTCTAAAAATTCTTCTACTGTCCAGTGTTCTCTTTAATTTCTCAGTGTATCGACCAATCTGTTGTCTCTCCTCCTTTATGATAGAAGACTCAGTCTTAGCATTTTTCATCTCCAGCATGTTGTACAAGATTCTCAGCGTGCCGTCTGAATAAGCTAAAACATCGCACATTCGTACGAATATTTTCTCTTTCTTTGAGTTCTGGAAAACGACACCTGGTTCACCATTAAAGAACTCATGCCCGGCTTCAACTATTGTTAACTCTTCCATATGATCCAGGTTAGGATGACTCTGTTGAGGTTTCAGAATGTTAACTTTTTCATGATTGTTTTCAACTGCTAGTTGCATATCATGTTTTTCAATAAACTCCATCAGCTTTCTCATATACTTCATCAGTGCAGACCTGCCGAATACTTCATTAGGTAGCTTTCTTGATTTCTCTGACATGTACAAATAAATGAAGTTGATATCATGCAGTTGAATATATCTGAGATCTGCTTCGTTAAAAGTAAACTTCTGCTTATTTGCTCTTTCAACTTCGAACCAAACAACCGTATGACCAAATGCAGATTCACTGTAGATATTGAGAAGCTTGGTGACCGGATATTCTGAAATTATCTATTCTTTTGGAGTTCTAAATCTTTCAAGTACATGTTGGTATCTTCTTTTCTGATTTTCATCTAGATTTCTGAACTCTGGAGGTGTTCTTGTTTCAACTTCGTCCACATAAATTTCATGTATTCTGTCTTCAAGAAAAGGACCATTGACTGAGTAGTCTCTCCATATTGGTTCAACTCTAGCTTGTCTTGTGAACATGTTGCTTCTATCAAGAGAAGGAGTTCCAGTATACACTGGAGCAGCAGGTGGTATTATCTCATTTGGTGGTATAGGCCATTCTGTATTTCTTACAAACTCTATAGCTGCTTTCCTTTGTTGTTCTTGTCTGATTAAGTCTGCAGCTGAAGTCTGAAAATGACCTGAAGGAGGTGGAAAATCAGTATAAACTTCATAATTGACACTGCTCAAAACCCTAGAAACATCGAATGTCTTCTTTTTAGCATAACTCTGAACTCTGCCAGTTGTAGATTTTCCCTTTCTTCTCTTTTCAATCTCTGCAGGATTCAAATCATCCTCAAATCTATCCACAACCCGAGTATGAAGAGCTTCGGGTTTGTTATTGATGTTACATATTCATCAATATCCTCATTTATATCATCCATGTTTATACCAATATCACCATAAAGATCATTAAAATATGTATATGTTTCAGCTCCAACCTCCTCAGTCTGTTTACTGTGATCACTTTGTTCTATCTCCCCCCTCTTCACTTACACCAGGCCTCTATTAAAAGATAATCATATCTTGCTGTTCAAGAACATCATCAGCCTGAGATTCATCTTGATTCCTACTTGAACCTTCACCAAAGGGTAAAATTTGATTCAACGGAGTTATTGATACAATACTACTATCTCCAAGATATAATCTCCTACGTTTCTCCCCCTCGGGGCGATCATCTAGACCATGATCGTCACGTCTTCTCGTTAAAGTACCTGGTTGAATTTTACAGGCAGTCTCCACCGCTTTCAATCTATCAGAAATCTCAGTATACTTTGAATTCATATCATTTTGAATGTCTGCAAGAGTAGGATCATGAAAAGTTTGTGCATGTGGTAAGGTGGAAGAATCAGAAATAGGGGTAGACTGAGATCTGGATTGAAGTAAAGATTCAATTCTGTCAAGCTTAGAATCAATATGGTCAAGTTTAGCATGTAGAGGGTTAACAACTTGTTGAATTGGTGTTTGGAGTTCTTCTTGTGTAACATACCTGGGATCACGAAGATTACTAGTTGAGGTACCAGCCACAGAGGCTGAACCACCTAAAGGAGCTGAAGAGATGTTGTGACATCCGTCACCAAACCCGGTTAGTTGCTCAAACCGTATTATTTCGAAACCCTAAATTCCGTCACTTGTTCACATTTGATATATTTCTAAACATCCTTAGAATACCAATTTAGTATTAGAATAATTATATTATAGGTTTTTTTAGGTTGATTCATTACGTTAGAATTACATTTAGTTCTTCGGTTTAGATTTGCCACAATTCACCAACTTATAATAATTCCTAATAAACCTTAATAATTCTTAATAAATATTTTTTTTATAATAATAATACTATTATATGAAATTTTCGGATATTTATATATATATATATATATATATATATATATATATATTGTATTAAATCTATTTTTTTAAACTAGAATATTTAATTTATGGCAATAACATATTAGGTTTCCTTATTAAGCCTATTCTTACCTCCATTTATAAACCATTAGCAAACCCTAGCCTCCCCTAACCCCTTTGGCCTAAATTCCTCTTCTCCGTCTCCCCATTTTCGGTTTTCATAAGCCTAGAAGCAAGAACACAAAGTTTTCAAGTTGCAAGTTGGCGTGGAGCATTAGCAATCAAGGTAAATATCTTATTCTTCTCATTCTTAGGACTATCTCTTGTCACCTTCTCATCTCCTACCTATCCTACCCTTGAATCTTTTGAAATATGATGAAAATCATCAATAATGTGTTGAAGTATGTTTTGGTGAAAGATATATAGGTTTTTGAAAAACAAAATCATGGTTTTTGATCTTTAAACAACAAAGCTTTGACTAATGTTTTCTGACCAGTGGGATGGTCCGAGTTTGAGGAGTCTTTACGGAGTCAATACAAAGGATTTTTATTCGATTCTTTGGTCTAAAACGTAGGTCTCTGAGTCTAGTTTCATTATATATATGATTTGTAATTTTTTAAGGTCATTTACTCAGTCAAAATAATTTTACCGTGGAGGTGTACAAAACTGCCAGCATGTTAAGCAGATTTAGAGTCAAAGTTTTAATTTATAAATCCGACCTAAAGTTCTTGTTTTTTATCAAACTTTTTACTGTAGAATATTTGAGGAGTTTAGAATTTTCTGTAAAATTTTCATAATTTTTTTAGGATTCGTTTATTATTTTTATAAAAATTATACATTCTGGTGCGTATCAGCAGTTAACTTTCTGACAGTATAGTTTTCTCGTATTTTTTAAAAATAGCTAACCTCAGTGATTTATTCTGGATAAATTATACAAAGTAGTAGACACACACAAAATTCTGTGGTAAAATTTTGGGAATTTATATTTAACCTTTATTATATTTTAAAATTTCTCCAAAGTTGGTTTATTAAAAATAGTAACTATGAATTTGTGGCAGTAGGGTTTTTAGCACTATGCAAGTCTTAGGAGTACACTAGGATGATCAATTGCTTATACACATGACTTATATACTTATATCTATTGTAGATCCCATGTTATACTTATTGCAAAGCTTAGTGTTGAGAAGAACCGAATGTGAGTTTCGTAGCCCCTTTTCTTACATATTTTGGGGAAAATGACACTCCATACTTGTTTACATGGCTTCAACATATTAAACTTATTTGTTATTTGTAAAACACAATGTTTGCATGCTAATCCAACTATGGGCTTTTGAAACCTAGTTGAAGACAATTGAATGCTATTTAACTATGGGTTGTGAACCCTAGTTGACAACAATTTTTGTATGCTATGACAACATTGACCCAACTTATGTTCCCGGCCGGCTAAAGTTCGTTGGAGGACAACACATTTGAACCCTTGGGGTTCGGTTTTACATGCTAAAACACAATTACTATCAAGCTGAGATGATTGTTTATGTACTATATTATTTGAGCTTGTGACATGTTATTATTGTTGCAAATGATCCAACTCAAAGCTATGCACGGTAAATCTTTTATTTTCATTAAAACCTGCGAACTCACCACCCTTTGTGTTGACGTTTTAGAGTGTTCATTTTCAGGTAACGCCAATAATGCAAACTAAGGATGCCTAGGGGATGCTAGACGGGCCTTAGAATGACTAAAACTCTTTCAAGACTTAAAACATTTATTTCGTATTATTAAACTCTCGATATGGATTATCTTGGTTTTCGGGCTTGCATGCCCTGTATTACCTGCCCCGGGTTGTGGGGTTTACTTTTGCGTATTTCTATTACAACTCTAATTTAATTGTCGTGAATACCGACCTTACACGGCACAAGTCCTTTCTTGTATCGGGGAACGTCGTGACACGTTGACTTGTTTGCAAAGTTAGTATTTCTCTATTAACATATCAATGTGTTATGACGATTCCTTTCTGTCACACTTCGCGTTTCCGCCTTGGCGGGGTGTGACAGATGTTGACTCCAGTAGGATTTCCATTCAATCCTCGAATGATACCATCAGTAGTATCACCTATGGATGTTCCAGATACACTTTTGATTAGTGTGACCAGTGCATTTATAGTGTCCTTCTCTTGCGAAAGAAAAGCGGAAATCCGCGGATAATCAATGTGCTCAGAAACAACGGGTGAGGACGAGGGAGACGGTCCTCTATTTTCAATACGTCCAGTCTCCAAAGGAGAAAGTCGTAGATGATATGCTAAAGCCCTGTGTAATGAAGTAGAAGGTTGTTGAGAACCCTCTAAGTGACTTGGTGGGGTTTGAAGATGCACGGGTGGGATAACCGTGTCTATTTGAATACCAGACCCAACTGTGTCAGGTCCGATAGCAGATGTAGCAGCCTGGCTTTCTAGGTTTGGGGAAATCTCAACACTCTCATTTTCTTCTCTCACAGAACTATCACTCATATAATCTTCATCTTCGTTTCCATACCCAACATACTGATTTGGAGATAATAATGAATTCTCAGGTGTGACAGAAGCGACCTCAAAAGATGGTTCTATTGCATGATCATGAGCTACTTGAGCAACCTGAGGAACTACAGCGTGTTGCTGAGTAGGATCTAGAATGAGAGTAAGACCTGCCTGACTGACGGGAGTTTGTAATTGTGAAATAGGAGTCAAGTCAGCAGTTGACGCTATAGGAGTACTAACAACTGGAGATTGATCATGAGGATCAGTTAGTTTCATATAGGAAGAAGTGCTATCTGGAGTGGTAATGATAGGAGCATCAGGAGTACCCACTGGAGATGAAACAATAGTGACAGGTGGAGTACTCACGAGATTAGAAACAGATTCAGCACTCTCAGAATTGGAACTAGACAGAAGAATTTTTTCAGTAGAAGCATCTGATTGCACATCAGATTGATAAGTAGCAAAAGCCATAGATTCAACAATATCATGAACAGTTGCTGGATCATAAACATCTTCTCCCTCTCTATGTGTTTCACCTTCACCCTCTTCACCACCCCTCTCGGGATTTTCTTTCTGCACTTCCCTCTCAGCATCTACCATAGATGCATGAGGCCTATCCTCTAAGTTCTCACCTTGTTCTACTCCTCCTTGGGTAGGTAGGACCGTCCCTGGTCTAACCATAGGAGGTATACCTATACTCATCCTATAACTGATTATTAAATCAGATTGCTCACAAAGATGCAACAGAGATATAGGAAAAAATTGAGGTACAGGAAGTGGACCAGGAGTAGCAGGTTTAATAACATTAAAGACTTTAGGAGCAATAGAAGGTGAACCTGCTCTCCGAGGAATTGCAAGATTGTGATCCATTGCATATTGAATAATCATTGGAATAAACCTCAAATATGGTAGAAACCTTGCTCCAGTTTTCTTTTGGCTGTTTTTCAACACCATAGTTGCTTTAATATCATTGAACAGCAACTGAGCATAATCCACATGCAACTGGTTTCCCGCAGCAACAAAGATCCTCAACTGATTCTCAGTTACAAACTCATATCCAGTGTGTTTGGCAGTTAAGCACTTCTGGAGTATGGTCATAAGCATGTTGTACATAGGATGCAGGTTATTCCTCTTAAACTGGTTCTTTTTCACCATTGGACCTGAGTAACCAAAAGATTGAATTGCAGCTAGACAGACTGCTTCCTCAGGAATTTCATCAAAAGTAACTGCAGGAGGATGATTGTCAGCAGTGGGAAGGTGGAAAATCTCCGTAATTATGTCCACTTTGATAGCAATGATGAACCTCTGCCCGGATAGAAAGAGTTTTAGTACGACTGGTGTGCATATGACAAGTTTTCCAAAATTGTTGAGCATACACCTCTGGGACATGAGTACCGGCAGTAGCAAGGTTGTAAGTTAACAGATAGTTCAAAGGATGAATTCGGAGTATTTCAGTAAAGACTGGGAAGTTTGGATTTTTCAAAGTAGCAAGGTCGATGAATTGATTATTATCATGAGTGGTTACAAAAAGGAATTCTGCCCTACGCATTAAGAGCTCGTCTCGATTTTGGTTTTGGGCTGGCTGACTAGGAGCCACAGAATGAACATGTGATGTGGATTCACCTTCCATATTAGCCAAGTTACCTGCACACAACAGCAAATCAGGTTAAACCTGTAATGCAATGATTATTGACAAACCCACACACTCATGAAAAACAGTCAATCTTAGATCAAACTCAACTTTTTGATACTAAGTTGACCTATTTTAACCAAATGTTTGATTTTTGAAAAATTGAAATTTATGACCAAAAATCCTTAACACTGAAATCCTTATTGAGTACATGATGTTTAAACTTATCAAAAATGAACTTTGACCTTCCTTATACACTGATTACATGTATAAGAACAACTTTGTTACACTGAAGCATAGTCAAAATTTGATCCTAACACCATGTAATCACTCAAAATCCAAATTTCTAGTACAAACTCATACCCATGAAGAACACGAAGAACACATTTTAAAATTTATGAATACTTTTTGAAGATCTGTGTTCCTTATGCAATCCTAAGACCAATCGTAGAACAATCGAAGTCAAACAAGGTCAGATCAAAGGGCAAATCTCGAAAAAGAAGTTCGAAAACCCTTGGCTTGGCGGAACTATTTTTGCATAAAAACTCAATCAAAACTCAAAATTAGTTAAATTCCACCGTGGGGATTGTTTACCTTGTTGTTATGATTCTATTAACACAAAAATTAGAAAATTTGGTAGAGTTTTGCTTGTATTCGTTGAAGATAGTAACCGAGAGAAAACAGAAGTGCAAATGATGCGTTGATCGAAGAAGATGATATGTTGATAATATCAAAAAGAGTGATTGAAGTGACATGGACCACGTGTCATGACCTGATTGGACCAACTTTTAAAAACGCGGTCGAACTGAGGTGATCGCATGCGTTTCACAATTGATTCGATCGAATGCGATCAAACCGATATTAGTGTTATGCGATCGAATGCAATTAACAATAATCGAGTGCGATCGAAGTTACTTTTTCAAACTGCAATTGACTTAACACTGGAATGCAATTGAAACTAATTGAATGTGATCGAATGAACACTTTAATTTCCATGAATTGAATTCGATCCTATGACTTCGATTACCAACACTATGTCAAAAATTTTAACTTTTTCATTTTTCTAATTTTCAACTTTTTTTTTTCTGTTTTCTAATTTCCAATTTTGTTTTTAAACATTCAAAATACACAACAAAAAACTCCCCCTCAATCTGTGCACGAAATTTTCAAAAATTTGAGATTGAGTGGAAGACAAAAAAATTATGTATTTGAAATTGTCTATATTTCTCCCCCTACACATATGCAGTATGTGTAAAGATATAGACACTCCCCCTAGATTTCTGTATTGATGACCTGGAAAACGAACAAACTTCATAATACCTATTCAAAACCAAAAAATAATAAAGAAAAAGGAAAATCAGTATGTCATATATGCATATTAAGCATGCCAAGCATAATTAGACCGAGATTCTTCTAATGGTTTTGTAAATAAGTCAGCCAACTGATTATCAGTATGAACATACCGAAGCTCAATTAAACCTTTTTCCACAATATCTTTTATAAAATGATACCTGATGTCAATGTGTTTGGTTTTTGAATGGTGTACCGGATTGCATGAAATGGCAATGGCAGATTACGAGTCACAAAACAGTGGGATCTTGTCATACTGCAAGCCAAAGTCGGATAACGGTGTCCAAATCCACAAACTATGTGAGCACACATTGCAGCAGCAACATATTCAACTTCAGCAGTTGATGTAGATACACAGTTCTGTTTCTTAGAGGCCTAGCAGACTAATCTATCTCCCAAGAAATGCGCACTGCCAGAGGTACTTTTTCTGTCTATCATGCATCCAGCATAGTCAGAGTCTGAGTAAGCATATAAGTCAAGATTAGAATCTCTAGGATACCATAAACCCAAATCCATAGTTTCTTTGGGATAACGAAAAATTCGCTTGACTGCTTGCAGATGTGACTCTTTGGGATTGGCCTGGAACCGAGCACACAGACAGGTTGAAAACATGATGTCTGGTCGGCTTGCCGTCAAATATAGTAACGAACCAATCATACTCCTATATGTCTTCAGATCAGCGGATAAACTATCCAGATCAGTAGATAGCTTAGTTTTTGTTGCCATAGGAGTTGAGATTGCTGAGCAAGTAAGCATGTCATACTTTTTCAGTAAATCCTTTATGTACTTTGACTGACTGGTAAAAATACCAGTGCTCAGTTGCTTTACTTGTAGACCAAGGAAAAATGACATTTCCCCCATCATGCTCATTTGAAAACGATTTCCCATTGTCTTAGCCAAACTCGTCCTTTTGTGTAACCCTCAACGAGTAAATATTCACATAAGACATCATACTAGGCATGAGGTGCTTCTTTTGGACAATATAATGCCTTATCCAAAATATAAACATGATTTGGATATTGAGGATGTACAAATCCTTCAGGTTGTGAAACATAAACTTATTCTTTGAGAATACCGTTGAGAAACGCAGTTTTCACATCCATCTGAAAGACTTTAAAACTCTGACTTGCAGCATATGCTAAGAAAATTCTAATTGCTTCAATTCTGGCAACAGGAGCAAATGTTTCATCATAATCAATTTTGTAACACTGTACTTTTTAATTAACATAAAACTGCGTGCGGAATCTAATTACATTAAGATCAAAAGATAATTACAATCTTTGTCTGGTTTTACATTTACAAAATACCACTACAGTGTTAATTACAAAACCAGGCTCTTTATCAAATATCAGACATCAGAGTAGTAGTCTGTCCGTTATCCCAGCCATCATCTTTCAGAAACTCACCACGGGGGATCTGCAAAAAAAACTAGTGGGGAATTAGCACAAAGCTAAGTGAGGGAACAGATATCTAAACATATACAATACGAACATGCCCAAACACATAACTCATATCACCAAGAGAACCGGCGGTGTTGCAACCACCTACAACCATATGTCGGCCAAAACATAGGTTTACCGATAGCCCTGCTAACATGAACAATAGTACCGGCACGCTTGAGTACAACAAATGCACATCAATATCAGATAGTGTAAATCCCTAAGCAACAGGCCCAGCCGGAGTCACCAAGCTGATCTCCGAAACAACAGGTATACATATCAAACAAGAGCATAGTTACAATCAGGATATCACATCCCGTATATCCGAGATATAAATCTACTCACCACAGTCAGCACAGCTGTAGCACACTCAGATGACTAACTCACCGAGTCTTCTCAGTTCCTGAGATGATGTAAATATAAGTCAGTATAGATTTTCAGTATACTGATTTACAATAAGTAATACACTTATTTATACATCACTTGTATACATACATAATACATACAACACATATATACAATCCATATGTCATGATCTCATTTATTAAAAATCTCAGATCTTTCTCCAAAATCGTATAAGGTACCATGCGGTTTCTCTGCCATGCGGATTTCTCATAACAAGTCCAAATCCGATCAAAGTGTTAAGGAAAATAGTCCAATGTTCTAAATCCCGGATGCACCATGCGGAATTATCATAATTCCGGATCCAAGTCATAATCTCGGATAAGCAAAGGAAATCCATGCGGTATTATACAAATTCCGAATAGCATGCGGTTTTCTTAAAAACCAGATAAGTTCATAAGTCCATAATTATGTATGTTAAGGCAATATCATCCGGTTTTTATGAATTCCGAATAAGCATTCGGTTTTGGTCCAATTCCGTATAATAACATCCTTATAAAGCAAAGGCATAAGCATTCGGTTTTCTATACATACGGATTCTAACAAATTCCGGATAAATCCATTCGGTTTCTTCATATTCTGTATATATTTCATGCGGTATTCATATTCCCGGATCATTCAAGATTTAAATTTCTTATCAAGCAAAGGTATAGACATCCGGTATTCAACACATAGAGTTTTCATCCCATTTCCGAATCACTCATTTGGTTTTCTCAATTCCGAATGATTCAAAACTACAAATTCCGAATGATTCAAGTTTTTAAACACTTTGATTTTATCTCTCAAATTCTGATCTAATACATACATGCATATGAATATACATTTCCAGAAAGCATTATAAACATGTATTAAACATGAATTAATAAAAATATTTAACATGAAATCATCCTAATTCATATTATTCATGAATCATGCGGTTTTTATACAATTTCTATAAAACCGAATATAACCAACAAATTATCAATCATTAGACTAACCTTATGAATTTGATACTGCAGAATTCAATCAACAATTCAAATTAGAAAAATGAAGATGATGAGTTCTTGTTCATGTTTCCTTTCTTTTTCTATTCCTTTCTCGGCCAAGAACACACAAAATCACACACACACTCTCTTGTTTCTAATTGCATGCATAATGAGATGTGGTGGTGGCAATTAGGTGATTAAGTGTCACCAACTTGTGACACCTAACATCCACTAGTTCTTATTTTATTTTAATTAATCAATTTCTTAATTAAATAAATTCACAATTAAATAACACGTAATAATTAATCATATAATAACAATTAATAAACAAAGTCACATAATCAATTATAAATCCCAAGGTTAATTAATTAATTACCTCATTAATCTAGGCCGGTAGAGAGGGTGTTACAAATTCCTTGCTGTTAATTGTAGCCTTTTGCCACTAATCGAGCCTTGTTTCGAACAACTACACCGTCTGAATCCCTTTTATTCTTAAAGATCCACTTGGTCCCTACAACAGATTTTCCATGTGGAAGAGGCACTAATCTTCAGACTTGTAGGCGATCAAACTGATTTTACTCATCTTGCATGGAAATCACCCAATCTGGATCACTAAGTGCTTCAGAGACCTTAGTGAGTTCTATCATACTAAAAAACCTAGAGTATTGACATTCATTTGCAGTTGCAGATCTGATACAAACACCAACACTTGGATTACCAATTTCTTGAGTTTCAGGATGGTGTCTCGTCCATTCTGTTTCATGGGGGGTTGAAGCTGAAGGAAAGAAAATTTCCCAAGAAGGTATTTGTTCCTCAGCTTCTGTGGTTGGATTCAGATCTGAATCAAAGATAGGCGGACTCTCAAATTCTTCTTCCTGAGTAGCTTCTTCAGGACGATTGATAGAATCAGATGAAGAGCCTTCAAGAGGAATATCAGCAAATGGATTTGATGTTGTTACTGTTGGAGGAGTTATAGCAACACTCTCTTGAATAACTTCTTCAGTCCTGGAAACATCACGAATATGAGTAGATTCAGATCTTAAGATATCAAACATAAAATCTAAGTCATTTTCATTTGAACTGGACTCAATGTTTGTATCTTTTAATTGAAGAACCGGTTCTGAACGGACATGTTCATAAGCGTTTTTAGACTATACTGATGGAAAAGATGTGACATTTAATGAATCATCAAATGTGACGTTTATGCTTACTTGTACATTTTGCGTTCTTTTATTAAAAACTCTATACGCTTTTGATTCTTGAGAATAACCGAGGAAAATTGCTTTATCTGCTTTAGTTGCAAATTTTCCTAAGTTATCCTTATCATTCAGAACATAGCACCTATTACCAAATATATGAAAATATTTGATATTAGGTACAATTCCATTAGCCAGTTCATATGGAGTTTTGTTTAAACGTATATGTATGAAAGAACGATTCTACGTATAGCAGGTAGTGCTGATTGTGCTTGTTCTGCTGCTGCTTTATAAAAGTGATAATTGTTGGAGCAACCTCATCCTTGGAACGCAGAAATTTGACCCAAGTATATCGTGAGTAGTCATCCACCATGACTAAGATATACTTCTTCCCACTTCTAGACTGAACTCGCATTGGACCACACAGATCCATGTGCAGAAGTTGAAGCGGATTAGATGTACTCATCTCTTGTTTTTTCAAATGAGAAGACTTCCGCAATTTGCATTTCGCACAGTCTGCACACAGGGTGTTCTTTTTGAATCATAACTTTGGCAGGCCTCTCACCAAGTTAGCTGTTATCAGTTTGTTGATGCTTCTAAAGTTCAGGTGAGACAGCTTTCTGTGCCATTGCCAAGTTAAGTTTGAAGATGCTTCGGACAGTAAACAAATTGAAGTGGACGTGGCATAATTATTCAGGTCTATGAAGTATAGATTGGATTTTCTTGACCCTGAAAGAAGAGTATCTCCAGCTTCAGTAGATACTGAACAAGAATTCGTTTGAACACTACTTCCAAATCTTTATCGCAAAATTGTCCGATACTAAAGAGATTATGACCCAATCCTTCCACATAAGACACCTTCTTTATTTTTATGTTCTTCTTTTCTATAACTCCGTACCACAAAATTGGTGCTACATTGTCATTCCCAAATCTTACGTTTCCGGAGTACTTTGAAACATAATTTTTTAGAAGACTTTTGTTACCTGTCATGTGTTTGGTACATCCGGAGTCTAGGTACCATAGATCAGGCGCCTGTAAAAAGAAAACAAAGAAGATTTAGGTTCCCATGTATGAATGGGTCTTGTACTATTAGTTTGTGGAAGATGAGTCTTTGTGACATGTTGTGAGTGTGTATTAACATTATTAATTCCTAATGGTGAAAGCTTAGGAACCCATTTGGGGGTTATCTTCTTGTTTGGAGTTAATTGTTTATTCTTGTTAATTTGTTTCACATATGACTTATGAAGTGATGATGATTGAGGTTTAGAAGTTGAAAGAGTGACGGAAGCGTTTGATTTGGATATCCTCTTAGAAGCCGACTGTTTATAAGTGGATTTGGACTTCTTCACCTCAACAGGATGTTGTTTTTCTTAAACAACAGAAACAGAATTTTTGTTTACCCATGTTTGGGATTTGTGAGTGAAAGACGAAGTGCGAGTCAATTTCATTGGTTGAGAACGTTTAGAACGTGATTTATTCTAGAGTTCATGTTCACGTGCAAGCCATGCATCACAGAGTGCTTGATAACCATAGCCTCGATACGCCTCTAACTCACACACCGTCATCAATCTTCGTGACTTGTTTAACTGCTTAAACACGTATGCTTGACGTTTGGTGATCCAGATGTGCAAAAAAATCCTATTGAATTTAGAAATGGAAACTCGACTTGATTTGCATAAAAATCTGTCCAATGTGCACATTGTTTAATCCCAAAAGATTTATGAAGTTGATCATACTTACATTTAAACTCACAGTGACCATGCTAGCAACCATCACTCATACAAAACATATTCAAAGCAACATTTTCTGTTGTATTAAAACCATTGAAAGTTTTTTCAAACATTAATATGTTTTGACAAACTGAGGAAGACACGGTACATATCCTATTGGACTTAGGAATGACTCGTTTCCATTGTGCGTTTATTCTCCTCTCTTCTCTAGTTTTCTTCACATCTGCAGCACAAGCAAAAAAATTAGTTTTCAATCGGGGACGACTTGCAGCTGCTACTGAAGTTTCTGGCTTATCTGAAGAAACAAGAGAAGTGTGACTACTTGCATGAATCTGTGGTGATGAAACAATATGTTTTAATTTATTATTTAAAAAAGATGGTTTTGTGACAGATTGTACTGGAGTGACAGTCGAAACAGCTGAAACATTCGGTGATGGAGCACATGATGTGTTTGTTGTGTCGGCTGGAAAATCCTCAAGAAAGAATGATTTTGCCTCATACTGATTATTAGATTGTGGAATTGTTAATAGATTTTTGAGTTGTGCTTCCAATTCAGATTTTTCAATACACAACCGGTCAATGATTCTTTCATCATTGCGCAAGACCGTGGTCAACTCTGTTTGAAAAGTATCATTTGCTAGCTTCAGCTAATCAATTTGGCGTGGAAGAATGAAAATCTCAACATGTATCAATGAATCTGAAGAAGATGATACATCATATTTTGAGAGAATTGTTGTTGGAATTGGATCAAGAGGAGGAATCAAAGAATTTAAATCATTGATGATTTGAAAAGTGAAGCAATATTCCAGTAGAGTATAGAATCTCTTCAATAACTCAACAGAAGGAATATACTCCAAGAAAGATTTTGAAGAAGGAGGGGCATACAACTCTTCATCTGTATAAATAGAAGAAGTATGTTTAGAAGCATTAGTCTTAGGAAACTTAGTAGCATAGGATTCATTCAGTTCATTCGTGCAGTAAGACCCGTATTGAACAAATCTACATTGAAAAATTGGTTGCATGTGACCTTACTTAACACATGAGGATTTTCAAATCCCAAGCCTTCAAATGTCTATCGACTGTAAGGTCTCTCCTTTTACTTGTTCAAGAAAATGGTTTGTTTACTTTGATTTCTTTTGATTATAAAATCTTCAAGTTGTTTAATCTTAGTGGACAATTCACAATTTTTATGTTGGAGAACCTCTCAACCCTTTTCAGCACTTAGGCGTTCAGCCTTGAGATCATGCATGGTTGTTTGTGTTTCAGTTGTCAAGTTTAAGAGTCTGGAGTTAGTTTCAATTAATTGATCTTTTGACACTTGCAAATCCTTTTCAAGTTGATCAATTATTAACTGTGCCTCTTGATCTTGACTTTGAATTACTTGTTTTAATGCTTTGTTTTTATTTTTCAGGTTACTAACATTTGATTATAGGTTTTTCATTTTTTTTATGGTTTGACTATGTGCACTATTAAAACCTGCAAGCAAATCAATGTTAGTATTTACCTGTGGAATCTCTACCTCATCTGATTCTGAGTCTGACTTGTCATAGGTAGGACTGTTCTCCTCATTCTCATCAAAATCACCTCCATCATTCCTTCCCATGAGACAGAACTGTGCTTGATCATTAGCATCAAGATCAGTGTCAGAATCTGTGTCAGATAGAAACTGATCCTCTTTAACCATCAAAACTTTCCCAGCCTTTTTCTGTTTTGAAAGACGGTACTTTTGCATGTAATACTCTGCATCTTTGGTTTTCTTCTGAGGACAATCTGATCAGATGACCAGTTCCTCCACAATTGTAGCACTTTGATTCAGCCCTCTTTTCAACCTTCTTCTCATCTCTCTGGAATCGAGATTTCTCAATAGACCTGTAGTTCTCAGGACGTCTTGAACCTGAAGTGAACCTTTGCTTGTTATTGGTCTTGCTGAACCTATTCTTGAAGGTTTGTGTTACAAAAGAAAGAGCCTGAATCGCTGCTTCCACTGAGTCTGCATCAGAATCTTCAGGATCTGAGTCACTAAAGACAACATGTTTAAACTTTGTAGATCTTGAGCAGTCTCGAGAATGTTTGTCAGCAGCTACTAATGCTAAAGGATCAGCAGTGAAAACTTTGGGCATGGACTTTGAGACTTCAGCTTGATACTGATCCAGATCTTCAAAAATATTATGGAATGTAACTTGTGTCAAGTCTTTGTTCACATGATTATACAATTTTACATGCACACTCCATTCTTGTCCCAAAGACTTCTGAAAGACACAATTTTGATCTAAATCTGATCTGGGTATCTTGTTTGATCGAAGCTCATTTAACAGTCTGCATAATCGGCTATAAGTTTCATGTAGCAGCTCATTTTCTCTTGCAGAGAAATCATGAAAACTATTCACCAATTTAGTCTTCTTAATGTATTCACTCTGTTGAATACCCTGCAACTGTTTCTTAAGTTCATCCCAAATGTCCTTGGCAGTCTCAAGACTATCTACCTTAGTATATATCTCTGAAGATAAACTTTGTTTCAAATAATACTTTGCCATCCTCTCCACCTTTTTCCTTTCTTTCTCTTGTGCTGTCAGTTCATCTAAAGTCTTTTCTCTAGTCTCAGGTTCAATTAAAGGATTATTGGTTGGATTTCCACGAATTACTTTCAGATACTTCTAATTACCATTCTCAATGCAATCTCTCATTGCAGGACCATATGTATCATTGTGTTCTAAGAAGTCTATGAACCTTCCCTTCAATACATGGTAGTCATTCCTGAAGAGAACATGAGGTTTTGTATGTATGCCAATTGCTAACATTTCATTATAATTTGACATTGTTTGATCGTTTTCTCTTTTGAATGTAAGTTGTCTTGTTCAAATTCACTTGTGTAATTCTGTTCAATTAATCACTTCGATATTCAGAATTAGTTCAACTGTTTATTTCTATGTTCAAATTTGTTTAACTGTTTCACTGCAATGAGTTGGTTCGATCACACAGTTGTGATTTGATTGTTGTTCAATTAATTCTCAATGCAATCAATCTGGATCGAATGCAATTCAATCCTATTCACTAGAACTCGTTCAATAGATCAGTACCAAGTAATCGAATGCGATTTGTTCAATGCGATCCGCAGGATATTAGTGAACACTTGGTTGAATTCTCAAAGTTTTGGGATGGTAACGACTTGATCGAACTGTAGTAGTAACCAAGTGTATTTCGATCGAACTGAAATTTAGTAACCTTGACTGAATGCAATTAGAACAGAATCAACTTGATCAAACAGAACTTTGTTACTTGGATTAATCAGAACCACCTTGATCGAACTAGGCAGTTTTCATCTCGATGAACTGTAGTGTTAATTTCTCGGTCGAACTCAGCTGTGTTAACTATCCACTGCGATTTGTAACCAACTTTCACACACAAACACCTTTTTGAAGGTGTTTTCCACTTTTCAAGATAAAAACTGTGATCTAAAGTGTTCTAGCTGTTCTTAACCAAAAACATTCTGATTTTCAGAAATCCATGAAGATGAGGTCAAATTTTTCCAGAAAAACTTCCAATCTTCAATTCACAAAAATGTGATTGCCATTATGTTGCATTTAATCTGAGATTATGAAGCAATTTGAAGAATCGTGGACTGAAGAATACCACAGTCAACAAATTTTGAATTTCCAGCAGTAAATCACAAATTCCAGCTTCAAAACTCAATGAACACCAATGGAGATTGACCGAACAGTAGCTGGAATCGAAGAACAGTAACAATTCCCGAAGAACAATTGAACAGCAGTAAAGTCTCGTACGAACGGCAGTAAAACTCGTACGAACAGCAGTGAAATTATGAAGAACAGTTTGTAAACCTCGACGAATAGCTCAATTACGAAGAATCAGCAGTGAATTGCAATCGAACAGCAGCTAAAGATCCGACGAACAACAGCTACAATCGAAGAACAATTGAAGAATCAAATTCAAAGTAAAATTTGGCTCTGATACCACTGTTAGGTCCCAATATGTGGGATGAAGCTTTGCAAGGTTGAGAGAAACACACACTACACCTTTTGGAGAATGTGTAAAATTATAGCAAAACTTAGATTGAACATTGAGCCTAAGGCTTATATAGCCTTCGGCTATTTTACATATAACACCCTCACTTTTTGGTGTTCTAACAACACGCAATGTAGAAAACCTTTCTTTGTGTGCCTGTGCAAAGTATGTTTATAACAAGAGAGATTGTTTTGATCAAAACATTTCAGCGATATTTTTGAATGCTGTCAGTGATGCTTATTAATCACTCATCAATCAACAGGGAATAAGCACACATCTGACCAAAAACTCTGAAGCTCAACGGGGTAACCTACGGACAAGATTATCAGAACCTTCCCTCACTCACAGCTAGCAAACAGCATCCTATCACACACCAACTAATCTAGTTTGAAATGACTCAGTGGCACGAAGGTTAAAATCAAAGGAGAGAGGAAAAACCCGTAGCCTTCCACCCTATCCTCCAAAACCTCCTAAAACACCACATACATACCATCGCACCCCCCATAATACTGCATACCCTAAGTTTGGCTACCCCCTACACCTGGCCTCTACCATTGCCACCTTTTAGCACCAGTCCGACCCAACCCACCCTAGAATCACACATCTATATATGTGTAAAAAGGCTTCCGTATATTGTTTCAGCACAAGTTCCGAGGTCTGAAAGAAAAGGATTGGTCCCATTCATAACGGATCATAATCTGACGGTGAAAGGTAAACCCTTATTACTCCAGGTTCAAGAAGGTGCAACCTCCTGCACAAGACCCCCAACGCGGTTTGGTTATCAAGGAAAGCAAAGTGCCTTTGTGTGCTCTTTAAAAAGTGCCACCTTATAACTGATAGATTATTTGCAGGGATAGTGTACACGTGTCATCACATCCATGGACACTCTGAGTCACTAAAGGGTCACACAGCTGCACACCCAACTCATGAACCAGGAATAATTCAGTGTGTATAAAATAGATAATTAATAGTTGATTAATTATCAGGAAAGAGGAAATTAATAAATGGATATTTATTAATAACGAGAAAGGATATTAAATATTAGTTAAATATTTAATAAATAAATTTTAGTTGGAAAATTATTAATTAACAGTTGTTTAATTAATAATAATTGAACTTGGAGGGCTTGTTTTGTAATAGGATTGAAGTTATAGATTATGGACCGGGCTATAAGGTCCAAAGGCTTAGGCCAGGAAAATATCTATAAAAGGGGGTTTAGACCTTAGTTTAAACCTAACTCAAATTAATTAAAGTTCTCTAATCCTAAACACACAATCCTCCTCCCTCTCTCGCTCTTTCTCTCTCTTTCTCTCTGCGTTCGGCCGGACCACCACACACGGTGGTTCTCGGTGGCTTCACGGCGGCCCTGCCGCGGCACCCTGCAGCCCTACGGCGCAAACCTCGAGGTCGCAACCCCCCTTTGCGGCGGGTTTTATCGGCGGCGGCGGTTTGGGGTAAAAACCATGGTTTTTACCAGGTATCAATTACACACATGGATTGTTCAGTTTTGGCGGTCTTGCAGCCAGTTCTAGGGTGCAGTAGCTGTGTATCCCCCCTCAGCAGTTTCAGGATATAATAACTATTTCTTATAAATAACTAATTTTAAACCTGTGAATATTGCATGATATATACTGTTTTATGTTTCTGCTTATTGTTTCCCCATCTGATCCAGTTGGGATCCTGGGAATGGGATTTGCAAATATATTTTCCGTTGTGCATGTTTGTACCATGTAAATCATTACAGTGGTATCAGAGCCTTCTTATAGGCTATGTGGGGAACAAGTTGATCATAATTGTATATTATTTACATATGCTTTGCGAAAATTAGTATTGTGGTTTAAATCAAGTTTATGATGTGTTACCTGATTAATTTTCAAGTTCTACTGATTAAATATATTGTTTATATATTTGTGTGAAACTTTGGTTTTGGTTTAAGGATCAAGTTCTGATCTTTTTACCATTAAAGTTTCCAATTTGCTGTTTATATATTATTTATATGTTAACTGCGTGAAACTTTATTTTTGGTCAATGGTCAAGGTTTATGACTTTTTACCAATTAATATTTCTAGATTATCTGTTTTTATTATTTATACATTTATTATGTGAGAAACTTTGGTTTATGGTAAAAGGTCAAAGTTTTGACTTTTAACCGGATAAAGTTTCCAGTTTACATGCTTTATATATATTTGTATAAATTGTGTGTGAAACTTGTGGTAATTAAAAGATTTAAAGTTCTTAAATTTTTTAAAATCAAGTTTCCAGCTTTATTATTTATTTAATAATATTTGACGTTTAACCTTGTGGTATTTTTTGTTTTTTATCCAGTTTGTGATATTTAACAAAAGGCCCACTTTCAGGACTAGTTTGAGGTCCAGGTTAAATGTTGGAGATTAACACAAAACCAGTTGGTGTTTTGGTGTTAGAGATTCAAGTTTGAATCTGCCCGGATTTATATATGTGTATGGTGATTTATAATGCGTGTATTATTATTTAATTATTAGTACGTGATTGGTTGATTATTACTTTTAAGCCAAACGCCTTAAACCTAGTGGATCAAGTTTGTGGTTGTTTACTTTATTGTTTGTGGATTGGTTTACATTTATTTTTTATCTGGTGTGGGGAGGCTTGCGTGCCACTTACAACCCCTATTGAATTTTGTAAAAGTACTAGATTTAGTGGGCCTGCGTGCATTTGAATTATTATGTAATAGGGCATTAGTTTTTATCAAAATTGTAATAGGTTAGTTTGATATTTGTAAATGTAAATTTGGAGCCAATCAAGACAAGGATCAAGAGGAAGGAGAGAGGACGCCATGGATGCTGAAGCCGGTGGGAGCATCAACATCAGATTCATGTCTTGTGTGTTGTTTATGTTTCACTTAGGGTTTGACCACAGGGGTACTTAATTTCTAATTATGTACTAGTGATGGTCAAAGGCGTTATGTGTGTTGGCTTGTTATTGCTATTATTAATTGCGTGGTTGTGATTTAATTATTTATATATTGCACGCACGTCATTAAAAACCATATACATATATTAAGGATATTTTTAAGTTGAAAAGTTTTTCACTTAAAAAGGTTATAAGTTTTACAAGTTTTGTAAAATGGTTAAAACTGGCAATTTTTTTTAAACAAATTAACCCTTTCAAAATCTTAGACCTGTAGTGCTACCCATCTAATGGTACACCTTTTCTGCTCCCAATACTTCGGTGTGTTGTCGTGCCCAAACCTTGCACACAGGGGTTCAAACTAATGTGGGGAGGGGGTGAAAGACTTTGCGATTCCCTGATGTGACGGGCCAGAGTTCACCCCGTCTTAAATGGTGAGGTCTATTTGATGTGACAGGCCCAAAGTGCATTTAGGAAGACTAAATATGTACGAATTATTGTTTCATTCGATGTCCCAAGGATATAGGAGTCGTGTTTTGGTTTAAACACGATCGGTATGGTTTATACCAACCAGAAATAGCACGGGGTCGGTGTTGTTGTGCCCAAACCGTGCACCGGCATGTGTGAAATATGGATCCTATTCTAAAATATATTTTAATTAAAGGGTTATAAATTATTTTAGAGGAATTAAATTACTGAAATTTTTATTTCTTACTTTTACTGTAGATGTCGATATTATCTGTTATACTGTATATACACCCGAGGACTCTCTTAGCCTCATCATGAGCAAGTGGAAGCTTTCAGGTCCAAACTTCATGGTTTGGAAACTGCACTTTAGGAATATCCTAAGGGCACATGGAAGGCTGTACACAGTAGACAAATATCCTCTAGCACGACCTGACTATTCTACTCAGGATGAAGAGTATGATACATATTATAAGTATCTGTCTGATGAATCTAACGTCATGTCAATTCTGATACTCTCCACAGAATCTGAGTTTTCGGATGAACTCAAGAATAAGTCGGCTTTTGAGGTGGTGCAGGGCTTAGAGGAGCGTTTCAAGGATAGTGAGCGTTATGGATGCTTTATGCTCATGCAGGATATTCTTTCACAGGGGATGAAAGAAGTCCAGTTATTGAGCGATCATCTCATTAATATGAGAAGGCTGTTTGATTGCTTAATGAATCTGGGATCACAAGTCACTGAGCATGAACTTGTGATGCTCTTGGTCGGTACCCTAACTGACCGCTATCAGGCAGAGGTAATGGACAAGTTTGGTGAACCAGATACAACAATTGTTGGTATGCACGAGTTCTTAATGTGCATAGATGACCAGGTGGACCCGAACCCCTTTGATGCAACAGTAGTTGAGTCAATGGAGGAAGACAACTGGATTGATGAGCTACTAGACGTTTGTTGCCCAGTTTGCGGTAGCAAGGATATTTGCGAGCACTCACTCCATATTGATCAGCTGGACGTCGGTTCTACCGACGAGTCAGGTATCTTTATGATAGATTTCTTAGTTACTTCATTTAAATCATGGGTACTCGATACCAGATGTGGTCATCACATTTGCAATCACTTGCAGGGATTCAAGAGAAGTAGGAAAATAAGGAAGGGGGACATGGACCTACGGGTAGGCGAAGGCTCCATCATTGGTGTTGAAGCTGTAGGAACCTATTGTCTCAGGCTACCATCAGGATTAATCATAGAGCTAGAGAATTGTTTTTAAGTTCCTAGATTGATTAAGAATGTAATCTCGTACGATTTATAAATAGACAGTGGTTTTAACTATTCTTCGGTAGGTAAAACAATTTTGTGCTTTAAAGATGATTTATTCTATTTTAAAGCAACCTCACAAAATGGTCTATATATGATAAATCTAGAAGATGACAAGGAAATCTATCATATAAGTAAGAGGTCAAAGGACACTTTGAACCAGACTTACCTTTGGCATTGTCGGCTCGGACACATAAATAAGAAACGCATAGAGCAACTTCATAGTGATGGAGTTCTAGGCTCATTTGATCTTGAATTAATTGACAATTGCGAATCTTGTTTGTCCGGCAAAATGACAAAGAAACCTTTCGACAGTTTGAGTGAAAGGTCAAAGGAACTGCTAGGAATTATACACACAGATGTGTGTGGTCCTTTCAGTCAGGAGGCCAGAGGTGGATACCGGTACTTCATTACCTTTACTGATGACTTCAGTAGGTATGGTTATGTGTATCTGATGAGACATAAGTCTGAAAGTTTTGATTTCTTCAAACAATTTCAGAGTGAAGTGCAGAACCAGCTTGACAAGAAGATAAAGCTACTTCGGTCTGACCGGGGTGGTGAATATCTGAGTCAGGAGTTTGACGATCATCTAAAGGAATGTGGGATTGTTTCACAACTCACACCTCCATATACGCCACAGTGTAATGGTGTATCAAAAAGGAGGAATAGGACCTTACTTTACATGGTTCGGTCTATGATGAGTTGAACATGTTTACCAATGTCGTTTTGGGGTCATGCACTCGAAACAGCTGCTTATATGCTGAACCGAGTTCCAACTAAGTCTGTGGAAAAAGGAAAGTCACCGTTCGAGTTATGGACGGGGAAAAAGCCCAAACTGTCTTTCATAAATATTTGGGGTTGTGAGGCATTCGTTAAACGACCGTTCTCGGATAAACTCAAACCCAAATCGGAAAAGTGTATCTTCGTGGATTATCCTAAGGAAACCTTAGGGTACTATTATAATCCCGATGAGAACAAAGTTTTTGTCGCTCGGTCAGGGACATTTCTAGAGGATAAGTTTCTAAGTTCAGAAATTTCTAGAAAATAAATAGATCTTCAAGAAGTTGAAGAGGATGAAGGTATGCCTCCTCCACTAGCGTAACCCGTAAGTCAACAAAGAGTTGTTGAATCCTAACCCAAGTCTGTGGTTGAGGAAGGAGTGGAAACACAAGACCTTCGTAGGTCCAATATGATTCGGACTGAGCGGGATAGATATCAAGGATTTCTAATCACTCAGGAAGAAGGGGATCTTTATGAGCCCACATCCTACGGGGATGCTATGTCGGGTAGTGAGTCTGACAAATGGCTGGATGCCATGAAGGCAGAGATGCAATCCATGTACGACAACTAAGTTTGGGAATTAGTAGACTTGCCACAACACAGAAGAGCTGTTGGGTGCAAGTGGATCTTGAAGAAGAAGACCGACATGGAAGGAAATGTTCATACTTTTAAAGCTAGGCTTGTTGCAAAAGGTTATAATCAAACTCATGATATTGATTATGATGAAGCCTTTTCGCCAGTAGCCATGCTTAAGTCGATTAGGATTCTTATAGCCATATCTGCATACTTCAATTATGCGATATGGCAAATGGATGTCAAAACCGCTTTCCTTAACGGGAAACTAACAGAGGATGTGTATATGGCACAACCAGACGGTTTTAAGGATTCCAAGAATTCAGGTAAAGTATGCAAGTTGCTGAAATCCATTTATGGATTAAAGCAAGGGTCTAGGAGCTGAAACTTGCACTTTGATGAGCGCATCAAGGAGTTTGGTTTTACCAAAAGCGAGTTTGAGTCCTGTGTTTGCACGAAGTTCAGTGGGAGCATAGCAATCTTCCTGGTCCTGTATGTGGATGACATACTGATCATAGGAAATGATGTACCAACATTACAAGGAGTAAAATCCTAGTTAGGTAAATGTTTCCATATGAAGGACCTAGGAGAAGCCGCATACATACTTGGTATTAAGATCTATAGAGATAGATCTAGGCAGCTGATCGGTCTTAGTCAGAGTACATACATAGATAAAGTGTTGAAACGCTTTAAGATGGAAGATTCCAAGAAAGGATTCATCCCTATGAGATTCCAAGATGGAAGATTCCAAGAAAGGATTCATCCCTATGAGATTCCAAGCAAGGCTCAATGCCCTACTTCTCCAGAAGAGCAAAAGAGGATGAAATCGGTTCCTTATGCTTCGGCAGTAGGATCGATTATGTATGCCATGTTATGTACTAGGCTTGATGTTGCTTACTCCATAAGCATTACGAGTAGGTAACATAAAAATCCGGGTAAACCCCATTGGGTGGCTGTCAAGAACATTCTCAAGTATTTGAGAAGAACAAAGGATATGTTCTTAGTCTTTGGTGTAAGAACGGATGAAATAAGTGTTACTGGTTACACAGATGCGAGCTTCCAGACAGACAGAGATGACTTTAAGTCGTAGTCAGGGTTTGTTTTTACCGTAAACGGTGGAGCTGTATCTTGGAAAAGCCAGAAGCAAGATACTATAACAAATTCAACTACAGAGGCTGAGTACATTGCGGTAAATGATGCGGCATAGGAAGCGGTTTGGCTGCGGAATTTTATCTCGGATCTAAGAGTGGTTGCTAGTATCTCTAGACCGATTGATATATTCTGTGATAATATGGGAGCTTTGGCGCAAGTGAAAGAACCAAGAGATCACCAGCGGACCAGACACGTACTTAGAAAGTATCACATCATCCGAGAGATCATCGGAAGAGGAGATGTGAGGATATGCAAGATACCAACAGAGGACAACGTTGCTGATCCGTTGACCAAGGCGCTAGCAAGAGAAAAGCATGAGAGACATGCTAGTTCCATAGGAATGCAGTATATGGGACCTAGCACCTAGTATTTCAGTATTTAATTAAAACTGTATGGATTGAAATTTAAACTTTATGATTATGTATTAAACATTTCTGCGTGATGGAAATAGGAGGTTTAATATAATCTTTTAAATTTCTCTATACTTTTAGCATATCTAATTATCCATGATATACAAGTCTTGCTATATCAAAATTACTCTGTAGCTATCTAATGTGGTGCGAGCCACATTAGGGTGATACTAACGCTATTATAAATACTTGATGGATTATTCACGTAGAGAATAACAGCACAAGTTCTGTGACCAAGTATTTATAGATATTTGTCAGGGGTACAAATATTGGAGGTGATCCGCATCAGTCTAACTTCATGGAGCCAACGACATGAGTTAGTTGAATGGTTGTCCTTAGACCTGAGATGTTTGGTTTGGGGCATGAGGACTTCTTTACTTTGGAATGTTCTAACGCTATGCCGTAACTGGGTAGTAATAACGGGCGTATCTGGGTGCAGCGGAAGACGTGATTGTTCAGTTTTGGCGTCGGCGGCGGCGGCGGTTTGGGGTAAAAACCAAGGATGGTTTATACCGGGTATCAATTACACACACGGATTGTTCAGTTTTGACGGTCTAGCAGCCAGTTCTAGGGTGCAGTAGCTGTGTATCCCGCTTCAGCAGTTTCAGGGTATAATTTCTATCTCTTAGAAATAACTAATTTTAAACCTGTGTATATTGTATGGTATATATCTGCTTTATGTTTTTGGTTATTGTTTCCCCACCTGATCCAGTTGGGATCCTGGGAATGGGATTTGCAAGTATATTTTCCGTTGTGCATGTTTGTACCATGTAAATCCCTACAATAACAACAAAGAAGGGAGTTTTATGGGTTCCCCATGTATCACCCTTACTGCTCCATATATTAGTTGAAAATGTACCTGCAGAAAAATTATTATCCAACAAGACACTTGTGACACATCAACAACCCCACCCAAAGACTAAACACTGAGACTCATAAGCCTAAACACCGAAACCCATAAGCCCACGTATAAACAACATACCTGACCCACAACCTAAACTTTTATAAGCACATGAACCAACATGACCACACAATAGTATAAATCATACCAGATCACATCAAAACTATTATTAATAGTCCACACGTGATTAGGGTAAAAACATACCAGACCCACAACCTAGACTTCAGATAACCCACGCCCTATGAGACCCGTACATAACCATACCAAAGCGGAAAAGCATACCCGTCCAATGCTGTCACGGTATTTCATAAGGAACACACATGGTACTAGTCAACACAACATAATCTTCAGCGACCTGCACTCATAAATCAAAGTTAGAGAAATTACATTCTAAATAAATTCCACACAATCCAAGGATGAGACATTGAAATTCCAGTCTTAGCTATGATATCTGCCTCATTGTTTCCACCACGTTCAATATGCCGCACTTATGTCTTTTCAAAAGCTCTCTCTTGCATTCTGATTCTCTTAACCACACCACGACACTCAATCGGGATTTCACATTCATCTTCTATTATCTTTACCGCCTGTAATGAATCTGATTCCATTAGGACCTTTTTTGCGTATTTTTTCTCCCACTCTGTCATGACTAATAACCCACAGTAAATAGCCTCTAACTCGCATTCGATCACACTTGAGATCAGGACTGATTTAGTAAAAGCGCCTACAGCATTCCCTTTATGGTCCCTCCAAATACCACCAATGCCACCCTTTCCGGTTTGTCTGTATACTGCCCTATCAACCCTACCTAAATACAGGTCCACCTCATAGTCCACGTAAGGTGCCCCTAAATCCAAGCCCGTTGAGTCCGCTCAGATACATTTGCATGGGTTAATTGTCAAGTCTAATGTTGACCTAATCTTTCCGGGCCACTGGGAATGGGCCTACCTACTAATTCTAATCCAAACAAGATGGATAGTCTCATCTACATCTGTCCATGTATTCGAGAAAATCTTGTTATTCCTTTCTGTCCACAAGGTCGATAAAATCCCAAAACAAATTAGCATCCAAATATTCAGGTCCCATTCTGTAGCCCTAAGACCCTTCCATGATTGTATAAAGGCGTCAGGTCTTCGAGGCATGCAACATGAAACCCCAAAGGACACTAGGATTGAGGACCATATCCTCCAGGATCTATTGCATTAAAATAGCGTGTGCTCCAATGTTTCAATTTGTTCTATGCAAAACGGCCACTTTAACTCATCTGTCTTTTGTACCCCTATACGATCGAGGTACTCTTTGGTGGGCATCCTGTTTTATGAGATTTTCCAGCATAGGAGTTCGACTTTAGGTGGGGCCCAGAAACTCCATAACATGGCCTGCACCTAAGGGCATGCTCTACCCCATATGGACTCAGCAAAGCTTTTGGAGGAAAACATCTTGTTCCCTTCAACAGACAATATTAGCGAGTCATCCTTCGTTCTTGTCAATATCTGTTTTCGGATAAGGGTTAAAAACTCTTCCCATATTCCAATTTCCCAATAAAAAACACCACGCCGAAGGTTAACGTTCCACCGCCATTCCCCCATCAACCCATGAACCAAACTCTGCAACAAACCCTTCTTCATTTGTTGATAGAGCGAAAATTCGTTGGAAGACCATTATAAGTGTTAAGCCTTCAGCCCATGGATCATACCAGAATCTAGTGTCTAGACCATTTCCTACCCTGATTTGAATGTTCTTATTGAGAACCCTTTGCCACTCCAAGTTTGCACTGCACGGATTTATTATATTTTTCCATATTTGTGACATACCATTCCGGTTGCATTCCTTCAGCAATATCGAACGATTGCCATAGTCGTATTTGGATTGTATGCACTTTTTCCACTCATTCTTCCGGTCCTGGCTGTACCTCCATTTCCACTTAGCTAAAATAGCCACATTCTTTGCTTTTAAGTCACCAAGGCCAATACCTCTATGCTTCTTTGGTTTTACAAGTTGTTCCCAAGCTACCATATTGACCCCTTTTCCATCCTCTCCCCCCCCCCTCCAGATGAACCGTCTCCGAATAGAGTCCAGTTCGTTAATGATCCCGACCGAAGCCTTAAAATTGGACATATAAAAGGTAGGTAGACTATTCAGAACATATTTTATCAGCACCGTCCTACCTTCGATAGAAACTTTGACTTCCATCCTTCTAATTTGGCCCTCACTCTCGAGAACACCGGCTCCCAAAAGGACTTGGACCTTGGATTTTCCCAACAAGGAGCCCAAGATAGGTGAAAGGTATAGCTCCGCATTCACAACCAACCAATTCCCCAAGGGACTGCAGGTCCGGGAATAAGTTCACCCGATACAACATACTTTTAGAAAGATTTATTTTTAGACCCGACATAATTTAGAAATTCCGGAGAACTCTTTTCATGTTGACTAATTCATTAATATTTGAACCACTAAAGAGTATTGTATCGTCTGCGAACGGAATATGCGAAAGTTGGTACCTTGATTCTCTACTAATCTCGATACATTTATAGAGGTTCAGTGCCTTTCCTTTGGTTAACAAGACATTGAGCCCTTCTGCTTTGTAATTTTAATTAATTATCTGGTACATACATGGTTCTAAATAACGTAAGGCGTCGCGTGGCGGCGAGGTCAAGCCTCAAGTTATAAGAGCCATGGCGAAGCCTTGGCGTTTTTTAAGACGTGACTTAAGGCGGCGATTTTGTATATATTTTGTAATTATATATATCAAATTTATCATTATTAATATACTAATTACACAAAGTTATGGAAATGATGAGCAAAATAACATATACAAATTATAAAATACAAATTTATAAAAGTTTTATACACGCGATTGCAAAATGCATAAAAAAAAGTTCAAATTTTTTTAAAAAATGATTTTTTTGGCACCACGTTATAAAAAACTAGCCATTTGGCGAGCCTTGGCAAGCCTTGGCGCGCGCCACGCCTAGGACCATTTCTTAACGGCGGAGCCACGCCTCACGCCTTGGCGACGCCATGGCGCGCCTTTTAGAACCCTCGGTACATATATGCATGCTTTTTATAGCTAGTTTTGACTAATTTGACCTCTTGTGTTGATTTTGATTTTTAGTGACCTCATTATTATGATTTGATCAATTTTGGCTGCTGATTTTGATGGAAGTTTCCCCAATCATGCTGATTTGGAGCAATTTTGACCTATTTCCATTTCGATTAAGCAAATCTACAATCATCAATTTAGCTTCCGTACTCTCACAAACCTCATAATAATCTCCGAAATCAAAGTCTGTTTCATCCAATCCCAGTTTCAATCCATTTCCAAGAACATTTATCACATTTCTAAATCTTACCAAAATTAACGCTGAATTCCTCCTTCGCTCTCTTCATGATTCTTGATTTGTCGAAGTGGAGAGTTACTAATGAGCGACGGAGTTGATCCTGGAGCTTTACTTCGACTTTAGGTTTGTTTGTTCTTATTTAATAGATAGAAACAACACCCATTTATGATTTACCATTAAACCGAATTAAACAAAGAAGAACGACGACGATCATCCATGAGGTTTTGATAGTCTAGATGGTGGTCGGAATTGTTCTCGTTAGTGGTCGGAATATCCTCATTGGCGTGGGTTCGTAATAACTTTCAAGGGTTAAATACGGAAGACTTCATCTATCCTTTACTAACTTGTAATATAGTTTCTAGAATAATTTTTTCATATACAACATATAAGGTGATAATGGATAAGTTTTTGTATGTAGATAATATTAATCGTATATGAATCAGCACTCATTAGTTAGTTATCAGCAACTAGATTAAATGCATTTATGATATGTGGAATGGTTTAAAAAAATGATAAATATTCAACATTAATATACAAAGAGACATCAAATAATTATAAAACACAAAAGAAATGAGAATTAAAAAATGACGACAAACAACGTCAACACTTACATTAGCGGTGGAAGAGCCGACATAAGGAGGACACACGTGACGGCAGAAACATGGTATTATAATACGAAAAAACATAGTTTTATTTCTTGTAGATACAATCAATCATTATTGTTATAATTAGCGGAAATTAAGTTAAGTATTTATAGGTTATAATTAAAATAATTTAAATGATTATAAAATATTCTAAAATGATAAAACTAAAAATTTGGTTAAATATGATATTTTAAAATATCACAAATCATAAATATGATAGTTGTAAATCAGTGTGGACAAAACAATATTTTAAGGTTTAAGAAGATAATAATATAGAAATATGTATGGTTCTTAATTAATATATATAATATTTTAAATATTATAATATATATTTTAAAATGTGATTATTTATATAATAGGTTTTAAAATTTTTTAATATTAATTTTATAATACAAACTTATGATACATAATTTATCAAAATCCATTTTATAGATTTAATACTAAAAATTATATAACATAAATTTAATAATAATAATTCTTAAAAAATGTAAGAACCCTACATAACAATTTTGTTTAACGTTTTATAACTATTAAATATACCACACAGTGTTTTAATATAACTAGTCAAAATATTGAAATAATTGACGTAGTATATTTAATTCAAAATATATTTGCATTAGATTGACCTTTAAAAGTCAAAATTGATTCTTCAAAATATATTTGCGTTAAAGGTTAGAATCATACAATAAATGTTCTCTTAATTAGTATTTAATTTATATTAGAAGATGTAATTTTTTAAAAACACACTTATAAAGTTTCAAGTCACCTCTCCCTTTTACAATTTGAATTCAATTAGGAGATTTAAACGTATAAAAGATATAATTTTAATGGCTATGATTGTCAAAATTCAAAATTGGATTCCATATTGTTTGACTAAGAAAAGTCTAAATTGAATTTTAATTTTTACCGAAATAAATGATCGAGATTTGATATTATATATTTCTATCTAAATTATAAAATTGTTTAATAGATTTCATCGGTGTTAGTTTTTTATTTATATTAGAAGATGTTATATATGCTTAATATATGTGCATAAAATATCTAATCCATTCAAAATTTGACACATGCATGTGCATTTTCTCTCTTTATCTCCATAAATTTTGCAATACGTTTCAATCTCAATGTCAAGTTGATGTACAGGCATAGTAATTAGGCACACCAATCGTTTTTCATTAATAATTTAATTCTTCTCCTTCAACACTTCTTGTTAGATATATTAAAGTGAGGGTGTAATATGTAATTATACCAAAGTTGGGGAAATGCTATATAAAGGCATTTCCCCCGCATTTCAATACTAAGCTTTGCATTATCAACTTTGTGTGTTTGTGTTCTCTCTCTCTAAAAGCTCTCGGCTCTCTCTTCTCTACCGAAACATACACACAAACACACACGAAATCACTAGCATTGCTTCATCCGTATAAACACGGGACCATCAATTGGTATCAGAGCCAAACTTGTTTTTGGCTCGTGATTGTTCAAAAGAAGACAACAAAATCTCGAAGTGTTCAAGCTTCTAAGAAGAAAAGGCTCTCGGTTGTGCAAAGGTTCAAGAACGTCAGTTTTATTCAAGATAAACTCAAGCTCAAACAACTTTTAAAGGTAGAACTCATTAAAGGTATAAACTACATCTCCTTTAACTTTCTTTTGAGTTGTTTCGATAGTCTTACAAAGGTTACAAAACATTCTTTGAAGAAAAACACAAACCGTGGGTGTTTTTATAAGTATTAAGTCAAGAAGGTCATTAAATATCCACTTTTTCAACATTAAATTTTCTGGGTATTTAAGCATTTATGGTGTTCTTGATCTGAAAGTACAACTGGAAAAAGAAGAAATCGAATTTTATAATTTATTTAATTATAAATTCATAATAGATTAAGTGTTGTACAAGGAAAATCAAGTACTTGCCATACCAATCAAGTACAAGTGGTTAGACACTATTCAGGGTATGGCAATCTGATTTAACAAGGACACATCAGAGTCTATCAGCCGGTTCCTTGGTTAATGCGATTGACTCTTGGGGCGGCTTATAGAATTTTGTCAAATTAGAACACCTAAGTGTTAATCAAATAGCTATAAGCCAAGTTCAATGAATCGCATGCGATTAGACTGTGCGGCTTATAGCAGTTGATAAGTTTACCTGAATCGCATGCGATTAACACTTACATCTATCAGCCGGCTTGTAAAGGGAATCGCACGCGATTGAAAGGTTTCTATTTGATTCGCACTTGATTGACAGGACTAACAGATTATTTTCTAAGTTTTTGATGAAACAGGATTGATTCGCATTCGATTAACCATCACAACTAAGTTCTTATTCTGCTTGTTTTCAAGGACACCTAATCGCATTCGATTGACCTGTATTCGCATTTGATAAGACAAATCCCAATCAAGTTATTCCTTATACTTGGACAAGTGATTGACTCTTTGGACTTGAATTAAAGAACTCTAAGACGTTTGAACTTAATCAAACAATCAAGTCTATCTAGTTCAAGGTTGAATTTAATCTTTTAAGATCTAATTCAAAATTGAAATTCACAAGACTTAGTTCGTTAATCAATCATTCAAATCACTTTAAAATCAGGACAAGTTTTTCGAACAATCAAACCATCTTACAAGTAAACGATCATTTCTCACAAACATCACTAATCATGTCAAGTACAAATGAAATGATGTCCATTGGCACCGACACAAAACCTCCTGTTTTGTTTCGAGGGGAATACAATGTCTGGAAAGGAAGGTTCATGGACTTCCTCGAGCACAATGACCTCTTCGGTGACAAGATGATTGAATGCATCAACAACGGAAACACCAAATTCACGAAGGTAGTTGAAGCAGATCCAGATAACAACCCTGGCATTCCTAGACACGAAAGAGAGAAGACTCATGATGAGATGACCAATACAGAAAGAGAAACAAAGAAAGCAGAGAAACTGGCCAAGTACTACCTCAAGCAGGGCCTCTCATCTGAAATCTATCTCAAAATAGATAGCTTGGGCACAGCCAAGGAAATCTGGGATGAGATCAAGAAACAACTTCAGGGCACTGAGCAAGGAGAATACATCAAACGAACTCAGCTAGTCAACAGCTATCATGACTTCAAGGCTCGAGAAAAAGAACTACTCTCTGAAACATATGGGAGATTCTGCAAGCTGCAAAATGAAATGAGATCTAATCAAATTGTCAGAACTGATCTTGATTTGAACTGTGTTTTTCTGAATTCATTAGGTTCTGAGTGGAAAGGCTATGCCAGACTTTACAAACAGATTAATAAAGATCTTACATCAGTCACCTTCCACAACATCTTCGAAGATCTCAATCAGTATCAAGATGAAATCTTGCAATCTCTCCCTAAAGAACCAGTTGCTGACCCTCTTGCCTTGGTGGTGGCTGACAGAATCCATAAGGAAACATCATCGAGATCCTTGAAACTTAAACAAGTGGTTCTCAGTGATTCTGATCATGATAATGATGATGATGATTCAATCGAAGCAGCATTTCAAGCTCTCACAGTGGCCAACAAGAACTTCATGAACCGTTTCAGCAAGACTAACAATAGACAACGATTCACATCAGGTTCAAGGAGACCCGAAAGAGCTGCTGCTGTTGACAAGCCAAGGTACCAGAGGGATGAGAAGAAGGAAGAAAAGAAGGTTGATTTCAAATGTTATAACTGCGGGAGGTCAGGACATCTGATCAGGAACTGCCCAATGAAAAAGACAAAAGATGCAGAGTACTATCGGCAGAAGTACCGCCTGTCTAAACAAAAACAGGCTGGGAACGTTCTTCTAGTTGAGGAGGATCAGTTCCTTGATGATACAGGATCAGACAGTGATCTGGATGGTGAAGATCACGCTCAATTCTGTCTGATGGCTCACAATGGTGAAGAAGGTAGAGAGGATGATGACGGAGATAATCTCTTCGAGTCAGATGAGGAAAGCTTGGACAGTGGAAAGGTATCTTCTAGCTCTAACTTTAATATGGGTATTAATCATAAACACATTCAAACCATATTAAATCGCATAAAAGAGTTAGAATGTCAGGAACTAGATTTAATCACAAGAAATCAAGTTCTAGAAGATGTTTCACACACTCAAAAATTGGAGGCACAAACAATAATTAAGAAGTTAGATAACGACTTAATCAGCCTTAGGAACCAATTAGCTGCAAAAGAATCTGAGCTTTTAGAATGAACCAGTAGGACTAATAACACCATATTAGATCTCAAAGCAGAATGTAAGTGTGCTGAAAAGGATTCAGAAATTCTCAAAAATGAACTTAGGAAAGAACGAAGTACTCTTTACTCTAGAATCAATGAACTTGAATACCTTTTGTCCAAACGTGATCAAAGTGAACATACCATCTCTCAATACAAAGAAAAGGAACGTCCTTTCTCCAGATGGAATTTCGATGGGCTTGGCTTCAAATTGAAAAGGATTACGTCCAAACAATTATATAATGCTGACCTGTTTGGGTTAGGACTTACCCAAAGGATGGTCTTTGTTGGCCAAGAAGAGACACAAATAGAGGAAGATTTCAAACGAACTCTTAATGTCAAAACTGAAATTCCGTTTGATTATTCTAATTTGAATGACTCATACCTTGCTAATCTCTCTTCCTCGTCCGATTCTGATATTACATCGTCTGTCTATTCTGATGAAGAACTCTACTCCCCTGTTTCACCAAAGCCCACTGTTGAATACATTCCTCACAAAGAATTACAAGACAGATTCAACACCCTGCAGGAATTTTGTTTTACCCAAGTCATTCAACAGGACCTCACCAAAGCCATTCAAAATGATTTAAAACCTCCTACCTCTGAGACATTCCCTTCAATGCATGAAATCATCACCTGTCAACAAATTCCCAACATGTCATTTGTACATGATGGAAAGATCATTGATAAACTGTGTAGGAAACAGTTTGTTTTGAAAGAAAGAATCAAAGCCCTCAAAGTAAAGATGGAAACTCCAATAGTTCCCTTTACTTTCTCACTTTTTGGTTCAGATATGGATGATCTAACTCATGCAAACACCAAGGGTACATATTGCACAACTTCTGTAAAATCTGTTAATAAACCTGACTTAACAAATCTTAAGCTTAAACAGATTTACAAACCAAAGCAACAATCCACTCCTAATCCCAATTCTCGTGTGCACATAGAAGTACCTGAATCATCACAAGCTGCAGCCAGTCGACCACGACTTCAGTATAATCTTTTATCCTCTACTGCAGATGTGAAGAAGGCTGGAAACAAGAAGTTTGAAACAAATACATCATGGAAAAGAGCTATTCCTAGATCCACTAGGAGGTGTTCAACTTTGAAACCTGTCTGTGAAAACATTTTGATGTTTGATTCTGTTTGTAATCATTCCAGTTCACAAGACAAAATTGCTTCTACCATGTTTTGTATAAGTGATGGTTGTACTCATGGACACTGTGAATTTAATTGTTGCTATGATCAATTGAGAAAGACTTTAGGTGTTAAACCATGTGTTGATTGGACTGATTTTTATGCTAATCAAATCTGTGTTCCATTTTTAAATTCAAAAGGCTCCATCATTAATCAATGGATCACCACTCGTCAATCACATGCTCTTAAACGCTTAAACAAATCTAACCGATTACTCACGATCAAGGAACTGGAAGTCTACAGACGGCAGGGCTATGAAGCATTTAAAAGGGCTTGGATTGCACAGGAAAAACTCTTGCATTCTCAAAAGCGTTCTCGCAATTCCCCTTCCAAAATCTCAAAATCTTCGAAACCCAAGTCATCATCCATTCAACGAGTAGCAAAACCTGCTAATCGCAGTGTTCCATTTCCGCGACAGCAAGTTGATGCACCGAGGCCACAAAGAATTCTTAAGAATTCCTCTCAACCATGGATTCGCAAATATAATGCTTCCGCAACTCTACCGAATCCGAAACCTCCGATTCCATCAACTGTCAAACCAACAGTGGTGAAGAAACTTTCTTCTCAGCAAATTTCTTCCAAATCTATTCCTTCACGTCCAAAGCTTAAGTCCATTTGGGTACCAAAGAATAGATCATTAGAAGTTTCATCATCATCAAAACCAACAGTTGTTACTCAACCCAACTTAGAGACTAACAATCAAGGACCCATATCTAAATGGGGACCTAAACGTGATTTATTCTCTTTTTGCAGGTGCCTCACTTGTGGTACCTTGACTCCGGCTGTACCAAACATATGACCGGCAACAAAAGTCTTCTCAAGAATTATGTTCCTAAGTACTCCGGGAATGTACGTTTTGGGAATGACCAAGTTGCACCAATAATGGGGTACGGAGACATAGAGAAAAAACATGTGAAAATCAAGAAAGTCTCCTACGTAGAAGGCTTGGGGCACAACCTATTCAGTATTGGTCAGTTCTGTGACAAAGACATGGTGGTTGTATTTAAAAAGAACAAATGCTCAGTGATCACAGAAACCGGTGATGAAGTACTTGCAGGATGCAGAAATTCTAATTTGTATTCCATAGATCTGGAGAAGTATGACTCTCCTACATCTGTGTGTCTTCTGTCAGAAGCCTCCAATAATCTTACTTGGCTCTGGCACAGAAGACTCTCTCACCTGAACTTTCAAAACATAAACAAACTAGTCAATGGTGACTTGGTGAGAGGGATACCCAAACTGAAGTTCAACAAGGATCATTTGTGTGCTGATTGTGAAAAAGGGAAGATGAAGAAGGCCTCACACAAATCAAAGCAAGCATTCAACACAACCAAGCCTTTGGATCTCCTGCACATGGATCTCTGCGGTCCAATGAGAATACAGTCCAAACATGGGAAGAAGTATATCCTGGTCATGGTGGATGACTACTCACGGTATACTTGGGTCAAATTTCTGAGCTCTAAGGATGAAGCTACTCCAACAATCATCACTTTCATTAAACAGCAGTAGAATAAATATGGTCAAAGTGTTGTCTCCATTCGAACAGACAATGGAACGGAATTCAAAAACAACACTCTGCAAAATTTCTGTGACCTAGTTGGGATCAACCATCAGTTCTCTGCAGCTTACACACCTCAACAAAATGGTGTTGTTGAAAGAAGAAACAGAACTCTGGTTGAAGCTGCCCGAACAATGCTTTCTTACTCTGGGCTCCCTCCTTCCTTCTGGGCTGAAGCTATTAACACTGCCTGCTATACGCAGAATCGCTCTTTCATTAATAAACGTTTTAATAAAACTCCTTATGAACTGGCAAATGGCATTGTACCTAATATCAAATACTTTCATGTATTTGGTAATAGGTGTTTTGTCTTAAATGAAAAGGATAATCTAGGAAAATTTGCTCCGAAAGCTGATGAAGCTATTTTCTTAGGTTATTCTACCGTCTCCAAAGCATATAGAGTTTTAAACACACGCACAAAGAGCATCATAGAGAGTATCAATGTAACGTTTGATGATACATTAACTGTCTCTGGCTCCCCACAACAGTCCAACATTTTTACTTCTGAACATACCCGTTCAGGACCAGTTCTTAACTCTAAAGAATCAGACATTCCCACTACTTCTGATAATAATCTCGATTTCATGTCTGATTTCTTTAGATCTGACTCTTCCCTTGTTTTGGCAAACAACAGGGATAATGCCGGTGCACAGATAAGCGACCCGATCATAGATACAACAATCACCGAAACGAATCCATTTGCTGAGGATTCTACATCTGTTTCTGTCACACACTCCCCTGTGACAGAACCAATAGTTGATCAGGAGAACTCACCTGTGTTCGACTCCGATCCAAACTTCTCCAGAGAAATGGAAGAGGAAGCGCCACATATTCAAGATCTCATCCCTTCCTCCTCTAACTCGCATGAGCTAAAATGGATCCGACATCACTCTGAGGAGAATATCATTGGAGATCCCTCTGTTGGCATTCAAACAAGGTCAGCCACAGCTAACGAGTGCCAATTTACAGGTTTCTTAAGCATGATTGAACCCACAAAGACTTGTGAGGCACTGAATGATCCGGACTGGGTACTAGCTATGCAAGAAGAATTACACCAGTTTGCTCGTCTCAAAGTATGGAGATTAGTTCCTCTTCCATATGGCAAATCTGTTGTCGGAACTAAATGGGTGTTCAAGAACAAACGGGATTCGGATGGAGTGGTCATTCGTAACAAAGCAAGGTTGGTTGCTAAGGGATACAATCAACAGGAGGGTATCGACTATGATGAAACCTTTGCTCCTGTTGCTCGAATTGAAGCTATACGCTTATTTCTTGCATATGCAGCCTCCAGGAGCTTTCGAGTCTTCCAAATGGATGTCCAAACAGCCTTTCTCAATGGGGTACTCAAAGAAGAAGTCTACGTTTCACAACCTGAGGGCTTCATTAATTCTTCATATTCTAATCATGTTTATATTTTAGATAAGGCTCTGTACGGCTTAAAACAAGCTCCACGTGCATGGTACGATGTCTTATCTGAATATCTGATAGGGGAAGGCTACTCCAAAGGAAAGACAGACACCACTCTGTTCACAAAGACAAAAGGTAGGGACAAAATCCTTGTCCAAATTTATGTGGATGACATCATCTTTGGATCTACAAATCCAAAGAACAGTGAAGAGTTTGCACAGACAATGTCAAACAGGTTCCAAATGAGTATGATGGGTGAGATGTCATTCTTTCTAGGACTTCAAGTTAAACAGTTGAGTCATGGCACTTTCATCTGCCAATCCAAGTACATTAAAGATCTTCTCACGAAGTATGATATGCACAACTGCAACCCTATCTCAACTCCAATGGCGGCCAAATCACAACTATCGGCAGATCCTGATGGTTCTCCGGTGGATCTCAAGACATACCGTGGGATGATTGGATCATTACTATATCTCACTGCAAGTCGTCCAGACATCATGTTCTCTACGTGTCTCTGTGCTAGGTTTCAGGCCAATCCCAAGGAGTCACATCTGCTAGCTGTTAAGCGAATTTTCAGATATCTCAAAGGGTCCATGCATCTAGGACTGTGGTATCCCAAGGACTCCAATCTAGATCTTCATGCTTATTCAGATGCTGACTATGCCGGTTGCAAGATTGATAGGAAAAGCACCTCTGGTAGTGCACACTTTCTGGGAGATCGTTTAGTCTGCTGGGCTTCAAAGAAACAAAACTGTGTATCCACTTCTACAGCAGAAGCTGAGTATGTTGCTGCTGCAATGTGCTGTTCCCAAAGCCTATGGATACGTACATAACTCTCAGACTTTGGCCTCAGGTACGACAAAATACCATTGTTATGCGACTCTCAGTCTGTCATTTCCATCTCCTGCAATCCGGTACATCACTCTAAAACCAAACATATAGATATCCGTTATCACTTCATAAAAGATAACGTAGAAAAAGGATTAATTGAGTTACAGTATGTTCCCACCGAGAATCAGCTTGCTGAATTGTTTACCAAACCTTTGGATGAAAGTCGTTTTACTGAACTGGTATCCAAGTTGGGCATGCTGAATTTGCAAATCTAACATACTGTTAACTTGTTTACTTTTCTTTTCTTTCTTTTTAAAGTTGGTGTTACACTGTGTGTTCAATGTACAGATGTCTACTAAAACTGCAAAGGGGGAGTTCTGAAGTCCTACACATGCTGCATACGTGTAGGGGGAGAAAAGTTAAATACACATGATGCCCATGTGTAGGGGGAGAAATTCAAAATTATCACACTCTCAAAGTTAACAGATGCAAAAGTCTAGGGGGAGTGTGTCAAACAAACACTCACATCAACCATATCTGAAAATTTAACTTTCATAATCTCAAAATTCAGATATCTCAAATTTTTCCAAGTCATAGCTCAATCGCATGCGATCAAGCTATGTGAGTGAATCGCATGCAAATTTTAAGGTTTTAATTGCATGTGAAGGTTGAGAAACAAGTGTGAATCGAATGCAATGTTGTCTAAGGTTGAATCGCACGCGATTAAGCTAAGATAGTGTGAATCGCATACGATTTGGACAAAGGTTGAATCGCACGCGATTCAGCTAAGTTAGTGTGAATCGCATGCTATTCAGACTAAGGTTGAATCGCACGCGATTAAGCTAAGATAGTGTGAATCGCATACGATTTGGACAAAGGTTGAATCGCACGCGATTCAGCTAAGTTAGTGTGAATCGCATGCTATTCAGTCTAAGGTTGAATCGCACGCGATTAAGCTCAGATAGTGTGAATCGCATACGATTAACACACCACAGTGTGAATCGCATGCGATTGAGAAACTTCTATCAGCCGCATTTTTTACCGTTGTAACAACAAATCAGGGCTCAACACGTGTCCTTTTTACATCGATATACGTTACCCAACGGTTACAATCTTCATTCACAAGCTTCAAACTTACGGAAAAATTTTCCTAAGTGTTCTCTCGAGTTTGATATCTCTCACACACAAATCATCTCGTTACTCTGCCAAAATTTACCTTTTTAGATTCAAAATACTCATAATCACAAAGGTAACAACTTGTACGGTTTACTTTTTGGAAATTTTGAGTTAAAAATGAACTTTTTGGCCTTTGAACACCCGTATGCGAATGAAGGTTTCGGGACTTTAGATGGATTTTTGGGATATCAAACTAACTTGTTTGATTTATCCATGTTTGCGATGGGTTTCTAGAACACTTGGGGAACACTTTGATGTAAAAATCTTTCAAAAATCTCAAAAAGTGTTCTTCGTGTTCTTGAGGAGTATAAGCATACTCAAATGATTTGGTTTTTGGCCTAAAAAGAGGTGTTAGGGTGATTTTTGAGGCATGCTTCAGTACTACAAATGTGTTTATTATTGTTCATTTAATGAAATAAGATGTCAACAATAACTTTTCAACACATCAATTTGATATCTTCACACTGAAGTCCTCCAGAGTTAGACAATTTTTCTGTCTAACACTTGACACTTGAAATTCTTGGGCCAATGCAATCTCCAATCTTATCATTGTCATTATGTCTTAATATTTCTTTCTATCTGTACAGATAAGATGGCACAAGCTATTCGTGACCCAGAGGAGATCATGCCTCAAGCTGAGTTCCTTAGCACCAGGACTCACCCAAATAACCACTATATTGACCTTACCAAATTCACGACCCCCACTCACCCCATTGTTACCGAAATTCTTAAAGTCCACCCTCTGAATCACCTCCTAACCTACAATCCTGCAACAACCGGCACACATGTCCCTGAACTTTATGTTCAACAATTCTGGCAGACATGTGACGTACGAATCAATGAAAGAGGTCTAGAAGTTATCCATGCTGAAGTGGATGAGTTTGATGTAGACATACCTGTTCACCATCTACGTTCAATTTTCCGGTTACCAAGAGCCAATAGTAGACCCTCTGCATCGGATTTTGAGGAAATTCCCAATGAGGAAACATGTCTGGCAGCAATAAGACAGTTGGGCTATGCTGGAGAGCTCACAACTAAGAATCAATTCAAACGCACTGGTCTTCATCCAAAGTATAACATCTTTATGACCGTGCTGCAAAGGTGCCTCACCCTAAAACACTTGGGGTATGAGTTTCCAACGGAGAACCAGCTAAAAATCATCGTTGCTGCTGCCACACATATGCATGTGGATTACGCATTCCTTCTCTTCCAGGACATAAAAGCTACCATGCAAAGGAAGAATTCCCAGAAGAAGAAGGAGGCCAACCTGCTGCCTTACCATCGCTTCCTTCCGATGATCATATAATATGTGATGGATAGAAATGCTGACATTCCACGACGGGCAGGTTTATCCTCTGTAACACCCAAACTCTTCCAATCAATTAAACCTGCTACTCCTACTAATATGCCCATTCCTAAACCATTCCCTGAGTCTCTGCTGGATCTGTGTGAGCAAAATGATGTAGTGAGAACATACAGGGAGAGTGTAGGGATACCCTCTATGGTTGTGCCAGAGCCGGCCATACCTACCCAAGAGGGAGTAGCACCCGGTGAGAATATAGAGGATAGGACTCAGCAATCTGTAGGAGATGCTGAGAGGGATGTGCAGAGAGAAAATCAAGAGAGGGGAGGAGAAGTGGGTGAAGGTGATGAGAGTAGAGAGGGAGAAGATACATATGATCCAGCAGTCATCCAATCCATTGTCCAATCCCTCTCTGTATCCACCCGTACCCAAGCCGTTTTAACCGAACTTGGACTTGACTTTTCTGAGTCATCCAGTTCCTCTCAAGAAGAATCAGCCTCCCATCCAGGTGGTGCCCCTGACCCCGAAACAGAAATATCACCTTTGGGCACCCCTGAGCAACCAATAGACCAACCTACTGATAGCACCCCATCCTTCATGAAAATAACCGACCCCAATCCTATCAGTCCAAACCAGGCCCATACCACTCAGACAACACCCCCCTCTCCTACCCGTGGTCTGGTCATACCACTTCAAACCACCTCAATCATTCGCAGGGCCATGGTTGCTCCTGAACATGACATTCCAGTAACTTCGCCAAGTCATTCTTTATCTATTGAATCTGGTTCTGTCACTCCTGACTCTCTTATTCACCCTGATCAATATGCGGGGTATGGTGCCGGTAGCGGTGATGATGAAGATAGTTTTGTAGTTAGGAGTGCGAGTGATAGAGAGGAGGTGAGAAAAGAAAAAATGAGTGCTGAGGGTTCCCCAAACCCAGAAATCCGGGAAGCCACATCTACTATGAGGCCTAGCACTGCTGAGCCTCATATTGAACAAGCCACGGTTATCCCACCCGTGCAAGTTTCTGCCCCACCAAGCTACTACGGTGTCTCTCAACAGGCACCGTCTTTATTGCACAGGGTTATAGCACACAATCTAGGCCAACCCCAATTGGGTGTTGGACCTATTGAAAACAGAGGACTGCCTCCCTCGTCCTCGACTCCTCTTCGTGCACGATTTGATTTGCCGCGGATATCCGCATATCTTGAACAACACAAGGTAACTATAGATGCACTGAGCTTGTTGACTCAACAAGTCTCCGCAACTTCCGTAGGTGGTACCTCTCAAGGTGCCATTCGAGGATTGGAAGGAAATCCTGCTGGAGCCTACATCCATGCTGCTCCAGTAGGTGGTTCTGCCTCTGCGGCAGGTACCTCAACCGGTAATCTGAGTGATTCCGGGTTTGTTACACGTGCAGATCTTCAACTTGCTATTCAACAAGCCGTGTCTCCAATCCGCCAACAACTGCAGGAGACAAATCAAAAGTTAGATCGGATTGAAAGGGCTTCCAGGGAACAGACTGAGCAGCTGTCACGTATTGAAGATCTTCTAGCAGCTCGTCTTCCAGCAACGGCTCCTCAATCTTAACCGGATGTCACTTCACTATCGGTCGACGCCTTAAAAAGCATCCTCTATGCTAAACTGATTGAACAAAGGCCAGACTCTGCTTATAATCAAGACCTTCTGACTACTCTGCAAACTGAACTACGTCCATAGGGAATCTCCTTGGATGAATTTACAGAGTTTCATGAAGATGTAAACAGCAAGATTGATGGGGTGACAAGAGGGTTCTATACTTCCCTGCAAAAAGTTACTGACCGGCTGACGGTACTTGAACAAACCTGTCAGGCCCAGGCTCAGGGGTCAAAAAAGAGGCGGGAAGATCAAGATCCTGATGATCGTCCCGAGGGGGAGAAAAGAAGAAGATATATCACAACTCCCTCCGCCGCAACTGTACCAGTACCATCATTGAGCAGATACTTATCTACAGGTACAGGTTCTGCTGGATCTGGAAGCCAGACGGGTCAACAACATAGATCCGAATCATTAACGGCCGATGAAGTTTATGAATTACAACAGAAAGAGAATGCTGACAAACAGATTGTACTATATGTACCCCAGCAACAAACTGAACCGAGGCCAAGTGATCTTGAAGAAGGTGAGATATCTTCGGAGCAGCCCCATACCGAGATGTTTGAATGGTCAAGCGACTCAGAAGAAGAAATGAAAGATTTATATGAGTCCATACACATATCACCTGCAAGGCATATGGGAGAAAGCAGTTCTGCTCAACCAGAGGAAGAAGCTGAGGATCCTGAGATGGAAAATCTATTCAAGGGTATTGATGAATACGTCGAGATTGCTGCACGTCCAGATTCTCCTAGAATTGTCCACAGATTTGATGATATTCCTAGTGAAAGAGAACTTGCACTGAAAAGAAAAGAAAGGGAAGCAATTTCTAGAAGGGACGCTAGGAGAAAGCCTAAACAAAAGAAATCAATCTTCGACGTATCCAGGGTTCTCAGTGGGATTAATATTGAAGTTCATGAAACTTTCCCTCCTCCTCCTGGTAGATTTCAAGAATCAGCTGCCGACATACTAGAAAGAAACAGACAAGCAGAGGCAGCTGAAAAGTTTAGAGCAGAATCAGAATGGCCCTTGCCTGAAAGCTTCACAGTCCCACCTGCTCCTCCAGTGCATCGTGGAGATCCTGGTCTTGATGTCGGGAATATGTTCACAAGGAATGCTGCAGAAAACCCGATATGGAAACCTTTCTTTGTCAACGCTGCCAATCTTGAAGAACGAATTCCTGAAATCTTCAGCTGTCAGTTGATAGAGGTTATCTCACCCGAGCTGAGAAACATGAACGATAAACAAAGAAGGAGATATGATCATATTCTCACTCGTTCACAAACCAAACCAGAAGATATCAAATCAGATTATCCCATAAGTGACCTTCTCAGTGTGTATACCGAAACCAACTTCAACATAAAATATGCCATCTTCTACGTCAAAAGAGCTAACAACCTCACATACTTTCTCACCGAAGCAGATTTGAGGTATGCAAACATCGAAGACATTAGCTTCTTATTCGACATCCTTTCCCAGAAAAAGGGAAAATGGCCTGATGAAGAATTTGGTAGAGTTGCGTTAATGAGGTACATGAGAAATCTTATGGAATTCTTTGAGGAACACGATATCCAGCTCGGGGCTGAGAACAACTATCGGAAAGTCAATCTTCTTAAGCCTAATAAGAATCATCCAGATCTAGAACAGCTTGAAGAGTTGACAGTAATCCATGACGGTCATCCAAACTTTAAAGGTTCTCGAGGTGTTGTCTCCAAAAATACAAAGGGTGAAAAGATTTTCATCAGACTAGACGACCTTAATGCATATTCTGACGGCACCTTGAAAATCCTTCATCATAAAATTCATCAAAAGGTTTGGGATAACCGAGCAGCTTACACAGATGAAGAACATTCCCAGGCATACAAGGCAATAGATCAAATAAGGAAAGCATTGGCTAGCAGGAGAGAAATCAGAAAATGGCAAGTGGCCTTCGGCATTCGCAACAAATCAGCTTTCGAATAGATTTCAATGTATTTGTTTGTTGTGAATGATTACACACCTCACTTAGGGGGAGATTGTTAGATATATTAAAGTGAGGGTGTAATATGTAATTATACCAAAGTTGGGGAAATGCTATATAAAGGCATTTCCCCCACATTTCAATACTAAGCTTTGCATTATCAACTTTGTGTGTTTGTGTTCTCTCTCTCTAAAAGCTCTCGGCTCTCTCTTCTCTACCGAAACATACACACAAACACACACGAAATCACTAGCATTGCTTCATCCGTATAAACACGGGACCATCACTTCTCATTCGTAGGAAATTCCATTTGTACTCTCTAGAGCTAAATACCAAAGTTCCTCCCTTTATAAGAAATCATCGAAGTCGTGATGTTTGGTTTAGTTTCTTATGGCTTTGCTTTGTGACTCGAAAGGTTTGAGAGGTTCTATAATGCATCGCAGCCTTCTGATGTGTTGATGATGTTGTTAGTAAATTGCTACTGAGGGGAGATTAGACAAACGACTCAGTATGATCAAAAGACTAGTTCTTCATGTCCTCCGTCTATGTTTGCATCTTCAAATCGGTCTTCTACTAGAACTCAACAAAAACAACATACTAATAAGGGTTTCTTTTACAAATGTTCTTACCATAAATAGAAGAACTATTGAAAAGTTCAGTGTCCTTTGTTACTAAACAGAGTTAAATTTCTGCAACAGTCTCGTGCACCACAACAGCAGCCTCTTCCTCCTCAACAAAAAGGTCACCCACCACTCAATAATTTGTTGCTCCATATTTGGATCCAACCTAAAATAATCTATTTCAAAAGTTCTTAGCTTCCTAGCCTTAAGCTAACATAGCTATTAATCTTAAGGTACATCAGCATCATCATGTATGTCTTTTGACAAATGGATCATTCATTAAGAAGCCACTAATCATATGTCTCATCATTTTCCTTCCGTTATAACATTATCTCATTACTTTTCTATGTCTATTGTAACTGCTAGTGGCAACTATATTCCATTAGCCTGCATTGGTACCATATAGACATGATCCTTGTCTTTGTCTGATGTTTACTATATCCTTGGTCTTGCTATGAATCTTGCATTAGTTGTAATAAACTATGATTCTGGACATAATGTGTTTTTCTCTCCCTCTGCGAGTCTTGTGCAAGCCTGGACATCCCAAAAGGTGATTGAGATAAGCCATAGGCAAGGGGACTTTGTCTTGGATTGAGCACAGATCTAGACTCACAAATTGACCGAGCACGGGACTAGAAGAAAAGGAAGAATAAATAGAGCAGAGAAGGTAGTAGGTGGAGATGTGGTGGTCCTCATCGGTGGAGAAATGAATGTGGCCGGTGGAACAAAGACCAAGAGAGGACAGTGAAGATAAAACTAACTACATCATCAACTTTTAATTGGTTACATGTTAAAACTATAATCGATATCTTTTTTTTGTAACAACCGGGATCTCAAGGTAGTTACTTATGTAATGCAATTTTGAGTTCTCGTTAATTATTCTTGGAAATTAAGTGGATGTTAAATGAATGCGTTAAGTGTGAAATTAAATAAGAAACAAAGAGTAGGGACTTGGGAGTAACAAGAAGAACTTTGGGGATTAACTTGTAATTATGGAATTAAGGCCTCATTTGGGATTAAAGACTTTTTGGGTAGCCTAAATCTCACATACGGCAGTTTCAAACCGAGAGGGTATGTGTGTGGAGTTCTTACGATCGATCAAGGGAGACGCAACAATAATCAAGTGTTCAAGGTGGTGTTTCCAGTGATTGTTGTTCAAGTAAGTATCATGTAACCTAGATTTTATTTTTATTATAACTTTTCAGTTTGTTGAATTTGGGGCTGAGCATGCTAGTGTTTATAGTTATGAAGCATAAGCCATGAATTGATCTAGGGGTTAAACCATGCTAGGGTTTATAGATTTGAAGCAAACCTCACCCTCGCAAAGTTCACTCTTGTAGTTTTCTTTTAGCGAGCCAAGGATGGCGAAACCAACTAGGCTTGGATTGTTGTATTGGCGTGAAGTGTAGGGTGTAGAGCAATCATGCTTATTTTCGTGCTACTTTTACGTTCTGTATCCGTTTTGGGTTTACTTAGTAGCATTATTTTATGTGTTTAGGTGCCACGGTAGATTTGTGCAGATTACTCGGTGCAACATATAATCCCATGTGAGTTTAGTCTTTTCTAAAACGAGTATGAAGACAAAATTGTTTTCGAAAGGCTTAACGAATTTTAAGATTATCTTTAAAGATGTTTTTGTGTGAAAATACTTCACGATGAACACGACGAGTTTGATTAATTATTTAATGATGCTGTACTCTGATGCCTATGATGTGATTAATGAGGATTACTATACGATGATGTGTGACTTGTGGGTGGGGGTCAGACATACTCCTAAGATGTAGAGTTGATGCCTAGTAGGGGTAGTGTGCCTTCTAGGTTCCTGCTAGCACATCGATGTTTAGTTGTCGGCACAACCTTAGTGTAAATTCATAATATTGTATAGAAATAGGAGTTTAAATGTAATATACCCATTGGGTATATATAGGGATATGACCTATTGTAATAGGTAAGGTTTTGGGCTTAATGAATGAAAAAACTATGTGTTTTCTATGGTGTAAACCATATTCTCTCTAGTTCTACATACAAACCTTCATATATCCTATACATATTACTTGAACCACTTGTTATATGGGACTAACAAGTGGTATCAGAGCCTAAGGAGTGTGATTTGATACTGAATTCATCATACAATTTCGAGATTTTTTGAAGATTTGAAGAAAAAGGGGTATTTTCGGGTTTGAGATCAAAGTCTAGATCAAATGGAATTTTTGAGTGTTAATTGATTGGATTAGGGTCGCATAGATCAAGGAAACACTCGTTAATCAAAAAGGAGTTAATTGGATAACAAATCAGTGGCCAAATTGAAGATTTTTGAGTTTTTGAGTTTTGGAAGTTCTTGAAGAAATTTGATCGACTTGACTTATTTGATCGTTGTTTTTTATTATTATTGATTGAGAAGTGTAAATCGGGGGTAGGCAAAGTGATCTGGACAAGAAATAATCAGATTTAGGCAAAATTCGAGATTTTTGAATCTGAGCGGGTAAGATCTTGAAGCTGTCGGAATTCCAGGTTTGAAGGTGTCGGGATTGCCCTTTGAATCTGTCGGTATTGCTGAAATCCGAGAAGATTTTGGTCGGAATTGTCAAATACCGAGAAGAAATGTGCCGGAATTGCTAAATACCGAGAATAATTTGGTCGGAATTGTCAAATACCGAGAAGAAATTTATCGGAATTGCTATAATCCGAGAAAATTGTATCGGATTTGGAGTTTTTTCTCGGAATCCTTGATTATCTCGGATTCTCTGTTTTCTCGGATTCTCAGTTTTTCTTGGAATCCTTGATTTCCTCGGATTCTCTGTTTTCTCGGATTCTCTATTTTCTCGGTATTGCTATATTTTCTCGGTATTGCTATATTTTCTCCGTATTCTCTACTTTCTCGGTATTTTCTATTTTCTCGGAATTCTCTATTTTATCGGAATTCTCTCAGTGCTCGGAATTATCAATTTTATCGGTATTCAAGATCACCCGGATTTACACTCATTTTTCAAATTTTTAAGATTTCTGATCGTGTTTGCCACAACATTATTCTTCATTTTTAAAAATTTTTATCGGTATTCAAGATCACCCGGATTTACAGCTCGACCCCAGCCAGGGGCTCTGCGCCTTGGACCCCGCTATCACGGGCGCTGCCCCCGAACCCCCGTCGTCGTTGTTGTGACTGAATTATCTTGTCACCTTGATTCCTAAGTCAAGTGTTTGGATATTTTGGCTGAGTCAGAAGTTCTCAAAGTTTCAGTTATCTTTCTGATGTTTCTAGATTCGGACATAACTTGAGTGATGGTCATTGATACCGTGTATTGGAATGTGTAGTCCCTTATGTCTAGTCATCCGGCTCTTTCTTAACTGATTTTTGGGTCTTCTTTCTTAGTGTCACCAATTTTTGGTCTCAAAACCAGATTTTGGCCATCCATTCCTTTTTTCTTTTGAATCTTGGTTATTATTTATCACCCATATTTGAAAACCCAGATCTCATTGTTGGTGAAATTATTTGAAGAATTGACCAACATCAAATTACTTCAGGTTTTTGAGAGGATTTTGTTTTTCATGCGCGCTTGCTAGCTTCTTATTTTTCGTTTGGTGCTCTTGAATAAGGATGATTTCGACTCACTGATTATTATATCAAAGTCACCTTCCCTCTTATGTGTTCCCAAGTTCATTTGCACCCGTATGTATTTCAAAATCTTTGTATCTTGCGGTGATTTGGTCAAGACTGATTACACGTTATTGGGAGACTTACTTACCAACATTATTCTCCAATATTAGATTATATCCAACACAGAGCTATAAATCTTCAAGAGTTCAGATCAAATCATTACCACTCCTCAACGATCAAGAGTGGTTCAAGTATCTATTCAAGTCACAGAATTTCTGATGATTATTTTGACTTGAAGTGTAGGATTTTCCCCGCCCCTTGTCTTTGTTTGTTACGACTGAATCTCATGGTGATGTCTTTTATGCATGATGCTCATAAGGTATTATAATCATCATGAGGGGCAGATAAAAAGTCAAGAAGTTTTACATTGTTGATTCAGTTGTTGAGGGGAAGTTTGAAGCTTATTGATAAAATCATTGTTTACATTGTTGATTCAGTTGTTGAGGGGGATTTTGAAGCTTATTGATAAAATCATTGTGTTTACTCATGGGGAAGAGATCATCAGTCTATGTCATGTCTAGGGGGAGTAAAGATCTATCATATGAAGACATGGGAGCAATCTGAGCTACATTGTAGGGGGAGACAAAAAGAAGATTCTTCCCAACACATCAAAAGTGTTTATGCTTCCGCTGTCAAAAGCTCAGGATAAAGCATTGTTCCAGACTGATGTATTTGGTGGGACGCTACATCCAAAACTGCTTATATAATCTAAGGAAAACTTAGATTACTGGCGTGTACACTCCTATTTCAATACAAAGGGGGAGAATGTAAATTCATAATATTGTATAGAAATAGGAGTTTAAATGTAATATACCCATGGGGTATATATAGGGATATGACCTATTGTAATAGGTAAGGTTTTGGGCTTAATGAATGAAAAAACTATGTGTTTTCTATGGTGTAAACCATATTCTCTCTAGTTCTACATACAAACCTTCATATATCCTATACATATTACTTGAACCACTTTTTATATGGGACTAACACTTAGCAACACATGATGTACTCGCACACTAAAATGGAGTTTGACCGACGATGATGAGTTTAACGCGCATAACACCACGTTGGTGGAAGGAGGGCATTGTTAGATTATGTGCAGAGATAGATAACATATTTCATCGTGTCCAATGCTATGAGACACTAAAGGATCACACTACTACACACCCAATTAGAACCATTTGGATTTTACCAAGATATATGTGTGTAATAATTAACTAGTTAATTAAATATTGAGAAGAAAAATAATAATAGTTATTTATTATTTTAAAGGAGTAATTAATATTTGGTTTAAATATTAATCGGACCAATTAATTAATAGTTATTAATTAATTAGAAAGGTCAAAGAGTGTTTTTTGCAATTAAGTAATAGTTTAATTAAAGTTCGGTTTTAATTAAACGGGCTTGGGCTTTAATAAGGTTTATTATATAAATAACCTTTAAGGCTTAAGGAATCATAAGGATAATTACAAGATTGCAAAAAGATAACCCTAGCCTCCCTTCCTCTCTCCCTTCTGCGTCGACCTCGAAGACCAACCCCAAGGGGGTTTCGGCCTCGTCGCATGATATTGGCAGAATTATACATAAAATATATATCTGATATCTGCTAATATCTGTTTTAAATAAATAAAATATAGCCAAAATGAGCTTTAAATGCATTCTTATTTTATTCAAGGCTATTTCCGGTAGACAATACGGAAAAATGGATAAAACGCGTCAAAACGAGAAAACACCACGCAAAAAGCGAAGATATTCTGAAAAAGCTATTTACGCGGCGCGTACCTTATCTTCTTCCGCGACGCGGACCCAACCTTCTAGAATGCAAGCTGTTAGTGCAAGTTGCAAAAGGAATCTTGTCAGGGAATCTTGTCAGGCGTTTTTACACGCTGTGTACCTTATCGTCATTACGCGACGCGGAAACCGATCATTACGCGGCGCGGAAATCCACATTCACGCCTATAAATAGCAAGCCAAGCTTCATTCCGAAAACACACCCAAGACACAGAGAAACACACTTCCGCAAACCATTCCAGGCGACTCCAGGGGGGCCTTCGGGCTGCTTTGGAGGCTTCCTCGCCTCTTATCCATGTAAATACGTAGCTTGTAGCGTAGATTTGTAGTTTTCGTAGCTGTAGTTGTTTTTCTGTCTTTGGAAACGAGTTCCAGCAAGTTTGTATGAGTCAGGATGCTGTCCAGATGTATTTCTACCTTGTATAATACAAACTGGTATTCTCTTTCCTTTATTTTCGCTTCGTTACAATGAATCCAAATTGATATAAATATGTAGTTGTTATGCATAGGATTATATTGTGATGATTTTATTTAAGACTTGGTATTTCTGAAATAATGAAATGTATATTTGGTTATTTTATAATACTATCATTTCATGCGGGTATTCGGCATCGTAAATGTTGAAAAACCATTTGCTTAGGATATCTGTATTCTTATACATATATATCCAAACAGACTCATATTTATATGCATTTGCTCATGGACCCACTTGAGGTGTATGATACGTATAAGTCTGGTATGTATATACAGGGACATTTGCTCATAGACCCACTTGAGGTGTTGAACTGATATATTATCTTAATACCTACATATATATCTTCTTACCGGATATTGACAGACAATGGTATTTATCCTGTCTATTATTTCATTAAGAGATAAATACTGACCTTTTAAGTAAAACGGGATAACACCCGGGAAGCGAGGTTTTATCTAACCGGTGTTTTAATAATACAGGGATTAAATCAGAGTTATCTTAAGATTGTTATAAATTGATAAACGATTGGTACCGAATCAACTTTAGAAATCATCTTAATAATTTCATTCATTATATAACCGGATTAGCTAACGTTACTATTAATATTTATTTGGAGGATTCGTGACTTGGCACTTTCTTTCATGGTTTATTTACTTTTCTTGCCTAGTATTTAGTCTTTTTTTATCCTCACCTATCTATCTAACTAGACAGCAGTTTGGAATAAGAGTAGCCATAGCTTTTACGCTTACCCGTGTTCGATATAAATCATCGGTCTTACCAGCACATCTTGCTACACGCGATGGGTTCTCTGCCCAGCCGTGCCGTGTGCATTTGTACCGTTGTGAAATCCGGTCCGTACCCTAAACGAAAAAACCAGATTTTTGGCGCCGTTGCCGGGGAAGGTAATAATATGGTAAATTATTCTAACTGTTGATTTAGTTTTGCAGTCTTGAAAATCTGACTATAAAAGATTCCGCATTTCAAAGCGTTATTCTGTTCGCTTACATACCGTACGAATAGTATGTAACCCGAATAAATGGTTTGTTTTTCTTTTGTTTTATTTTTTTTTCTTAATAAAATGATGTGTGAAATTTCTGGTCTCAGAATCGAAATTATGATTAATCACGCATATGCTGACAGTCAGCTCAGCAACAATACCAAAATTTCGATCTGCAAAATAGGGGAGTTCTCTCTACTTCACTTTTATCTATTCATGTTTTTGAGTACAATGAGGACATTGTACAATTTTAAGTGTGGGGTAGAGATATCCATATTTCTGTTAATAAAATTTGTCTTAAATTTAAAATCTACAAAATTTTTAAAATTTTGCAAAATCCTCATAGTTTTAATTTGTAAATTAATTCAAAATTCAAATTTAAATTTTTTCGCATTTATGATTATTTGTATGAAATTTTTAATTAAATTTATATGACTTCAGGTTACATAATAAAGGAAAATTATTCGAGATTTTACGATTTAGCATAAATACAGCCTGTACTTAAATTGAGTGTTTGAGCCTATCAGTTGTTATCATTAAACACTGAATTCTTTTGCTGTGAGAATGTATAAATTGCATATATTTCAGAACTTGTTACTGAATTCTTTTCGAAACCACCAAAATGAGAACTAGACTATTGCACTGATAGAGGCCATCTTTTTTTTTAAAACCCGTTGTTTTAAGCCTTTTTCTTTCAAACTTAAATAATCTCAATTTTAGATTATTTAATTTATTTTATTTTTAACCCTTTTTTTCAGCGCAATGCTCATTTTTAGCATTCGATACCCTAGTTAACCACTTTGAGCCTTAACCTTTCGTTTCATCACCCATGTTTACCCCATTTTTAGTCTATTTTATTTTTAAGTTCCGGAATTAATTAAACCAATTATATGTTGCTAAGTTTCATTCTTTGTTCCTATATTCTTCAGTTGTTCATGCACCGATCAGCGGGACATGAAAAGTTATTATCTTTGGTCTATCCGTTGCATACAGCTGAACCCAAAAATCCATAAAAATTAGAAAATCAGAAAAATGAGAAATTTCAGTTTCTTGACATACCTTTCTTCAGCTATTTTTAAGGTTGTCATACATTGAGTAGTAGTTTTTTCTTCAGTATTGCCTGAGTGAATAGCTGTCATTCAGAAGATTCTGATTTCATTACAGCTTGATGAATTGTATTCTCAACAAAAATATTGTGATATTCCTGTTCGATAGTTCAATAAAAGCAACTTAGTCGGTTTTTAATTTGATCTCTGGATTCTTATATTTAGCCACTTTTAAAATCCCTTTTTCCTACCTTTAACCCATAGTCTTTTACATTTTAACCCCAAAAAGTCCTCTTGACAGTTCTAAACTCTCTTGTGGTATAGATTTGATTTAGATACAAGCATATGGTAATATTGCATTTCATGACATTTTGTGTGATTCACTATATTGATATAAACCTTATACACTTGAGTGATATAGTGAACCACCTGATGAGAATGCAAAAGTCGTGTAAATATTTGAATATATTTTTCCTAACTTAATAAATGCTAATTTCTGAATCATGTGAATTTTGTTAATATTTCTGCTTTAATTATATTTGTTAAAAATTTAAAGATTTGTTTTTGATTATATTTACAGTTATGCTTGAGGACAAGCATATCCTAAGTATGGGGTAATTGATATTGGCAGAATTATACATAAAATATATATCAGATATCTGCTAATATCTGTTTTAAATAAATAAAATATAGCCAAAATGAGCTTTAAATGCATTCTTATTTTATTCAAGGCTATTTCCGGTAGACAATACGGAAAAATGGATAAAACGCGTCAAAACGAGAAAACACCGCGCAAAAATCGAAGATATTCTGAAAAAGCTATTTACGCGGCGCGTACCTTATCTTCTTCCGCGACGCGGACCCAACCTTCTAGCATGCAAGCTGTTAGTGCAAGTTACAAAAGGAATCTTGTCAGGGAATCTTGTCAGGCGTTTTTACGCGATGCGTACCTTATCTTCATTACGCGACGCGGAAAAATTGAATTCTGTTACAACAGAATGCAAGTTGCATGGGAATCTTGTCAGGGAATCTTGTCAGGCGTTTTTACGCGCCGCGGAAACCGATCATTACGCGGCGCGGAAATCCACATTCACGCCTATAAATAGCAAGCCAAGCTTCATTCCGAAAACACACCCAAGACACTTCAAAACAGAGAAACACACTTCCGCAAACCATTCCAGGCGACTCCAGGGGGGCCTTCGGGCTGCTTTGGAGGCTTCCTCGCCTCCTATCCATGTAAATACGTAGCTTGTAGCGTTTGATTTGTAGTTTTCGTAGCTGTAGTTGTTTTTCTGTCTTTGGAAACGAGTTCCAACAAGTTTGTACGAGTCAGGATGTTGTCCGGATGTATTTCTGCCTTGTATAATACAAACTGGTATTCTCTTTCCTTTATTTTCGCTTCGTTACAATGAATCCAAATTGATATAAATATGTAGTTGTTATGCATAGGATTATATTGTGATGATTTTATTTAAGACTTGGTATTTCTGAAATAATGAAACGTATATTTGGTTATTTTATAATACTATCATTTCATGCGGATATTCGGCATCGTAAGTGTTGAAAAACCATTTGCTTAGGATATCTGTATTCTTATACATATATATCAAAACAGACTCATATTTATATGCATTTGCTCATGGACCCACTTGAGGTGTATGATACGTATAAGTCTGGTATGTGTATACAGGGACATTTACTCATAGACCCACTTGAGGTGTTGAACTGATATATTATCTTAATACCTAAATATATATCTTCTTACCGGATGTTGACAGACAATGGTAATTATCCTGTCTATTATTTCATTAAGAGATAAATACTGACCTTTTAAGTAAAACGGGATAACACCCGGGAAGCGAGGTTTTATCTAACCGGTGTTTTAATAATACAGGGATTAAATCAGAGTTATCTTAAGATTGTTATAAATTGATAAACGATTGGTACCGAATCAACTTTAGAAATCATCTTAATAATTTCATTCATTATATAACCGGATTAGCTAACGTTACTATTAATATTTATTTGGAGGATTCGTGACTTGTCACTTTCTTTCCTGCTTTATTTACTTTTCCTGCCTAGTATTTAGTCTTTTTTTATCCTCACCTATCTATCTAACCAGACAGCAGTTTGGAATAAGAGTAGCCATAGCTTTTACGCTTACCCGTGTTCGATATAAATCATCGGTCTTACCAGCACATCTTGCTACACGCGATGGGTTCTCTGCCCAGCCGTGCCGTGTGCATTTGTACCGTTGTGAAATCCGGTCCGCACCCTAAACGAAAAAACCATCACACAACACACACACACGCACGGTTCTTGCGTGATCGTTTTTGGTGATATCTTATGGCGGTCTAGCAGCCTGTTCAAGGTGGTGCAGTAGCGGTGTTCTACCTTTAGCTATCTGGATTAAAGTTTCAAGATTGTTGTTAAAAGGTATAACTTTTAATCCCTATTTCTTGTTTAGTTTCCTGTACGAGTTAGATTAGATCACTGGAGGGTATTTTTCGTTTTCATTCCGCTGCGTATGATCATTATCTGATTTTATACCCTACAAAACCATTCAGTGGTATCAGAGCTACTTCTAATCTCGTATGGAACTAGTTAGGTTTCTTTTTATCATGATGAATAGTTTTTTTCTTTTTATCAAAAGTTTAACCTTTTGGTTTATCCATGTACTTTTGAAATCAAGTTTTGATTTTAAAATGGATAATGATAGGTTTTGATAAAAAAAGGTTTAAGGTTTAATTTTAAATTGTTGTTGTTATTATTTTGTTTTGCGATTTGGAGATCAGCGGCGTTAAGGCCACCATAATCGGCGGCGGCTCACCACGGAATAGCACCAGCGACGGCGGCGTCGGCGACTGGCTTCGGCTGGTTGTCGGCGTCGACTGCTCTCTTCACTGCAACGTCGGCAGCAGGGTGGTGGTCGGCGGCCAGGTTTTCAGCGAACGGCGGTGGGGTGTGGGGGCGGCCTGCAGCCTGCGGCCCAGGTTCAATCTGCCCAAGTTGTGGTCGGTCCACCGTTTTTCCTTCGGCCCAGTTTTGTGGCCCAATATCTTTATAGGTTAGTTTTGGGTAACATCAAATAGGATTAACCCTAAAAGTTTCTAAAAGATTATATTTTTTAATCTTGTAATTAAAATTTTTAATTTTAGTCATGATTATTTTTATAATAATCAAGTATTGATTGAAATTAATTATTTTAGTATTCTTTAATCGCATAGCAATAATTAATATATATATATATAACAATTATTATTAAACCAGGTGATTTTAACAGTTGGTTAAAGTCAAGATAATTCATCAGGTTATGATAATTAGAAATCAGTTTTTCATGCATTAGTTTAGTACATGTTTGGGATGCCATAGCCGAGCCCTAGACCTTGTGGATTGCTTTTATTTACTACACTTGTGGTTGTGATTGGTTTTTCTATTCTATGATGTGGGGAGGCATGCATGCCACTTACAACCCCTATTCTATTATGTAAAAGTACTAGATTAGCGGGTCTGCGTGCCTTTGATTATTTTGTAATTTTCATTATTTCTAGTTTTTTAGATTTTAAAATAGACATGTAGAATAGATTGAAGCTAATACAAGGAGCCAAGAGCAAGGAGCAGGATTGGATACAAGAGCCAGTGGGAGCTTTATAGTTTCATGTCATGTGTGTTGTTTTCCACTTAGGTTTTGGACCGTCGGGTTTTTCATGTGGCTCGCGAAACCGACATTAGTTAAGGGCAAGGCTAAGGCATAGTTGTTGTGGTTGTTTTATTTCTTTACATGTTATATATGCGTGGTTGTGATTCTCACGATGAAATAAAACAGGGCTTTAATAATTGTCATTATTAAACAGTATTTTTAAAAAGAAAACTGGCAAAATCTTTTTTAGAAAAATCTTACATCAGTGTGCTACCCACCTAATGGTACACCTTTCCTGTTAAACGGTACTCGGGTGTCGGAACTGACCAAACCTTGGGCATTCGGGTTCAAACCATTACGGGGAAGGGTGTGAAAGACTCTGCGATAATCGGGAGTCTCGGCCAGAGTTCACACTGTCTAAGTTGGTGCGATCTATTTTTGTGATAATCGGGAGTCCTGGCCCAAAATGCACTAGAGGGACTAAAGCATGCACGGTTCTTGTAGCCGATGTCCCGCAGATCTAGGAGTCGTGTCCAGGTAGGATACAATTGGTATAGGTTTACCTACCAGAAATAGCATTGTCCCAGTGGGAAGTGCCCAAACCTTACATTGAGAAATGTGAAATATGGATCCTAGTCTAATAATTTATTTTTAAAAGGTAATAGTTATTAGAAGATATAATCATATTACTAAATCGGTTTTATCTTTTCTTTTTCCTGTAGATGTCTATTTTATATGTTATTCCGTCTTACTCACCCGAGGAATCTCCAAGCCTTATCATTGGCAAGTGGAAGCTTTCAGGTCCAAACTTTGCTGTTTGGAAGATGCATCTTAAGAATATATTAGATGCACAGGGAAAGCTATACGTCATAGAGACTTTGCCTCTAGGACGACCAGGGGTAGATGCCCAGGATAGTGAGTATGATGCTTACTTTCAGTATCAGGTTGATGAATCTGATGTTATGTCGATTCTCGTTCTCTCAGCTTCATCCGAGTTTACGGATGATCTCCGGGAGAAGTCATCTTTTGAGGTTGTTCAAGCATTAGAGGAAAGGTTCAAGAATAGTGAACGGGCATGTCGTTTCTTGCTAATGAAAGAAATTCTTTCGCAGAAAATGAAAGAAAACCAACCTATTAGTGATCTTCTCATCAATATGAGAAGACTTTTTTATTGCTATGTGATCCTTGGATCAGAATCAAAGCAACATGAGCTAGTTATGCTCTTGTTTGGTTCCCTATCTGACCATTATCAGACTAAGGTAATGGGTATCATAGGAAGCTTTGATATGACTGTCGCAAGTCTGCACGAGATTCTTATATACATTAGTGATGATCTAGATCCAAAGAAGCTAGAGTCGACAGTAGTAAACCCTATGCTAGAAGATGACTGGTTGGAGGAGCTTGGAGAGATTTGTTGCCCAGACTGGGCAGTAAGGATTCATGCGAGCACTCAGTCAGCATAGATCAGCTGGACATTGGTTCGCCCAATGACTCAGGTATCTTTATGATAGATTGTCTTATTACTTCTTATGAATCATGGGTATTGGATACCGGATGTGTTCATCACATTTGCAATCAATGTTGGGAAATTAACTAAGGCATTAAGACTGTTTAACATGCAAAGTTGAAATTGTTAGAACAGTTTATGGAAAACAGTTCAAAACTGTTAGAAGAAGTGTTGAAGAAACAGTTTAGAACTGTTAGTTGAAATTGTGAAGACAGTTGTAACCAACAGTTGCTGTGAACTTTAAAGCTGTTATATAGAGTTCAGAACTGTTAGTACAAACTACTACAATTGTCTGAAGACTTTGAAGCTAAAGACTGTTAGAAGAATCAAGAACTGTTGTATTCATTAAACAGTTTCTATTGAGCTAAATATGGAAAAATTCTATCTTTAAAGATATCTCGAAATACTTTGAAGATCATCAAGATTATCTCATAAGATAGAAGATTACCTAACTGTCAGCAAATCAAGGAAGATCAAGGAGTATATAAATGATAGATAAGAATTCATAATTTGTACGTATGTACTCATTGATTATATTTTTGCATTCGTTATTAAAGTTGTAATTTGCTTTCTGAATAGTGCTAAGCCTCTAAGTTTCTCGTTGAAACCTAAGAACAATTTGTGTTCTTCGTCTAACATAATAAGTTAGATTGGGGGTGAAGTTTGCTATTGTAATCATTCTCATTGTTTAATAAAATTACTGTTTGATTGAATTGATTTGTGGTTAAAACCTTCTTTAATCAATTAAGTGTGATTCCGCAACTTCTTAGTTGATTGTGATCATAGTTAAAGATTAACTTTTATTCTACTCTGATTTATTATTTAAAAGTTAGTTCTTGTTATTTGATATAATCTATATCCGATCCTGACAAGTGGTATCAGAGCTTTATCATTAAGGTTCCTTTGATCACCAGTTGAAGGTTTTTGCATTACTTTGCTTTATTTTCAAAACTGTTTTTCAATCAATTTGTTTCAATGGATTCAGGAGGTTCTTCTGATAACAATGGGTCAGGGTCCAACATTCGTGTTCCCATGCTCAAACCATCTGATTTTGAGATGTGGAAACTAAGAATTAAACAGCATGTCCAACTAATGGACTATGCTGTTTGGGAAATCATTGAAACTGTTCCCACTAATCCCATTGAACTGGATGAGAATGGAAAAGCAAAGAAGAAACCACCACCAAAGACAGATGCTGAAAATAAGGATAGAATGATTGAGATGAAAGCCCTCAGCATCCTCCAGATTGCAATTCCCAATGAGTATCAACATCAATTCAAGAAATTTGATGATGCTCATGAACTTTGGAATGCTAGTTCTAAGAGAAACCAAAGAGATCTTCTTAAACAAGCCTATGAGAACTTCACCAGTGGGAAGAATGAGAGTATCACCCAAATCTTTGATAGGTTTTACAAGCTGGTAAGCCAACTAGAGAGTGCTAAGGTTAGGCTTGATCAAGATGAGATCAATAGAAAGTTTCTTAGATCTCTAGGTGATGAATGGACTGTGTTTGCTGCACAATGGAGAACCAAGGATTCTCTTGAAGACATAGAGTTAGATGACCTCTATAATAGTTTGATAGTGTTTGAGGGAGAGATAGAGGGAAAAAGAAAAACGGTTATCCCTAGCCACAATGCTGCTCTCCTGTCATCCTCAGGTATGGAATCAAACCATTAATTAACTAACTCTATTGATAGTTGTGCAGGTACTAGTTCTGCTGTTGGACTAGATATGAACACTCCATATGCTGTTCTTGAAGCTTTTCTTGCCAGCCATGCACATTCAACCCTCACCAATGAGGATCTTGAACAAGTGCACCCTGATGATCTTGAGGAGATGGATCTTAAATGGCAGATGGCCATGCTTACTGTTAGAGCAAAGAGGTTCATCAAAAGGACTGGAAGGCAAAACATGAATTTCAGAGCTGATGGCAAGGCTGGATTTGACAAGTCAAAGGTGAGATGCTTTAAATGTCAACAACTTGGCCACTTTGCAAGAGAATGCAGATCTGGTGGACAAGTTCAGAATCAAGGTCAGAGGCCAACTCAGAATCAAACCTCCTCAGCATTGGTCTCACAAGAAGGCCATGGATTTGATTGGAGTGATCAAGCAGAGGGGGCTACAAACAACAAAGCTTTGATGGCATTGACTGACTCCTCCATCAAGATGGATTCCCCAGAATCTGAGGACATACAGGTATCTTCCAAACTATGTCCTGGTGAATGTAGAGCTATTGTTAAGAGGTTTAGAGAACACAATAAGAAAGTATGTGCTGCTCTAAGTAGAATGGAGGAGAGAAGGTATAAGTATACTGCTGTGATAGAAGATCTTGAAAAGAAAATTAAAGACTATCAGGCTAATGAACTGCAAATGGACTATGATATAAAATAGCATAAGTGGGAGAAAGAGCAGTTTCAAGATGAGATTGATAGTCTGAAAAAGAAATTGGTTGAAAAAGAAAGCAAGGTGGATGAACTCACAAAGAAATTGGAGGGTGTGGACATTGATCTTGGAATGTTCAAGGCTGTAAACCTTAAGCTTGAGACTCTGCTACAATCTCAAGTGAGAGACAAGGTGAAAACTGGACTTGGATATAAGGAAACCCCACCTCCATACAATCACACATACATAACACCCTTGTCTGAGGCAGCTGATAGATATGTCAATGAACCTTTGGCAGATGAATTAAAGTCAGCTGATCCAAAGTTTGAGAGTTATGAAGATGAAGTTCTGTCAGTAGTAAGTGTTGAAGATATTGAGATAGTTGTGAAGAAAGATGAGGTGATTCCATATGAAAATCACATCTGTTGTGAACCCATTCCCACAAAACCATCTTTCAAGCCTGTGGTGTTTGTAAAAGCATCCACAGAATCCCTCATCACTGAGCCAACACCTTCAAAAGCTATCCAATCCATAGAAAGTTCCACAACTGTTGCCAATAGTCCCCATTTTTACACTAGCAGTTCCAACAAGAACCCAAACAGTTCTAAGCTAAAAAGCCCAACTGTTAGTACAAAAGCCAAAGGAAAGGAGAAAGTTGGTGAGGTTGTGTATGCAAAGAAGAAGATGGAAGCTCCAAAATCTCAGGCTAAACCCAAGCCTAAGAAAAGGCATACTGAAATGCCTGCATGCACATGCCAAAAACATGGTGTCCAAAAGTTTCCTCAATCTGCAGCTGTTAGAGGAAATCAAAGAAATCGAAACCAATTCTGGTCACAAAGAACTGGTTTACCTATTGTGAAAACCAAAAAGTGCTACATTTGTGGGAGATCTAATCATTTAGTTCAAGATTGTTACTATAACCCACAGACCAATGGCACTCAAAACAAAAGTCCCAAAAGACAAAATAACAGTTCTAAAACTGTTAAGTCAAAGCAGATCAACAGTTCTATGACTGCTAAGCCAAAACAGGCAAACAGTTCTACAACTGTTACATCCAAACCAACTAACAGTTCCAAAACTGTTTTAACAAAACTAAAAACTGCTGGTTTGGCTTGGATGAAAATTCAAAAACAAACTGATTCTGGAGAGGGTAAAACTGTTCTTCAAACTGAAAATCAAAAGGAATCACAAGTTGATTCATCTGTTTTACCAACTCCACCAGCTGTTTGTTCAAAGGTATTCACTGTTAATCACAATAGTTGGAAACCACATGTTCTTACAAAGTATTCCTCACACAAATTAGAGAAATCTAATTTGGATGAAATCAAAAAGAACCAAACTCTGTTTAAGTATTATGACTTGAATGGTGTACCCAAGACCTGCATGGCCTGGGTACTTCCTGCTACTAACTGATTTTATTTGTGCAGAGCATTCATAGGGCTAATCATGGATCTATCTGGCATGTGGATAGTGGATGCTCAAGGCACATGACTGGAAATCCACACTGTTTGAAGGATTTCAGAAGCATCAATGGTGGATTTGTAGCATTTGGAGGAAATGCTAAGGGAGGAAAAATCACAGGTAAAGGAGTTGTTGAGGCAGGTACACTTACATTTAATGATGTTTTCTTTGTTGAACAGCTTAAGTATAATCTGTTAAGTGTATCTCAAATCTGTGACAATGGAAACAAAGTTTTGTTTACAGATTCAGAATGCATTATTCTTTCAAAAGATTTTAAACTAAATGAGAAGGATGTTCTTTTAAGAACACCTAGAAAAGATAATGTATACTGTCTTGATACACAAAAGATTGCTAAACAGAATGTGCTAAGCTGTTTACTCTCAAAGGCATCTCATGATGAGTCTGCCATTTGGCATAGAAGGATGTGTCACATGAATTTTAAAACCATGAACTTGTTAGCTAAAAACAGTTTGGTAAGAGGTTTGCCCCAAAAAGAATTCTCATGTGATGATCATTGTGTAGCCTGTCTCAAAGGCAAGCAACACAAAACTTCTTATAAGACCAAAGAAGTTTCTTCTATTACTGCACCTTTACAATTGTTACATATGGATCTTTTTGGTCCTACATCTGTGGTGAGTATAGGGAAGAAAGCATATTGTTTAGTCATAGTTGATGATTTCACCAGGTTCACATGGGTTCAATTTCTTAGAACTAAGGATGAAACTGCTGAGTTAGTTAAGTCTCTTATTCTTAAAATTGAAAATCAATCTGATTTGAAGGTGAAAGTCATTAGATTTGACAATGGTTCTGAATTTAAGAACTATGAGCTAAACAGTTTTTGTGAAAGTAAAGGTATTGAAAGACAGTTTAGTGCCCCTAGGACTCCCCAACAGAATGGAGTTGCTGAGAGAAGGAATAGGACTTTGATAGAGGCTGCTAGATCCATGTTAGCTGATTCTAGGCTTCCAATGACATTCTGGGCAGAAGCAGTGAACACTGCCTGCTATGTTCAAAATAGAGTACAAGTAGTCAAGTCCAAAGGGAAAACTCCTTATGAGTTGTTCCTCAAGAGAAAACCTTTAATCAACTTCTTCAAACCATTTGGTTGTCCTTACACTATCCTTAATACCAAATCACAATTAGGAAAGTTTGAGAGTAAGGCTGAAGAAGGTTTCTTTGTAGGATACTCCACTCAAAGTAAAGCTTATAGAGTTTTTAACAATGTCACTAGAATCATAGAAGAGAGTATGAATGTCTCTTTCAATAAGAATAGGATCAATATTGCAGATAATGGACCTGATTGGTTATTTGATATTGATGCATTGTCTAAATCTCTTTCTTTTGAGTATTCTACTGAAACAGCTACAGGTACCCCAACAACTGTTGGTGAAAATCAACAAACAGTTTCCACCAGCCCGAACAGTTTTGAAACTGTTAGCTCAAAACCAACAACTGTTGGTTCAAACAAAGTTACTGTAGACTTTGTTGTGATTCCTATGCTTCAACAAGAGTTCTCCAATGCTGTTGATCCATTGATTGATGCTGAATCTTCAAAGGACATGGAATCTCATGATTCTCAACAACACACTGACTCTGCATCCCAAACAGTTGCTGATCAAGTGTGTGATAATGCTGAAAATTCAAGTGAACGTGAGTTTGATCTGTCTAATCTAGGGAATGAACTGACTGAAGAAAACATTCCTACATCAAGAGTTCACAAGATTCATCCAATATCACAAATAATTGGTGATCCAACCACTCCTATCAGAACAAGGAATATGCTGCAAAATGAAAACAGTGGTGTGGATCTTGCCCAATTTGATGTGAATGCTTGCTTTCTATCTCAAATAGAACCAAAGAAAGCAATTGAGGCATTGAAAGACCCTTCATGGGTGGAAGCAATGCAAGAGGAGCTCTTACAATTTCAAATTCAACAAGTTTGGAAGTTGGTTGAGCTTCCAAGAGGCAAAAGAGTAATTGGCACCAAGTGGGTGTTCAGAAACAAGAAAGATGAAAGAGGGATTGTAATCAAGAATAAGGCAAGACTGGTTGCACAAGGCTACACACAAGAGGAAGGAATAGACTATGATGATGTTTTTGCACATGTTGCAAGGATTGAAGCCATTAGACTATTTCTTGCTTTTGCAAGCTTCAAAGGATTTAAGGTGTATCAAATGGATGTCAAGTCTGCTTTTCTCTATGGAACTATTGATGAGGAGGTATATGTGTGTCAACCCCCTGGCTTTGAAGACTCAAAGTACCCTGACAAGGTATATAGGTTGGATAAAGCTCTATATGGACTACATCAAGCTCCTAGAGCTTGGTATGAGACATTATCATCCTACCTTCTTGAGAATGGTTTTAAGAGAGGCACAATTGACAAAACATTGTTTACAAAGATTGTTAAAACAGAGATTTTGTTTGTTCAAATCTATGTTGATGATATAATCTTTGGATCCACTAATGACAGCTTGTGCAAAGAATTTGAAGTCATCATGCACAAAAGGTTTCAGATGAGTTCAATGGGTGAACTCACATTTTTCTTGGGATTACAAGTAAAACAAAAGCCCACTGGTATTTTTCTAAGCCAATCTAAGTATGTCAAAGACATATTGGACAAGTTTGGCTATCAAGATGTGAAGCTGGCAAGTACTCCAATGGAAACACACAAACAGTTGGGAGCAGATTCTGAGGGGGAGGATGTTGACATACATCTTTATAGGTCAATGATAGGTTCATTAATGTATTTAACTGCTTCTAGACCTGATATAATGTTTGCTGTGTGTGTTTGTGCCAGGTTCCAATGCAGTCCGAAGATGTCACACTTGTTTGCTGTAAAGAGGATCTTTAGATACCTCAAAGGCCAACCAAAATTGGGACTTTGGTATCCTAAAGATTCACCTTTTGATTTGGTGGCATATTCTGATAGTGACTATGGTGGAGCCAATGTGGACAGAAAATCAACCTCTGGAGGATGTCAATTCTTTGGATCAAGGCTGGTTTCATGGCAATGCAAGAAACAAACAACAGTTTCAACTTCAACAGCTGAGGCTGAATATATTGCTGCATCAAGCTGCTGTTCACAAGTGTTATGGATCCAAAATCAGCTTCTGGATTATGGTTTGTCTTTCTTAAATACCCCTATTTATGTTGATAACACCAGTGCTATTAGCATAGTTAATAATCTAGTGAAGCATTCTAAAACCAAGCACATTGAAATCAGATTTCACTTCATAAGAGACTGCAATGAAAAGAGATTAATCCAAGTTATGAAAATTCATACTGATGATCAATTAGCTGATTTGTTCACTAAAGCTTTTGATGTGAGCAGATTCAACTTTTTGATTTCCAACATTGGAATGCTTAACTTGGACTAACAGTTGTTCATTATTCCATGTTTTTCACACTAACAGTTTGCAACTGTTAGTTATGTTTTCTAACAACTGTTATCTTTTAAGTATTCAGAGAAGGAAATGCAATTTCACACATCAGTTTTGGCCATATCTGCTTACCTGTCTCACAAACAGTTTTCACACCCGTGACTGTCCTTGTCAAGAGGTAAAGGTAAATTCACTTTCTGGAAACAACAGTTCCAGACTGATAAAGGTGAGTCATTTTACTTGTAATATAGTGAATTTGATATGACAAGTCACTGCATGCTATTAATGGAAATTACTGGACATTAATGGTCATTAATGGCTATTAATGGACATTAATGCCTCCCAGTTTATCTATAAATAGCCTTGCATCCATACTTCACAAATCACTCCTACATTTGCACACACTTCTCTCTGCAAATGGCTACTAACTTCTTTCTCATAAACTTCAAAGAAATTAATGTTAGACAAAGTTATGTAACCATCCCTGCCCCATTTGTTCGAATGCATGAACTTTGGAAATACTCATCTTGTGTCCTTGAGATGCATGATGATCGAGATAGGTTCACCTTGACACAGCATCCAGATCCACGTAGGCCTAATAAACCAATTGATCATATTCGTATAAGAGGTGATTTTGAAAATTTCACTCTCTTCCATGAATTGCCTACACCATGTTGTCTAAGATTCGTCTTGAACCTGGCAGGCACTACAAACTCCGTAGTGTGGTTCAATGTTCGAAGATATAATACTCATAACCACCAGAGGGCTTCAGATGATGATGCAGTGGAAGTCATTGTAATAGATGACTAGTTCCACTTATGTTGAATTGGTATCATTCACCATCTTCCCAAGAGGCAAATTATGACAATCGTCTCTGGTGGTGCATATGATGAGAAGGTCTACTGCACACCCATTGGTGGGTTGTATGTTTTGAAAATTGTTTAAGGCATGTCAACTGTTAACGGAGAAAGTTGTCTACACTTACGGTGTAGATCATTGTTCTCCCACACCTACGAGACGGCCTTGCACAATTACATAAGCAGTACCAACAATGGCTTGTGCATTACATGACCATTCTTTGAAGACAGGCTTCTCAGTAAGGCTATGGCGGCACTGTAGAGGTTATTCTGAACTCGATTCTTAAATAATGAAGACATTCTCGAGCAAGAATGTGATGATGATTGTCTTCCCTTAAAGTTCAGATTTGATGATACAAAATGTTAACGATAATTTGTCACATGTAGATCTCGGAGTTAAGACAGTTAATATAAGTTGTGTTTAGATCTATAGCAAAAGACAGTATTGTTTTCTCCAAATTATTGTAGCTCAATTGTGATTATCATGAATAAAATACATCTTATGTTGATGACTGTGTTCACTAATGATTTGTTATTGTTGCTTCAGCATTTGACATATATGAGCTAAAGTTTGTTTGACAGTTGCACAATTCTGTTTCAATCAATACTAACAGTTTTCAACTGTTAGTATATGGCTTCCACAACTGTTAGGCAAAGTCCACGTGCAACTGAGGGGGAGAAATTCGTCAACTAAGGGGGAGAAATGAGAACAGTTGTAAACACTAAACAACTGTTAATCCAAATAAATGATCAAACAAAAGGGAGTTAACTTTTGAATAACAGTTGTTACATCTTATGAAAACAGTTCTTCAACTGTTAGTTCATTTACATCTTATGAAAACAGTTCTTCAACTGTTAGTTCATTTACATCTTATGAAAACAATTCCTCAACTGTTAGGTCATTTTGTCCGTCAACTGTTAAGCTATTAAAGGGTGTTTTGGTCTTTGCAGAATTTTGGAAACTTTTGGATTGCATTCAACAGTCGAAACATATATAAGGCAATTCCCTCCTTACCAAGCAACTCACACGTCCAAAATAAACTTCGATCAGAAACAAACCCTAACCCTCAACAACTCTCAGAGATCGAAATCAAAATGTCTCCTCTTCCATTTGTCAAAGAGCACAATGTGATCGCTTATCTTGAAAAACCAGACAATCTTGACGCTTTCCACGTCATGATTGATTATCTCACGGTATCAAACATTCATTATGCTCTAACTGCCAACCCCACAATCTATACCTCACATATTGAGAACTTCTGGAAGAATGCCAAAGTCCAAGAAGTTGATGGAGTGCAACAGATTTCTACAACTGTTGATGATATGGAGGTTTCTATAACCGAAGACACTATTCGCCATGCACTACAACTGAATGATCTTAATGGTGAGTATTCTGATTCGGTTGCATTAGAATATCTACACACCGAGTTACTGAAACTTGGGTATGAGGGCCCTGGTGATGGCTAACACTAAACAACAATGGTTTGCTTTGGAGTTCATAGAGCACAATAAAGTCAATCTTCAGTATATACTAAAAGCAAAATTCTATGGATCAGATAGAATAAAAGATGATTTGTTCAAGAGATTGAAAGAAAGACTGGCATGAGTCAAGTCTGTGTAAGTTTTCTCTCAATTTTGATTGTCACAGTTTACTTTGCATAAATATATGGAATTCATTCTTTGCTTATGCTTAATTTATCTGTGATTGAACCCTATGATCGAAAGAACATAAAGAGTTTGATAAATTCTTTAAGTTAGGGGGAGATTGTTGGGAAATTAACTAAGGCATTAAGACTGTTTAACATGCAAAGTTGAAATTGTTAGAAGAGTTTATGGAAAACAGTTCAAAACTGTTAGAAGAAGTGTTGAAGAAACAGTTTAGAACTGTTAGTTGAAATTGTGAAGACAGTTGTAACCAACAGTTGCTGTGAACTTTAAAGCTGTTATATAGAGTTCAGAACTGTTAGTACAAACTACTACAATTGTCTGAAGACTTTGAAGTTGAAGACTGTTAGAAGAATCAAGAACTGTTGTATTCATTAAACAGTTTCTGTTGAGCTAAATATGGAAAAATTCTATCTTTAAAGATATCTCGAAATACTTTGAAGATCATCAAGATTATCTCAGAAGATAGAAGATTACCTAACTGTCAGCAAATCAAGGAAGATCAAGGAGTATATAAATGATAGATAAGAATTCATAATTTGTACGTATGTACTCATTGATTATATTTTTGCATTCGTTATTAAAGTTGTAATTTGCTTTCTGAATAGTGCTAAGCCTCTAAGTTTCTCGTTGAAACCTAAGAACAATTTGTGTTCTTTGTCTAACATAATAAGTTAGATTGGGGGTGAAGTTTGCTATTGTAATCATTCTCATTGTTTAATAAAATTACTGTTTGATTGAATTGATTTGTGGTTAAAACCTTCTTTAATCAATTAAGTGTGATTCCGCAACTTCTTAGTTGATTGTGATCATAGTTAAAGATTAACTTTTATTCTACTCTGATTTATTATTTAAAAGTTAGTTCTTGTTATTTGATATAATCTATATCTGATCCTGACAATCAATTGCAGAGATTCAAGAGAAGTAGGAAGCTAAGGCAATGAGATATGGACCTGCGGGTAGGTGAAGGCTCCATGGTTGGTGCTGAAGCTGTAGGGATATATTGTCTGAACTAGAACCTTGTTATTATGTTCCTAGACTTATCAAGAACGTTATGTTGTTTGATTTGCTTATAGACTATGGTTTTAACTATGTTTTGAATACTAAAGTTATTTCTTGTTTAAAAAATGACGTTTTCTATTTTAAAGCTATTCCTCAAAATGGTGTATACATGCTAAATCTAGATAACGATGACAAAGACATATATCATATAAGTAAGAGATCCAAGAGTAACTTGAATCAAACTTACCTCTGGCATTGTCGGTTTAGGACACATAAATGAGAAACACATAGAGAAACTCCGAGATATGATATTTGACTTGGAGTCATATGATATTTGTGAATCATGTTTGTCCGGCAAAATGAAAAAGCAACCTTTCAACAGTGAGAATGAAAGGGCAAGTGAGCTACTGGGGATAATACACACAGATGTGTGTGGACCCTTTACTCCATAGGCTAGAGGAGGATACCGGTACTTCATTACCTTTACTGACGACTTCAGTATGTTCGGTTATATCTATCTTATGAGACTTAAATCTGTAAGTTTTGACAAGTTCAAACAGTTTCAGAATGAAGTACAAAATCAGCTGGACAAGAAGATAAAGCTGCTTCGGTCCGACCGAGGTGGCGAATATCTGAGTCAGGAATTCGATGATCATTTGAAGGAATGTGGGATTGTTTCACAACTCACACCTCCGTATACACCTCAGATGAATGGTGTATCAGAAAGGAGAAATCGTACATTGCTTGACATGGTACGATCAATGATGAGTCAAAGTTCATTGCCATTGTTGTTTTGGGGGCACGCACTCGAGACAGCGGCGTTCATGTTGAACCGGGTTCCGACAAAATCGGTGGAAAAGACACCGTTGGAGATATGGACGGGAAAAGCCCAAAGTTTCTTTTCTCAAGGTTTGGGGATGTGAGGTGTATGTTAAGCGAACATTCACGGATAAACTCAACCTCAAATCAGATAAGTGTATCTTTGTGGGTTATCCCAATGGGATACAATTTCTATAACCTAAACAAGAACAAAGTTTTTGTTGCTCGTAAGGGGGTGTTCTTGGAAGAGAAGTTTCTAAACTCATAAATTCCAAGAAAGGAAATAGAGCTTCAAGAGATTGAAGAGGAAGAGATAACACCACCACCGATAGTCGAACCTTTAATTCAACAGAGAATTGTTGAATCCCAACCCGAGTCTGTGGTTGAGGAAGAAGTGCAAACACAAGACCTTCATAGATCTAGTAGGTCTCGTCATGAGCCAGATAGGTATCTAGAATTCCTAGTTGCTCAAGACGAAGGGGATCTTTCAGAACCCACCACCTACCAAGATGCTGTTTCAGGTTTAGAATCTGAAAAATGGCTAGAAGCCATGAAGTCAGAGATGCAATCCATGTATGACAACCAAGTTTGGAAGTTAGTGGATTTGCCTCAACACAGCAAAGCTGTTGAATGCAAATGGGTCTTCAAGAAGAAGACTGACATGGATGGAAAGGTGCATACCTTTAAAGCTAGGCTAGTGGCAAAAGGTTTCACTCAAACTCATGGTGTTGACTATGATGAAACTTTTTCCCCAGTGGAAATGCTTAAGACCATTAGAATTCTTGTGGCCATATCAGCATATTTTGACTATGAGATATGGCAGATGGATGTCAAAACCGCTTTCTCTAACGGGAAGTTAACAGAGGACGTATATATATGATACAACCGGATGGTTTTGCGGATCCAAAGAATCCTAATAAAGTATGCAAGCTGCTAAAATCTATTTATGGGTTGAAGCAAGCATCTAGGAGCTGGAACTTACACTTTGATGAGCGCATCAAAGAGTTTGGTTTTACCAAAAGTGAGTTCGAGTCATGTGTTTACACTAAATTCAGTGGGAGCGCGGTAACCTTCCTAGTCTTGTATGTAGACATACTACTAATAGGAAAAAGTGTACCAGTGTTACAGGGAGTAAAATCCTGGTTAGGTAAATGTTTCCAGATGAAAGACTTGGGAGAAGCTTCTTACATACTTGGTATTAAGATCTATAGGAATAGATCTAAGCGGCTTATCGGACTTAGTCAAAGTACATACATCGACAAAGTCGTGAAAAGATTCAAGATAGATGAATCCAAGAAAGGGTTTATTCCAATGCAATCTAGCACGGTTTTGAGCAAGGCTCGATGTTCTGTATCTAATCAAGATCAGGACAAGATGAAGTTGATTCCATATGCCTCAGCAATTGGATCAATTATGTATGTCATGCTATGTACTAGGCCCAATGTTACCTATTCCATAAGTGTCAGCAAAATCGTGGTGAAGCCCATTGGGTAGATGTCAAGAACATTCTCAAGTATCTGAGAAGGACAAGAGACATGTTCCTAGTTTATGGAGGTTCGATGGATGAGCTTAGTGTAACTGGTTACACTGATACTAGTTTCCAAACCGACAGAGACGACTTTAGGTCGCAGTCAGGATTTGTCTTTACCCTAAACAGAGGAGCTATATCTTGGAAAAGTCAGTAGCAAGATACAATAGCAGATTCCACTACAGAGGCAGAGTATATTGCAGCAAGTGATGCGGCAAAGGAAGCTGTCTGGCTGAAGAATTTTATCTCGGATCTTAGAGTTGTTGCCAGTATCTCTAGACCAATTGATATATTCTGTGATAACTCAGGGGCTGTGGTGCAAGATAAAGAGCGAAGAGATCATCAGCGGACTAGACATGTACTCAGAAAATATCACCTAATCCGAGAGATTATTGAAAGAGGGGATATTAGACTGCAAAAGATACCGACGGACGACAACGTTGCTGACCCGTTGACGAAGCCGCTAGCTAGAGCTAAGCATGAGAGACATGTGAATTCTATAGGGATGCAGTACCTAGAATATAGCAGTTATTTCAAGTTTTTGATTATTACCATAGATGTAACTTGAAACTCTTTTATTATGTATTTACATTTCATGGGATTAAAATAGGAGGTATTTACATAATTGTTTCTTGTTGTCTATTTTTAGCATGTTTTAACTTATCCATGAAAAATTCAAGTTATGAATTGTCTAAATGTCCGTAGCTACTTAATGTATAAGATTGTGACCAAATATTCGTAGATATTTATCGGGAGGGATAAATATTGGGAGTGATCCGCATCGAGTTTACTTCATGGAGCACCATCATAAGTAAACTTGATAGGTTGTCCTTAGACCTGAGATATTTGGTTTGGGGCATAGTAACTTCTGTACTTTAGCGCGTTCTAACGCCACGCCGTAACAGGGTGATCATAAGGGGCATGTCTAGGTGCAGCGGAAGCTGTGTGCTCAAATTGCAAATAGTCAAGATGGGATTTGCACCTCCTTTTTATGAGAGATATTTCAGGGCCCCTCGATGATTGAGACTACTAAAAATGCGTGGCCGCGCTCGGGTAGAATGATAGGTTTTATTCGGTAATCCGTAACTGCAGAGTGTTGAGATCAGAGTCGAGAAAATATGAGTATTTAGAATAAGATCGCTGCTCCATGTCTAATACTCATATTACGGAATATCGCGATGCAAAAGGAAAAGCCTGAGTAATCCAAGGTATGGATTATATCTCTAGATGTAAGAGATCTTATAGCCTGGTTAACCTAAGTGTCTGGCTAGGGACCTCCTTAGGCCAATGGTGTACAAGGAGTGTTACTTATCTTGCACAAGTGCGAGTCTGTTAGATTATGTGCAGAGACAGTTAACACGTGTCATAATCTCCAATGCTATGAGATACTAAAGGATTACACTGCTACACACCCAATTAGAACCATTTGGATTTTACCAAGTTATATGTGTGTAATAATTAATTAGTTAATTAATTATGGAGACGAAAAATAATAATAATTATTTATTATTTTAAAGGAGGAATTAATATTTAGTTTAAATATTAATCGGACCAATTAATTAATAGTTATTAATTAATTAGAAAGATCAAAGGGTGTTTTCTGTAATTAAGTAATAGTTTAATTAGAAATTATATCTTACCTACCTTGATCCAAATTGTAACATAATGGCGGCACTTATCAACATTAATATGGTATTTAAGAGTTGTGTTCTCCTTCAAAAAATGGTGAGTTTAAGTTTTATTATAATGGATTAGATTTAAGGATAGATAGGTAAGTGAATACGTTTGCCATTTAAAAAAATTACACATATAATTTTATTTTATTTCAAAGACTTATTTTTTTGAAAAAACAAAAATAAATGAATTTGTTTATATTAGAAGCCAGCGGTAATGGTGATGAACATAAAAATTATGTATTTTAGTTCTAATTAACATATATTATGTTATTTTAATTAATTTATTAATATTTAAATAAATAAAATTTAAAATAATATAATAAATTTAAATGAAAGGGTAGTACTGTCTTTTTAAAAGAGCAGAGACTAATATCAGAATGAATAGCACCGGAAGCAAATCCGTTGTTAAACCGGACCGGCAGGCCTAAAAATGGCGGGAAACAACAAACAAACAAACACACACCACTGTCGTATCCAATGAATCTTTGCATAGCAATCTTACAAACATGATCGACATGAATCGACTTTAGTGATCATCGTTTCATACAGTCTCATCAGGTACAATCCAAATTCCATTCTATTTGTTTTTTTTAATCGGATTCCTAATCTTCTATTCGATACCAACAAATGTTACAAACCAATCACATGGAAACAATCGTCCACTTTTATCTTCTTTATATGCGGAATAGATTCTTCTTCTATGTTACCTTTCTGCATTTCTGAACTGAATTAATGGGGAAACATGTGATTCCTGGGTTGATTTTGTTCATAATCGTAGTTTACGGAGCATGGTTTTGTGAATTAGGGTTTTCTGTGACGGTAACTTACGACAGTAAAGCTTTGGTTATTGATGGCAGAAGGCGAATTTTGCAGTCTGGATCCATTCATTATCCTCGAGCCACTCCAGAAGTGAGTTCAGTTTCCTTTTCCGAATTTGTCATGTATGTGATGATTTACTGTTGTGTTTGAGTTGAATTGTACATAGGTGTGGCCAGATATCATTGCAAAGGCAAAGGAAGGGGGTTTGGATGTGATTGAGACTTATGTTTTTTGGAATTATCATGAGCCTGTGAAGGGACAGGTATAAAATTTGATATATATATATATATATATATATATATATATATATATATATATATATATATATATTGCATTTTTATGTTGAATTACAAAGAAGTGATCAATACCCATGGACTTTTGTACTGATCATTACTTGCTTTCTTTATGTCACAGTACTACTTTGAAGGGCGGTTCGATTTGGTTCGGTTTGTGAAGATTGTGCAGGATGCAGGGTTGTTTGTACATCTTCGTATTGGTCCATATGCCTGTGCTGAATGGAATTATGGGTCTCTTATTCCTTTAATATACACACACATACTTTGGTCCATCTTTTCTGAATGTGAAACTTAGTTTCCGTTTTTATTCCGTTTCTGTAAAATGTTGAGCAGAGGGTTCCCACTTTGGTTACACTTCATTCCTGGAATTCAATTCCGGACCACTAATGGTCCTTTTCAGGTACTCCATTACAACATTACAATGCTAATTTTGTATAAATCATGTTTTGAACATTATTCCTATTGTTATTTCACTTGATGGGAAAGAGTTTTATGCTTTTATTGCATAAATGTTTATATATCTATATGGAGTTTTGGTGCAGGCAGAAATGGAACTTTTTCTTGCTAAAATTGTCAACTTAATGAAAGAGGAGAATCTTTTTGCCTCACAAGGAGGTCCAATCATTCTTGCTCAGGTACTTGTTTACAATATCAGAAATATGTTTATGATCTAGTTCTAGAATATAAATATGATCAAGTTTTGGGGGCTATATTTGAGCGTCATTTTGTTACATGAAACAGGTTGAGAATGAATATGGAAATGTTGAGTGGGCCTATGGTGTTGGTGGAGAGCTATATGTAAAATGGGCAGCAGAAACTGCTGTAAATTTAAATACATCTGTTCCTTGGGTGATGTGCGCACAGAGTGATGCACCTGATCCAATTGTAAGTAAAATTATCTCAACATGTTTTCCTACAGGAATATGTTTCATTTAAACATGTATTTGGGGTCACAATTTAGGAAATATATATCACTTTATAACATAATTTCACACCAAATGCAGATAAACACATGTAACGGGTTCTATTGTGATACTTTCACCCCAAATTCTCCTTCAAAGCCGAAGATCTGGACAGAGGACTACACCGGATGGTAAAGTTAAGATTTTTGAGTTTCTTATGTTTTTCTTTGATTTTACAATGTCATATATGGTAATAAGTTTTTTTATATAATTTACAGGTTTCTTTCATTTGGGTATCCTGTTCCTTACAGACCAGTTGAAGATCTGGCTTTTGCAGTTGCACGTTTTTTTGAAAAAGGAGGCACGTTTCATAATTATTATATGGTACATTCAGGCAATCTTTCAGTTTCATGTCAACGTTTCTCTAACATTAACAGGTTAGTTCAAAACATGAATGTGTGGTATCTTGTAGTATTTTGGAGGAACGAATTTTGGACGAACAGCTGGAGGCCCACTGGTTGCTACAAGCTATGATTACGATGCCCCAATAGATGAATATGGTAATTTGATAAGCTAAGTTCTTTTTTTAACAAGTATGTTTGGTAAAACTAATATAATGATAACTTATAAAGGATTTATAAGGCAACCAAAGTGGGGTCACTTGCGAGACCTGCATATGGCAATAAAGCAATGTGAAGAATATTTGGTAAATGGAAATCAAGTTCATCAATCTCTTGGCGTCAACCTAGAGGTTCGTACGTTAAAGCCTGAATATTTATTTACATACAAACATTAAAAAAAAAATATGTAATGTGGAAACAAGATAGATGAATATGAAAGATTTTTCTATGCACACATAGAACCATGGTTAGTGATTACTCTCCCTTACAAAGTTTTTTCATTCACAGGCAGATGTATACTCTAAATCAGCCAATGATTGTGCAGCTTTTCTTGCGAATTATGGTAGTAGTTTAGATGCAAATGTGACATTTAATGGAAAATCATATTTTCTCCCTGCATGGTCCGTGAGCATTCTTCCAGATTGTAAAAATGTTATTTTTAACACAGCAAAGGTAAGATTATCTTTCCCTCGACTACACTTTCTTTTGTTTGTTTTGTTTTTCATTTAACTTTATAAAATATGAATTTTGATGTATTTTATTCTGTTGACTATGGATAAAGGTTGTTACATTTGCTTCGAGTGCCAGTTCGAGTGAAGTTTCATTGTCAACTTCAGTTTGGAGCTGGTATTTAGAAAAAGTGGGTGTTTGGAATAATGATTCATTTACAGCAAACAATTTGCTAGAGCAGATAAATACAACAAAAGACACAAGTGATTTTCTTTGGTACACTACAAGGTAATTGAAATTCCTTAAGAAACAATTTGATATTATATTTTAGGTTAAAAGATTATTATTATCCATCTCAAGATGGTCTAGTAAGGTAGCCTGGAAAGTCTTAAAATGACCCATGTTCAATCCTGACTGGTATAGATCTTGGATGGCCGAGGAAGTATAGAAAACGGCCATCGAAACAATTAGGGCATTAGGCTGCATGCATCATAAGTCATAAACATAGCTTGATTCCCCTGGGGAACTTGCTTGTTGGTCCCAAAACAAAAAACAAAAATGAAAATGCGAAAGATCTTTCTTTATTGCTTTGAAAAATCAGTACAAAATGGCACACAATGGCCTTACATTCGATATCTTATATATAGAGGTGAGGATGACGGTTTTCCGGTGGTTATTTAGCGGTTTTCCGTCATCTCACAGCGGCGGTTGGTGGCTGACGGCGGTGGACAGCCGTCGGCGGTGGACAGCCGTCGGCGGTTGTTGCCAGTGGTGGCTATACATATCATCCTAAATACAATATTTCTAATAAATACAAATAAAAACTTATACTAATGTTTACTTTTGGCAATTATTCCAACATTGCTAAAGTAGGAAATCCCTTCACTATTATATCCAGTTTGTTTCACCGTAATGTGAAGGAATGTAATGGAATTGAAATCAAATTCTGTTGTATATTGCATTTGCTAACATTATTTGGAAAGGAATTAAATTTTTTAAAGTATTGATATTCCTTTAGGTAGAGGAATGTCATTCCATAACTAAGATGGATGTAATTTAAAATCATTTCCATTTCTTTGCATTACGGTAAAACAAACGGACCTTATTACTATTATTATACCCATTGAACGTCTCTACAGCATAAAAGTGGATGAAAAGAAAGATGCTTTTTTGCTCATCCAGAGTTTGGGACATGCTGCTTTGGTTTTCCTGAACAAAAAAGTTATAGGTAACATTTGGTTGTTAGTATTTGTTCTCTATGTATATGTAAATCTAAGCTTAATTAATCACAAAATATGCATTATTTTCTTTTTTAATCAATTGTAGCATTTGGCTATGGTTATCATGATGATGCAAGCTTCAACATAAGTGAAAAGATTAGTCTTCAACAAGGAAATAACACATTGGATATAATTAGTATGATTATAGGTGTACAGGTGACTGTTTCTTTCTTCTCTAATACTTATTTCCCATATCCGTATAATATATAATTAACTGAGATATCACAAAAACTTCATTTACATATGAAGAAACAATGAGATGTGTTTCAATAAAGTGTATGTAAAACACATAGTCCTAAAATTTTAAAATAAAATCACAGGTGATCAGTATACAATCACATGTGATTTTGTAAACCATCATATGTGAATTACCAAAATACCCCTCCGTCCAAAATTTTAAAATGCAATCTGGACCATTGATGTTATTGATCCAAAGGCTAAAATTAGTCTTGTAGGACTATGACTTAAACATGGACTAAATTGAACATTCTTCAAGTTATCTAATTAATAATAGATAAATATAAAAACACTATCGTTATAGACCTTCGATTAAATAGAAAAGGGAAACATGTTTATTATAATTTTTTTAAAGTTTTTATCTTTCTTTTCCAGAACTATGGTCCATGGTTTGATATCATGGGGGCAGGTCTATATTCAGTAATTCTTGCTGATCTAAAGAACAAGGAAGAGCTCTCTTTATCTAACAATTGGACCTACCAGGTTTATCTCATGAACCCTAAAACTCTTTATTCATGAATGTTATTATCTCAAGAATTAAATTTTATGTAACAAAACTTATCTGCATTTAGGTGGGAACTGAAGGAGAAAGCCTTGGACTTGATAAGACAAGTCTTTCTAATAGTTCTCTATGGACTCAGGGCAGTGGCTTACCTGTTAATCAGAGTCTAATTTGGTATAAGGTATTGAAGACTATGAACAATTTTTAAAAAAAAGATATCAAACAATTTTTAATATCATGACACTTATGAAAATAATTATCATAAAGTCAAGTGATTTATGTTTCTTATTGCCAGTCCACATTTGTGGCCCCTGAAGGGAAAGGTCCATTATCATTGAACCTTGGTAGCATGGGAAAAGGTCAAGCTTGGGTCAATGGTCAAAGCATAGGAAGATATTGGTCAACTTACCTTTCACCAACAACAGGTTGCACCAATAACTGTGACTACAGGGGAAGTTATGATGCACAAAAATGTCAGAAAAAGTGTGGTCAACCAGCTCAAATATTGTTAGTAACATGCAGTTTCTTGTCTTTAAAATCTATTGATATTTATGGTCTGTGTTCTAAAAATAATATACACAACAAAAACAAATAAAACAGAAGTTTTCATTACTAATTTATTTTATGTCAGTTTTGTGAGTTAGGAGTTAAAAAGTGGGTAAAATAATATAAAATATATATATGTCACTAGATATCATATACCACGAAGCTGGGTTCATGGTGGTGAAAACTTGCTTGTTCTTCATGAAGAGCTTGGTGGTGACCCTTCAAAAATTACTGTGCAAACACGAACCGGGCAACAAGTGTGTAGTCATGTGTCAGAGGACGATTTCACTTCTGAAGTTCGATTAACATGTGACCATGGTTGGAACATCACATCGATTCGTTTTGCTAGTTTTGGTAATCCGAAAGGAGATTGTGGCACATTTACTCGAGGAAATTGTCACACGGATATCTTGTCCATTGTTGAACAGGTAATTAGTGTTGTTACATTTACACGTTTATGCTGCTAAATTATAATCTTTTATCTAATTGCACAACTTTTGAGCCGAAGATCTTTCGTCAAGCAGTCTCTGAGTCTCTCTACCAATGGGTAGAGATAACTTTGTGTGGCTGTTTGTTAAAACTGAATGATTAAGCACTGAATAATTTTGTGATTTGGATAATTCAAAGGCTCTGAATGAATCTGCCTCTTAATGAACATGTTGTTTGATAGAGGTTCTGAATGAACAATCTGAATGATGCAAATTATCATTTTAAATTTAATAGTGATATATTATATTATAAGGGGGATGGTTCATTCAAGAACCGTTGTTAGCGCGAGAACCGCGAAAACCAATCTCAGCCGTTCATTGGATATGGGAAGATCGTGGATGGAGAGCGTGGAGGGATAGAGTGTGACAGGGTGCATGTGAGCAATTCATGGTGGGCAATGACATTGAAGTATGGGAAATTGAATGGCTAGATTGGTTCTCGCGCTAACAACGTTTCTCGAATGAACTTTTCTCATATTATAAGATATTTAGTAGCATTAATTTGGATTTAATAAGGATTTTGGCATTAAGGAGGATAAAATAAATGTTGATGAACAATGCAATGCAGGTTTGTATTGGGAAGCAAAAGTGTTCTGTTCCTGTTTCAACAACTAAGTTTCGAAACTTGTGTCCTGGTGTGGTTAGAAGTTTGGCAATTGAAGCTTTATGCAACAATGGTGCTTGAAACAAACACTTTCCTGGTTGCTGGAATGAATCAAGAACAAATTTAAGTAATCTTTCTTTTTTTGCATTGTTGTGACAAATTGTATGATCGAAATCAACAAAATTATTGGTAAAGATAAATGAAATTCCTCGTCGTATTGCATTTGCTCCCAATATTTTATAGAGAACGAGGTACTCATGACCCGCGCATTGATGGAAAAAAGATAATTAATATACGATCTTAATATAATTTTGATATACGATCTTATTGTACTTTGAAAATTTTGTAACGCGTTCACACAACTTTGTTCGAATTCAAATACATTTTGATATAACTTTTAACTTAATATAATTTTCATCCAACGTAATTTATTTTTGTAGTATTGTGAAATTCAAAAAATATAATTTTTTGATAAAATCGTATTACGGTAATTTTATATCAAAATATAGATAAAAACTAGACATCGTATGTTAAAAGTTACAAAAAAAATATAATATAGAATAAAATTCATCGAACATATATAATTAATAAAAAATCTTAAATTAAAAAGACTATGAGATATAATGCCCCATTTCATATTAAATGAGTTTAGTTTCGAAAAGTGTATCAAACTTGTCCCTTTTCGCTATTGTATATACCAAACTATCAAAACTACCATTTAGTATACTTTCTATAACTACCAAATGATATATTCAACCTTCTATAGCAGGTTAGAAGGCGATGTGTCACCGGTTTTGATGACATGGAGGGTGACATGGCATGTGACATGGATTTCCATATATAAACAAATTCAAACAAAATAAATATGTATTTATAATAATAATGATGATAAATGAAGAACAACATCTTCGACACCATCCTCATGAAACGGCAATCACCACCTTCCGACAACCACCACCTCCTTCGTTCACCACCACCTTCGACACCATCTTCATGAACTGTTCAAGAACAACATCGATTTGAGTTCATCGATCAAGGGTTTTCGATTTGGGTTCATCAATTGAGGGTTTTGAGCAAACAATTTGACAAGGCGGCGACATTTTCTCAGGCGATCGCAGTTTCCGGAAACTTGTGTTTATGTTTCGATTGAGTCCAGATCTGTGTTTGTGTTTATGAGTTTCGAGTTCTTGGTTTGGATTTATTTCATCTTCATCGATTGAAGGGCTGGTTCTGTTCTGTTCTTCGATTGAAGGGCTTGTTCTATTATGTTATTCGATTGAATATCTTGTTTCAGATTTGTTCTTAGAAGACTTTTGTCTTCTTCATCTTGTTAAAGATGAAGTTGTGCTCTTGAACAAGATGAAATTTTTTTTTGATAAAATACGGTGTGTCAACAATTAATGAGGTGGAAATTTTGTGATTTAAAAAAATTAAAAATAAAATAAATTGGCGGTTACCTGAAGTGTAGGTAACCGGGTATATTAAACAGTAGCTTTTTGAGAACTGAATATATCAAATGGTAGTTTTGAAAATTGGGTGTATACAATAACAAAAAGTGATAAGTTCGATACCCTTTCAAAAACTAAACCCTAAAATATATATCCATAACAAAATGCAAACAAAAATGAAAATTTGGTAGAGCAGCAAGGGTCCAACGCTGCTTAAGCATTTAATGGACAGCAAATTGCCACTCTGCCAAGACAACAACAATTTACTTAGGTAGCATCATATATAGTGGCTTAAGATCCTCTTATATTTGATCATATTCTCTTATAAATATAAGAGTGGGACCTTACAAAAGATTTTAAACTTAAATAAAGAACTCACTCTCATATATATATGAGAGCATGATTTGTCATGTTTGATTACAAAATGAAATTTTTTTAACTCATATATTATATATTGAAAATGTTATTTTTAATAAATAGTAACCTTTTCAACCTTTCTAATGACTTCTAAACTTTCAAACCCAATTTTTTTAACGGAATTTAAATTTAATCCAACTTTATATACGAAAGACTCGAATCCATTATTTTAACCCGAGTATTCCAAACCCACATGAAAACCAGTGAACAAGTGACACTCCTTAATTAGATTGCGGATCCAGAAATAAAGCATAAAATAAATAAAAATAATTAACTTTTAAGATGAAACGGGTTGTGTACAAACCCAAGTTTCTTCAGATAAAAACTCAAATTTTTACCTAAGTAATTAAAATTTTAACATAAACTTCATTGCTATTAAGTTAACCTAAATCAAAACCTACCAAATTAATAATGGTTAAAATTTCAAAAGTTATTTTTTTTTTTTTTGAATTATAAACACACTTAAAGGAACTTGAACCCATAACCTAAAAAGGTGAAAAACCCTGCAAAATAACTTGATTCTGCTAAGTCAAATTTTCTTGATACCCTGGTACCTAGGTCAACCAACGCCCTTGAATGATCAAGCATTTCTCTTTATCCGTGAAGCCATAATCAAAACCCATGAACCATACTTGTCTAAATTCAACTCAACATAGTGCAAATGATTGCTATAGCCGGTGTGGATAGCAGAAATTAAGGTCCCGTTTATTTCACCGTAATACGAAGGAATGAAAATGATTTTAATTTCATCCATGTTAGTTATGGAATGACATTCCTCTACCTAAAAGAATATAAATACTTCAAAAAATGTAATTCCTTTTCAAATAATATTACCAAACACAATATACAACGGAATTTTATTTCAATTCCATTACATTACTTCACATTACGGTGAAACAAACGAGACCTAAGAGTCTCTAACTTGATTACCGGAACCGGAAGCTGCTGAGACTTCGTGTTGAAGAAAAACCAAAGAAAAAAACAACTAACCTCACCAGCCTTTTTGGTTTAAGAGGGTAATTTAAGTAATCCCTAACCAATTGGTTCTGGCTTCAAATCCCTTCCAAGGACAAGGTGTAAGTAGAGCAGGAAGTGTAAGTTTATTTGGCATTTAATAAAAAAGGAAAAAAAAACATCATTGTGGCCAATACTACATAACTATCAACATGAAAAACTTCCAAACACCCAAAAGAGTGGATTAAAAACTTTGTGGTTGAAGGGTATGCAGAAAATGTTCATGCAAGTAGGAGTATCTTGCCAATATGTGTACTGGTTTCCATAAGCTTGTGAGCCTCTCCTGCTTCAGATAAAGGCAAGTACTTATACACAACAGGTTTCACCTTCCCTTCTGCAATTGCTGGCCAAACATTCTTCTCCACTTCACTTGCTATTTCCGCTTTCTTTTCCACGCTTCTTGTTCTTAAACCAGCAGCTGTATATACATCAAGGATCATATATATGTATGTATATCTTGCAAGATTATGAATATTGGAATTGTATATTCAACGTTCTTTTCTTTAACGTCGCCTGCAAAGACAGCCTAAAGACATATTTGACAAAAATATTTTACCACCATTTGTTTATTCAAAAGAGATTTCCCGTTTTAACAGGTTCCTGGTGGAAACATAAAGAAAACTAGCAAAACAAGCATATGTGCATCAACAAAAGGTCTTTTGGTTGTGGCATATATTATTAGTAAGAATGTAATTTAGGGTTTAGCATAGTTGGGCTTGGTCCACCAGGGTTTCATATTAGGGTTTCTACCCTACTCTTGTACTCTATAAATATTTATGATTGTAATACAATATACTTACGGGGTTTTCATTATTCTACATATATACCTTGCACAGTGAGACGTTTTGCCAACAATAACGATAAATTATTTACTTCTGCTTTCACTCCACCCATGAAACCGATGATGAAAAGCCTGCCATCCATGCCTAAGCTTTCAAGGTTTTTTTGGAGGTAAGGCCCACCAATATTATCCAGTATAACATCAACACCTATTATTCACCTTTTCTAATGTTAGAATTAAGAAAAGAAACACAAGTAAACCGGTTTGAAAATTCAAATTGGAAAGTATATCACCTTTCCCTCCTGTTTCTTCCTTTATGCGTGCAACAAAATCTTCTGTCTTGTAATTAATGCCAACATCAGCTCCAAGCTCCTTACACGCCTTTAACTTTTCCTCGCTCCCTAAATTAATAAATAAATAACGATTTTTGTATGATTGCAGAGAATCATGGTCAAAATGAACCATCAATGTACGTGTAGGAAAACGAGTTTTCACCAGCAGTAACAAACACTTTAATGCCGAGATATTTGGCAATTTGAATTGCAAATGTACCAATGCCACTTGAACCACCATGTATCTGAAAAATCTTACAAGCTCTGAATCAATATGTTCGAGAATATAACATCTCTCTTATAGGGAAACTATCATTCAGCCTACTTTCCTATATAGATAAACTGATTCTATTGACTAATTACATTAAATGTATTATATATTTATATAAGTTTTTCAATAAATTGACTTATTAAGTACTTAAACAGCCAAAAGAATGTTGCAATGCTTATGAGACATACAAACTTCTTTTGTGTATCATTGGCTCATTTTCTTTGCCAGTTTTGTGGTTCGATTGTCACAATTCTGCTACTCAGATTGAAATTAAAACAGTTGTCAGAGTCTAGAATAAATAATCAACTTTCACTTTACCAGAAATGTTTCCCCTGAAGATAGCTTGCTTGTCATGAAGACAGTTGACCAAACGGTGCAAGCCACCTCCGGGAAGCTAGCAGCATCTTTCAAAGAAACACCAGGCGGGATAGGAAGCACTTGACCCGCGGGTACAGCTACTTTTTCAGCATATCCTCCACCACTTAACAGAGCGCATACCTACAGGACAATAGTTCAAAACTATACACAAATATATATGATATTGAGAGTTTTCAATGATATTTGAGCCTCTAGACAAATTTCTTAACAGAAACTTTTCCTATATATACAAATAAATCACAATAATAAGTATGATGATGGAACACACAAGTGCATAAGAACGAAGCATATGAATATAATTGTGCAATAAAAAACCAAAAGAACACAAGATTTTACATGCTTTTAACTGGATCAACATTCTTCTCTCTCAAATTAGGGTTTATAATTACATGAGTTGTATTTACAGATGTCAAATTAGGTTAGATTTCTATAGTTTTCAAAATTCCAAGTTGTAAAGTAAGATTATGCACTTGGTTGAACAATTTCAGCTTCAATTTGATTGAATTCTCTGAAGTTCAAGCCCTAAACACATTTCAAATAATCACACAAAACGGAAACTATCATAACTATGATCAAAATAATCTCAAAGTTCAAGCCCTAAACACATTTCAAAGACCATATAATTCCTTACAGGAAACTAAATTTGTACTATATTTGAACGTAGTCACAATAAATCGGTTGCGCACTTACGCCCTAACTCACCTGGTCACCAGCTTTCCAACGAGATACGTTTTTGCCGACGGTTTCGATGGTTCCGGAGCATTCTAACCCTGGATACTCACTCTCGCCCTTTGGCGGAGGGTATTTCCCTTGGCGTTGAAGCGTATCAGCTCTGTTGAGAGCTGTGGCTTCCACTCTGATCAATACCTCATCGTCGTTGAGTTTAGGGTCATCAACTTCTTGCAGTTTCAGAACTTCAGGACCTCCCGGAGTTGTGATTACTACAGCCTTCATGGTCGCCGGCGATGGTGTTTATCAACGATATGTGTAATGGAGCTCCTCCCTCTTCAAATCACTCACGGAACCGATTCGAAGGACAAAAACAAAAACACGTGTAACATTCATCATAAACATTTTTTTTGTACACAACAATTAACGTAATCGGTTTACCGTGTATGTAACACTGTCTATTTTTCACCTTCTCATGCTCGTTATAGAGTATCAACAAAGACTTTTTTTGGTATCGAGTTTTAAGAGAAGACAAAGGTAAAGACTTTGAATCATTTCAGATGTGTAAAAGACTTTGAATCCATTAAGATCGGTAAATGTTAAATCTCAACTGAATAACTTTCTGATCAGCTGAAAGATACGTTCATCATTGAAGTCTTTCATTGAAGACAAAATTATTATGTCAATTCAAGTACACTCTTCAGCCAAGCTATGAGTTGTAATTCTTTCTTTTGAGCTCTGTCTATTAATGTAATTTTTATTAAAGGCTGAACATGTGTTGTTTTATTATTTGTTAAATCTTTCATATGTAAAAGTATACGCATTTTTTGTATCATCTGAAAATACAAACAAGATCACGCTTTACATTTGAAAAGGGTTAAAGTTGTCTCTGATGAAAAGATCTCGAATATTTGTTAAGTACTAAAGCATGTCTGGCAACTACATCTTTAGTTTTGACGAAGAACGTCAAAACTAGATTGGTCCTGAACCAGTCCAAGACCATCAGTGCCGGTCTCGATCCAAACCGGCCCGGATCCTATAATAGCCACGTACCAATCCTAAAGAGTTTAAAAGTTGGTCAAAATAGCTTCAGAAAATAATTATGAACAGTTTTTGTAATACCCGTTTTCTAAATAGCTTCGAGAAAATAATTTTATTACTAAAACATTTAAGTTTGGACGCGAGTAATTCCTCATTAGGTTTAGTTATGTTTGGATATATATATATATATATATATATGCAAAAGTTCAAACGAGAACTGTTTTTCGTACGAGAACTGTGAGAACCAATCTCGGTCGTTCCTTGGATATGGGAAGTTCATGGATGGAGAGCGTGGAGAGGATCAAGTGTGGCAGGGTGCATGTGAGGAATTAATTGGTGAACAATGACATTAAAAGAGGGGGAATTGGACGGCTTAGATTGGTTCTCGCAGTTCTCGTACGAAAAACAGTTCTCGTTTGAACTTTTGCCTATATATATATATATATATATATATATATATATATATATATATATATATATATATATATATATATATATGTATATATATATATGGGAATGTTCAAATGAGAATGTGAAATTAATTGAGAATGGGAGACTAAATCTTAGCCGTTCATTTTGTAAGTAGAATTAATGGATGGAGGGCGTGGGGGAATCGAGTGTGGCAGGGTGCATGTGAGGAATTCATGGGTGGGCAATGACATTGAAGGAGGGGAATTGGACGGCTGAGATTGAGTCTTCTATTCTCAATTAATTTAAGGTTCTCATTTGAACCTCCCACTATATATATATATATATATATATATATATATATATATATATATATAATTATTAAGTTTGAATTTAATATATATTATTAAGTTTTGATTTAATGGATTTTTATAAGTATTGGATTAAAAGAATTGATTGGGCTTAGCTTTTTAACTTAGTTACATAAAACAATTGAGTTTGGTGGTGTCAAATAGGTTGATGTAAATATATGGAAAAGGGAAAAATAGAATACATGTTTAATTATTTATATATTAGGGATTATTTTAATAAAGGACGGCACAAGCTCCTAGGAGCACACTATAGCAATCTGGAAGGAGAGAGAGAAGGTCCCGTTCACACCTACTCCGACCATCATGACGCCGCCGCCCGGCAGCCGTGTCTCCGCTGTAAACCACCGCCAGAATGCCGTTTTCGAGAGGAATCTATCAGGTAACACCACCCTTACTCATTTTATGAACTTATAACTGCTTTTATGTCGATTAGATCAGTTTTCTTGAGGATTTCGTGAGCTACCCTGTTGAGGTGTAGAGGTAGAAACCGAGAGTCTTAGTCTTTTTTATCGAGGCCATAGCAGAGGGGACTTCTTAGAAGCAAGAACAGGAAGGAGCGGTGTGTGTGTGCGTTTGTGTGCGTGTGTGTGCGACTGTGTTTGTGTGTGTGAGTCGCCGGAGGCAACATTGTGTGTGTGAGTGTGTGCATCATCAGAGTAACATATGGTGGGTTTATATGTAGGTCGTCGAAACAGCGTGTGTGTGTGCGTTGCTGTGTGAACGATGGCCGCCTACCGCTTGTAAGCTGGCCGCCAGCGAGGTCTAGACGGAGAAGGGGGGACCGGGAAGGGTTGTTGATATCAAGAGCTGGATCTGGAGGTGTGCGTCGATGTGCTTGTGAGTACGTGTGTGTTGTGTGTGCAGCACCGCTGGCTCAGGGAGCCTGCCGCCGGCGAAGGGAGCGCCAACCTCCGCCCTGGTGGGGGTAACTGTTTGCGGCAGTTGGCAAAGGAAAGCAGGTTGGAACCTGCTATTGATAGTGTGTCTTGTGGGTTAGGCTTTTGTTTTATTAGAAACTTGGGTCTAGTGTTAATTGATGGTTGGGCTGAAACTCTTGTGGGATTGCGTTATTTTTCTTGAGCCGCGATCACACATATAATTATAACTCTTTTGGGCTGGAATTTTTAAATGGGTATACAGAAACTAAGTATAATTATAAAATTTGTGGTGGGCTGGATTAGTATCTGTTGGGCCTTAAGATTTAATTACTTGGGGCTTTCAAATTGTGAAGCTTGGGTAGACGTAGTTAATTGAAATTGTTAGTAGGGATTTTTAGCGTATTAACACCTAAATTTGATCATTGAATTAAGATGATTTATGTTAAATTGGACTTAGGATTATTAATTAACTGGGTTGGTCTTTTAATTAGTTTGGGCCTTTATTCAGATTTATCTTGGACTGAGAATATTATGTATACATATTTAGTTGGACTCTAGTGATTCAATTAATTATTGGGCCCTATTCGTGTAGCATGGATCAAGGATATGTAAAAATATGAAGTTTGGTTGGGATAGATTATTATTAATAATATGCTTCTAGACTTTGACGACCGAATACATATATATATATATATATATATATATATATATATATATATAGACAAAAGTTCATGCGAGAACCGTTGTTAGCGCGAGAACCGCGAGAACTATTCTAAGCCGTCCAATTCCCCCTCTTTCAATGTCATTGCCCACCCATGAATTCATCACATGCACCCTGCCACACTCTATCCCTCCACGCTCACCATCCATGAAACTTCCCATATCCATGGAACGGCTGAGATTGGTTCTCGCGGTTCTCGCACTAACAACGGTTCTCGCATGAACCCTCCCCTATATATATATATATATATATAGGGGAGGGTTCATGCGAGAACCGTTGTTAGTGCGAGAACCGCGAGAACCAATCTCGGCCGTTCCTTGGATATGGGAAGTTTCATGGATGGTGAGCGTGGAGGGATAGAGTGTGGCAGGGTGCATGTGAGGAATTCATGGGTGGGCAATGACATTGAAGGAGGGGGAATTGGACGGCTCAGATTGGTTCTCGCGGTTCTCGCACTAAGAATGGTTCTCGCATGAACTTTTTTCTATATATATATGTTACTAGCGCGACTTGGACGATCCGACTTGTTCTTATAAAGTGAGAATTCGACTTGTTATATTATGGGATGATTCGACTTTAGGCTCAATAGGCCATGTAGTGTATTCATGTATACGTTTGGGCTTGGAGGCCCATTAAGCTACGTATATATATAGAATCCGAATTAAGAGGGTGATGAGGGTGACCCGATATACTTATGATATAGAATCCGAATTATGTTTTCTTTGAGTACGGCGGTTGAGGAGAGGTCCGACCCGAGTGCGAGACCGCTATAGGATTATAAGTTAAAGAACCGCATGACAAGGGAATTAGATTATTGATTTAGTGAGACATGTATATTGTAGGTCCTCGTGATTGCACGTGTTAGCTATCCAGAGTTTGTGAAATCTGCTACCTTCGACTGCACTACGGATCAGGTAAGTCCACTAACTTATACATGATATTAGTGTGAAATGTATATGTCGTATATATGTGAAATGTGATGTGTGTGAATGTATGTGATGTGAAGGGTTACGTTGTGTGAGTGAAAACGTAACTCGGGCACAGTCAGACATAGTGTGAAACCCTTTGTACAGATTGGGTAGTCGGCTGTGACCCGAAGTGTGAAATCGTCTTCGGTGCACTGAGTCGGAATTATGTGAAATGATATGTGAACATGGATTGATATGTGAGTTATGATATATGCATACCTAGTGTGGTGTGTAAGTTAGTATGCTCGCTAAACTTTATGCTAACTGTACTGGATTTACAATTTTTAGGACCTAATAGTGGAGAAGCTCCGGCACTGTTAAGATGGCTCATTGCTTTTCATGTTTCCGCTATTCTATCTTACAAATATTTTATCTATACTACATATGTACTTTTTATTCGAAAATACTTTATGACGTGTAGTTCTGGATGCGGGACCTCGTTGTGTTTTGTGAATCGCTCGTTACAAATATTGTTAATTGTGAAATGCGTTTCGTCTCCGTTTTACTTATTTATTTCCTATTTCAAAAAGAATTTTTTTGAAATTCAAGCGGTGTGTTCAGACTTAAACCTTGGTTCTATATTTTAAAATTGTCAGGTTTAGGTCTGTGATTTAGGTTCCTTACATGTTCTTGTTTGTTAGTTGCATGGGATCCGACTCACGGTTCGAAGCCAGACTGCATTTTCGAACGAAAGATGAGTTGTTAGTTGGAGCTGGTCCTTATGAGCACAAAGGTGAAGCATAGTATATATATTTTGTAGTGAAATATACTATGTAGATTAATCAAACATGTCACACCCCGCTAAAGAAGAAACACGAGGCGTCACAGTAAGAGGTCTCATAGCACAATGTAATAGATAATTTCCAATCAAAACTAATAAATTTAAAACTTAAAAGAGAGTACGAGAATCCAAGTTACATACAGACATTAAATCATTTTTGCATGAAGTAAACAAGCGATTGGAAATTCTTTAGAAATGTCCACACGTGGCATTCTTCTTAAGTGCTGTAAGAACTACTGACGACAATATTTGTGATGGGGACTTTTGCCCATCAAAATCTATGAAGGAGGGAACTTTTGTCCAACCTACATTTTTTGTAAAGTTGATTGCCAAATTTTCTTTCTGCACGAGGTATTTAAATATACTGTGATGTTTTTATTTCTTTGAGCCATTACCAATCCTATGACACCTATGCCAAGTTTAGACCTAATGCCTCGTTAGACGCTAGCGGATGGTAACATACACCTATAGTTCGTCAACCATAAGTGGGGGGTGTCGACCCCAAATAGCGCTACCTACAAACACCACATGCTCCATTGGTGGAGTTAATGAATAATGTATAGTTCTTTTTTGCGGGACTTTATTGAGAACTCAAGTACATCAAGTATACTACCATAGTGCACATTATTTTGTATAACATTTGTCATAACAATCAATATTTGTAAACAAATTTGAATTCATGCTTTCACCCCAAAAAATTAAGTAATCATATTTAAAAGTGGGGATGTGGACACTCACTTTGATTTGTAGCTCAAAAGAGAGTGAAAATCCTAGTAGTCCTTTAGTCCCTTGACGCGCCCTTATCCTATTACGTTCACGTCCACCGTAAGGTTCTTTTATTGTGTTTCTTTTGAAGGTGTCATGATTATGTTTATATTTTATACATAGTTTTTGATAATAATAGTATTTTTGTGTTTTATTACCTTATTTTATATTATGCTTTACTATATATATGGACATGCACTTATGTATTCTATTCATGCAATGATTTGAAATAAATAAGCAGACACATTTTTATGTATATAAGTAACTTATTCATCAAAAGATATATATATATATATATATATATATATATATATATATATATATATATTATTGTTGTTGTTGTTGTTTTTAAATAAATAAGTAAACCCATCACTGGTAGAAAAATGCGATTTCGTCACACCAAAAATGTGTTACGATATGCGTATAGTCACACTTGATTTTTCAGCGCATGTGTCTCCAAAGGTCGAGTGGCCATAGATTGTAAATGTGTGACCATATGCTTTTTAAAGTCAAGCATAAATGTGTATGTGTGACTATCGTTCATGTAATGGCCACATGAATTTAATGTTTGTGTGGCGTTTTGTAATATTCAGTCACATAGATGTAATTATAACGTGACAAAAAGTGTTAAAATGTGTGACCATATGCTTTTTAAAGTCAAGTAAATGTGTATTTCGTGTAACTATTGTTCACCCAATGGTCACATGAATTTAATTTTTGTGTGGCGTTTTGTAATATTCAGTCACATAAGACATTTTATTTTTGAGGATTTAGTCACATAGTTGTAATTAAAAAATAACCAAATGTGTTAAAATGTGTGACCATATGCTTTTTAAAGTCAAGTGAATGTCTATTTCGTGTGACTATTGTTCACACAATGGTCACATGAATTTACTATTTGTGTGACGTTTTGTAATATTCAGTCACACAAGACATTTTAATTTTGAGGATTTAGTCACATACAATAAATTAAAAAGTGACCAAAAGTGTTTAAATGTGTGACCATATGCTTTTTAAAGTCAAGTAAATGTGTATTTTGTGTGACTATTGTTCATCCAATGGCCACATGAATTTATGTTTGTGTGGCCTTTATGTAATATTTAGTCACACAACGAATTAAGAAAAAAGTGGCCAAAAGTGTTAATAAGTGTGACCATATTATGTGAGAACACCTTTTAGTCACATTTAAGAAATCAATAATTTGTGTCACAGTATGAATTATATATATATATACATATATATATATATATATATATATATATATATATATATATATATATATAAACAAAAGAAAAAACACAAAACTAATTCGAATTACAAAACAAATTGGAATGTATATAAGTAAACGAAATACATAATCGTAATGAAATAAAATTGTACACTATCATACTTTTAATGAGTTATACATTTAACAGTCATAAATCTAAATTTTTTTGACTCTTCAATTGAGGCCTCTTTTTTTTTGTAATGCTATCAGTTGTCACATAAACACCTTTGTGCATTGTTTGTAATTTTGGTGCAACTGTGTTCTCGCCAATCTTTTCTACCGTATTTGGTGGTGTAATTTCCTATAGGAAATAAAATCCGCATGCATGTATCAAACATTACATTGAATATGAAGAATACTATATATAGCTAGGTTGATAAAACAGATGTATGTATGTACCTTTTCATCAAAAATAACTTCTTCCATTGGCCATGCGTAAAATCCACCTACTGCGTCCTTGACTGTTTTGAAACCATTCTTTCCAACGTCAGGTATGCATGCTGCATCCACTAACTATTGGTCAATTGAAACTCTGTCGCAATCCTTTGGAAGTGATGCGTTATGAAGAGTTTGTTTTCCATCAGTCTTGTATACGGTACCCAAAGCAATAACACTTGTTCTCTTTGAGTGCCACAACTTACACTTAATTTCCTGAAAAACACACAATGATAAGAACAAGACAGCTACACAACATAGAATGATCCGCTGATGCAACAAATTAAGATCTATCAGCTATTTAACTACAGAATATAATAAATAGATGAACAACTAGACAAGACACAATGATCAGGTGATAGAACTAGACAACTGATCACACAAACACACATCAGCTGTTCACATAAACACACAATATATGAACATGTGGAAATACATACTTGTACTGGTGGTGGAGATATATTTTCTTGCGACTCAGAGTCTCGACGTTGAGACGTGTTTCTTTGTGATCCAGGCTTTTTGTTAGATTTGACAGTTTTAACCTTTTCCTATATGTATAAAACACGTTAATTAAACGCGACATGTATGTATAATTCAAAAATCACAGGGGGATATATACAGGGTAGATGTTTTATTACTTACAATTGTTTCCAGTTCGTTGTTAGAAGTTGCAAGTCCATTAGACTTCTGAATGCTAGCCTCCATCTCACATACAACATCATCACTTAACGATGTTTTGCCTCCATCTCCATTAGACAGCTGCAATAGAAATTAAGAAATGCATTTGTTAGCAACACACAATGTAAATGTTAGCATAATTGGAAAAAAGTCTTTCCTTTGATGTCAAAGACCGTATCATCTCCTCTTGTGCCTTCAACTGACCACTCCGATGAGCAAACATTCGTTTTGTTTCTGTCACCTCGTTGGACAAATTCTGGATTACTACTTCCTTTTCTTGACTCTCGCGTCTCTCATTATCGAGTTGACATTCAAGTAACGTAATTCTTTCATCTGATGTTTGTCTGTTTCGAGGAAGATCAAAGTACTTATTGTATGTCACTCCACCTCCAACTCCTTTTGCATAACCTCCCTTTTCCTTACCAAATACAACTGTCAGGGCATCAGTGCCCTGGGCAACCTACAAGGTTCCTTCTTTGATCTTGTCCTCAGTATCAATCTGCATATATGGAAAATAAGTTATTATATATATCAAATTAAACATAAAGTGATAATAAAATATGCAGTCATACTTACAATTTTATCTCCCACTGATTTAGTCTCATCATCTCCAAAATTTCCTGATTTGTTTAGCCTTCCTTTCAACCACATTATACAACGCGGGGGTTCTTTATCAGGTTGGATTTCTTTATTTTTTATCTTATAAACTGTTGGGGTTCGTGGTACACGGCAACGGAAGAATGCAAGCCCAAAAACGAATTTTTCAAGCAAAAACAAGACCACAATATGAACCCCATCAATGGATCTAACTCTACAACCAAGTTATGCAACTAAAACAAAAAGAGAGTAAAGATTATACCCTGGATGTCTCTGATGGTTGTGTAAAAGTCTAGTTCCGGCCTTGATCTCCTTCTTGAACTCCTTTCTCCAAATCGTAGTCCACACCGAGACACAAGGCAACCTTGTTGTACTAGCAACCCTTGAAGCTAATCCTCACGAGACTAGCCTTCTGGAACAAACTACCAAACTTTCCAGGAAACTCTCTCTCTTTTCTCTCTTGTAACTTAGCAACTTAAAAGGTTCTAAGTGAATTTCTTATGCAATATGGCCAAGAGTATAAGAGAGTGAGAGATGCATGTGTTATATAGAGAGGTACATGACCCCAGAGTTCCCTTGGTCGGCCCCAAGCCTCATCATGAGAACACCATGCATTGGTGGAAAGAGGAGGTGAAAAGAATAAAGTTGTTTCTGTCAGGCAGGGTTAGCGCCGCTAGCCGCCCACGGTTAGCGCCGCTAACCGCCCATGGTTAGCGCTGCTAACGCGGCTTATTTAGCGACGCCAAGGTTAGTGCCTCTAACCCCTGCTGGAAACCAACTATCATTATTTATCGTTTCTCACCCTCATCTTTTAGGTAGTTGTCAAGGTCAGCCCCCGGTGTGTGACCCGATAGGCCCATACATCATCGGTAGTGATCAATTAGCATACGTGTGTCAGTGGGCATACTCCAACAGACTCCCACTTGCATATGACACACCGTACCCAAAAGCATCACAGACAAGGAGCGGCCTCTAGTAAGACATCCTGCCCCCAAGTCAGTATGGGTTTTGTCTTCAGCACAAAAACCAATCTGCAACCCATGTGAAAAGGTCCTATCGATAAGTGATCAATCATCCTTTTGTTCGCGATATCCAAGTGAACACATGACATGGTACAAAGTCATTCTCCGTTCGTTCACGATTATGTTTCTCGATCTAGATTGGTGGTGACCAAAATATACAAGTTGCAATCAATCATAAATTATTGCAAGCTTTGAGCATGGCCATGCTTTTGGTGTCAGCGACCAATCATCGAGGGGCCCAAGGATATCTCTCTTAATAGAGGAACAAATTCCTTTGACTCACACTGCCCATCACAGTGATCATACTCTGCCCAACTACTCCCTTTATAACAACCAGTTACGGACTGCGTTTGAAAGTAATTAGAACAAAGCAAACCAAAGTGATGCAGCCATGTGCATCTCCAGTCTGAGGATGAACTGATATTATCATCCTGATTTACTCATGACATGTACCACAAAGTAAAATCAGGTGTGGGTCATCCAGTCACTTGAAACACTTTCAAGTACAGGCGAAGAATTGCGTCCCCGTGCCCCAATCCCCATTGGACACATGACCAATTACTTCCCTCAGTCTTAGTTCATACTTCCTTCCCGAGAAGAATGACCGACTGTGGACATTTAGAATTCTTGCGCATTCAGGGAAGAGCAAAACATGCTAAGTTGGAACACAGTAAAGATTTAAAGAAATACCCGCAACTTGCGTATTACTAAATCTCATTTAATAATCGATAAATACGATAAATACAATACTGCTTCATGTTCCCAAAAAGGGTAAATACATCAAATATACTAACCAAATACATAATCAAACCAAATCACTAGCAAATCTAATCCCAATAGCATGCGTTTGAGCATCATGTTTTGCTTGCGATAAAGGTTTGGTGAACGGATCCACCACATTGCTATCCGTGTGTACTCTGCTGATAACAATGTCTCCACTATCGACCACGTCCCGGATGTAATGATACTTCCGCGGAATATGCCTCGTGCGTCGGTGAGACCTTGGTTCCTTTGCCAAAGCAACCGCACCCTCGTTGTCACAAAACACCTCAATAGGGTCGGCTATGCTAGGAACCACTCCCAGATCTTGGATGAATTTATTCATCTATACATCCTCCTTCACAGCTTCACTGGCCGCAATATACTCCGATTCGGTAGTAGAATCGGCCACAGTGTCTTGCTTGGAGCTTCTCCAGGAAATAGCACCACCATTGAGTAGGAACACAAACCCCGATTGAGATCGGCAGTCGTCCCGATCGGTTTGGAAGCTAGCATCGGAGTAACCAGTCACCCGTAGCTCTTCCTCACCTCCATACACCAAGAACATCTCCTTTGTCCTACGAAGATACTTGAGAATGTTCTTCACTGCCGTCCAATGTGCTTCGCCAGGGTTGGCTTGATATCTACTTGTCATACTCAATGCACAAGATACATCAGGCCTAGTACATAACATGGCGTACATGATCGAGCCTATAGCCGAAGCATATGGGACTCGCCTCATTACTTCCCGTTCCTCAGGGGAACTCGGGCTTTGAGCTTTGCTCAACACTAAACCATGTGACATAGGTATGAACCCTTTCTTGGAGTCCTCCATCCTAAATCTATTTAGGACCTTGTCAATGTACGTACTCTGGCTCAATCCAATCAACCTGCGGGATCTATCTCTATAGATTTTAATCCCAAGAATGTAAGCCGTATCCCCAAGATCTTTCATTGAGAAACAACTCCCTAGCCAGGCTTTTACCCCTTGCAAAGTTGGGACGTCGTTCCCAATTAGTAGAATATCATCTACATAAAGAACTAGGAATACAACTACGCTCCCACTAGCTCTAATGTAAACGCATGGCTCATCCTTGCTCTTAGAGAAGCCAAACTCTTTGACCTTCTCGTCGAAGCACAGGTTCCAGCTCCGAGAGGCTTGCTTAAGCCCATAAATGGACTTCTTAAGCTTGCAGACTTTATCCCGAAACTCTGGATGTACAAAACCCTCAGGCTGTGTCATATACACATCCTCTAAAAGTGTTCCATTTAGGAACGCGATTTTGACGTCCATTTGCCAAATATCATAATCATGAAATGCGGCAATGGCCAAAAGTATCCGGATAGACTTCATCATAGCCACCGGGGAAAAGGTTTCGTCATAGTCTATACCATGAGTTTGAGTGAAACCTTTAGCCACCAGTCTGGCCTTGAAGGTGTCTACCTCGCCATTCATGCCAATCTTCTTCTTGAAGACCCACTTGCACCCTACGGGTTTACACCCTGGCACGGGATCAACCAAGTCCCAGACTTGATTATCCGACATGGACTGAATCTCGGATTCCATTGCTTCTAGCCACTTGGCAGGCTCAGGGCCCACCACAGCGTCCCGGTATTTGGTAGGCTCATCAGAGACCACTACCATGTCGGTGCCCTCAGATATGTTAAAACCATATCTCTCTGGCTCATGCCGACTTCTACCAGATCTTCTAATAGGCAATGGGTTTACATTATTTCCAGCATCATCATGCTGAGAATCAACCCTTACGGATTGTGAGCTAGTCCCAACATCAGGTTCTACATTGGCAGACTCTTGAATTTCTTCAAGATCAATCTTTCTCCCACTAGCGTCTTTGGATAGCAGTTCCCTCTCAAGGAACACTGCCCTTCGAGCAACAAATACCTTGTTCTCCGAAGGTTTGTAAAACAAATATCCCATAGACCCGGCGGGATAACCAATGAAAAAGCACCTTTCGGCCCTGGGCTCCAATTTGTCCTCCACCTCACGTCTCACGTAAGCAGGACAACCCCAGACCTTTAAATATGAAATGGATGGAACCTTTCCATGCCACATCTCATACGGTGTTTTCTTAACCTTCTTTGTTGGTACGAGGTTAAGGATTCTACCAGCCGTTTCAATCGCATATCCCCAAAACGTAACGGGAACGTCCGTACGAACCATCATAGACCGAACCATGTCTAATAATGTTCGGTTCCTCCTCTCGGCGACACCATTTAGTTGTGGCGTCCTAGGAGGTGTTAGTTGCGAGACTATCCCACAACTCCTTAGATGTTCACGGAACTCAGAACTAAGATACTCACCGCCTCTATCAGATCGGAGCATCTTAATTCTTTTCCCTAGTTGATTTTCCACCTCGTTTTGATAAGCCTTGAACACCTCAAAGGTATCCGACTTTTGTCTCACCAAGTAGACATACCCGTATCGACTATAATCATCAATAAAGATAACGAAGTAGCGGGAATGATCTCTTGTGGCATGCTTGAACGGACCACACACATCCGTGTGAACGATATCCAACAAGTCTTGCGCCCTCTCACAAACACCGGTGAAGGGTGCTTTGGTCATCTTGCCCAATAAACAGGATTCACATACTTCATTTGAATCGTGCTCAAATGATTCCAAGATCCCATCCGCTTGGAGCTTGGCGATGCGTTTCTTGTTTATGTGGCCTAACCGACCATGCCATAGAGATAACTTATCCAAAACACTTTTGGATCCGGAATCAACATTCATGATTGATCTATTGTTTTGCAAGTTTACACTTGCCTCATAAATGCCATGACATGGAAAAGCTTTAAAATATAAGACATGATCTTTGTAACATAAAATGCTACCATTCTCAAATTTATAGTCAAACCCAATGTCATATAAAGCATAAAGTGATAAAATGTTTCTTGCCACGCAGGGCGAATAACAAACATTTTCTAAAACAATAGATAAGCCGGAAGGAAAGGCGAGATCCACACTCCCAATTTTCTCAACCGGGACAACCGCCTTGTTTCCCATGATGAGATCCAGCTCTCCATCAACCAGGTCCCTACTTCTTCTAAGTACCTGCACATTATTACAAACGTGAGTACCACACCCGCTGTCTAAAACCCAGGTGTTAGAAGTAGAAGTGTTATGGAGTTCAATCATGTACGTACCGGAGGCAGCGGCACGTTTAGAGCGAAACTGCTTGAGCTCCTCCGTGTACTTGGGGCAACTACGCCGGTAGTGACCCTTCTCCCCGCAGAAGTAGCAGGTTGCCTCTTCCGGAGAGGTAGCAGCGGGAGCCACTTGCTTCCCTTTCGGCTCCGGGGTTGGGTTAGGTTTAGGCTTTGGCCCTTGGGCCTTGGCCTTCTTCTTTCCCTTTCCCTTGGAGCCCGAAGCGGGTTGCTTCCGCTTGTGCCCACCTTTGATGGTGAGTACGGCAGTGGAGGTGGAGGGCTTTGCCTTGGCAAGCTCGGACTCAGTAGTCTTGAGCATGCCGTGCAATTCCATAATGGTTTTATCCATACTATGCATATGGAATTTCACAATGAACGGTCCATATGACGGAGGCAAAGATTAGAGGATTATTTCAACCGCTAACTCTTTCCCCATGGGAAAGCCCAACTCCTCAAGCTGGTCCACGTACCCTTTCATCTTTAGTACGTGGGAGCTATCATTACCGCCCTCCGGCATCTTGCAACCGACAAAGGCCTTGACACACTCATAAAGCTCTTGCCTTGCTTGCAATTGGAACATGTCCTTAAGCTGAGAAATCATCTCAAACGCACTCACTTTCTAGAATTGCCTTTGCAATTCGGGACTCATGGTCGTTAGCATTAGGCAAGTGACATCATTAGTGTCATGGACACGCTTTTCATGCGCATCCTTTACGGCCCTTGGCGCGTTGATTGCCGGTGGTTCCGGAAGAGGTGACTCAAGGACCTCTAGCTTCATCTCTTGACGTAGGACAATTCTCAAAGTCCTATGCCAATCAATAAAGTTCGGCCCGGTGAGTTTCTCCTTTTCCAAAAATGGACGGAGTGACATGTTGGTGGTGTTGGTGTTGCTAGTAGATGCCATCTACAAGCAAAGTATGAAATTTGGTTAGTTATGACGTATTAAATCCTTGTTAAAATAATTACCCACTTGTTATAAAACAAATTATAGTAACAAGGGCTAAGAACCTCAAAATACCCTAATCCATGACGGGTTTTCCGCGGATCACTTCATAGAGCTATTTTAGGCCGGTAAACACTTTACCAATTGTAATCCGTGATTACAACTCTTAGACACTTGCGGGATCCTAGGTACTCTTAGCACCCATTTGGCATGTTTGATCCCTCCACACCAATTCCTCATTAATACACTTTGATAGCTCGGCTAAAGCTCGACAACTACCATTGCGTTTAAGTCTTGGAATTTGTAAATCATCCGTCAAGATACACGGTGGTACTCTAGCCCAATGGCCGGCTCGGCTAAAGCTCGACAACCGACCTTCCGAGTTGCCACACGCGCCTTCCACACAGTTACGCAAAATCGATCTCGGCTAGAGCTCGACGACCAATCTTGTTTCACTAGATTTGGGCGGTGTCATCTTACGGGTGGTGTGAGATTTACTTTTGAGAAAACGGGTTTTTGTTTCTCCGGTTAAAACACTTTTAACCAATTCTTGTCTATGTGGCGCACGGAGTTTGTAAACTGATTTAAAACTCTTTGATTTTATTATTTTGAAAAATTTTCTAGCATGCGAAGATCCTAAGCATCCATGCAAGAAAATAAACAAAATAAAATCAACCACGCATGTAATATTTATATATCCGGTAACGAGCCAATCCTATGCATCTTGCCCGTGAGCCAACGGACAAGACCAAGTCATCTAAGGACTAGACCGAATGACCCGATGTGTGCATCTCCCACTTGATCCATTGCGTCTCCCATCGACTTCCGGATCCAAGTACGCCAAGACATCCTCCATGGTCCTTGTTGGTTGCTTCGGTTCTCCTTTTACAATTTATAAATTTAAAAGGAAATGGCATGCAAGCCACAATTTACTATTCTAAGCTAATACTACAAATTACAAAGAATAGAAAATCGGCATGCAAGCCGTTAAATATACAAACCGAATAATTAAATTAATTATTACAAACCATTGTGGTACAAACCACCAAATGAATGAATACATTAATTTAAACAACCAAACACATCACATAGGTCTTATGGCTCATAATGTTACCGGATTCTAATATCACAACCACATACAAGAAATTTAAAAACTACACATGGTGTGCCACACAAAACCATGTAATCTTATATGTCTTGGTTAAGATTATCAAATCACTCAAGACACAAATAATCCTATGTACATATGCATTAGGAACTTTAAACAATTCAAAATTCCATAGTCATATATACACAATGTAAGTATATGCAATTAACCATTTTCATGCCAAAATGTTAATCCACATATAAATACATCAACCAGGACATAAGGAAACTTTAACATGATCACAACACAAATCTGGAACAATTCCAGCAAGAACAAATAGCCCAAAAATCCAACAAAATTGACTTAAGGCAAAAATCATGCATTCTGCCAGTAAGGGGTTAACACCGCTAACTATAACGAGTTAGCGCCGCTAACACAGTTTAGCGCCGCTATTGCGAGATGACAGTTTAGCAAAGACGACTGTTGACTTCGACTTTAGCGCCGTTAACTAAGGTTTAGCGCCGCTAACATGGAAAAGTTAGCGCCGCTAAACACTGGACATAACCAAAAAACACATTTTTCGGATATTCTTGGCCATCTAGTGCAAAACCAGTGTAGAGCTGGCTTTGATACCACTGTTGGGGTTCGTGGTACACGGCAACAGAAGCATGCAAGCCCAAAAACGAATTTTTCAAGCAAAAACAAGACCACAATATGAACCCCATCAATGGATCTAACTCTACAACCAAGTTATGCAACTAAAACAAAAAGAGAGTAAAGATTATACCCTGGATGTCTCTGATGGTTGTGTAAAAGTCTAGCTCCGGCCTAGATCTCCTTCTCGAACTCCTTTCTCCAAATCGTAGTCCACACCGAGACACAAGGCAACCTTGTTGTACTAGCAACCCTTGAAGCTAATCCTCACGAGACTAGCCTTCTGGAACAAACCACCAAACTTTCCAGGAAACTCTCTCTCTTTTCTCTCTTGTAACTTAGCAACTTAAAAGGTTCTAAGTGAATTTCTTATGCAATATGGCCAAGAGTATAAGAGAGTGAGAGATGCATGTGTTATATAGAGAGGTACATGACCCCAGAGTTCCCTTGGTCGGCCCCAAGCCTCATCATGAGAACACCATGCATTGGTGGAAAGAGGAGGTGAAAAGAATAAAGTTGTTTCTGTCAGGCAGGGTTAGCGCCGCTAGCCGCCCACGGTTAGCGCCGCTAACACGGCTTATTTAGCGACGCCAAGGTTAGCGCCGCTAACCCCTGCTGGAAACCAACTATCATTATTTATCCTTTCTCACCCTCATCTTTTAGGTAGTTGTCAAGGTCAGCCCCCGGTGTGTGACCCGATAGGCCCATACATCATCGGTAGTGATCAATTATCATACGTGTGTCAGTGGGCATACTCCAACATAAACATCAAATACATACAAAATGTAAAGTTAAACCAAGTTCAAATACGTAATAAATTATAATATTTTATAACAATTTACCATTTTCTCCTTGACATGTACGTACGTATCCACCTCGTCCCATTGTATGCTGATAAACAGATTTGGAATGCGCCGTTTTAGTTGCAGCTGACTTTTTTAATTACAACACAAGTGCATTAGGTGTTTAGATGCAAACTCAAAATTATGAAAATATATGGACTTAAATAAAAAATGACAATTTAAAACCTGGTATTCCTCTGAGCTCCTATACTTCACAAAAGCGACCCACGCTGGGGCTTCAACAATCACACTATATTTTGCCGGGACTTCATTTAATTTTGAAGGTGTATTTTGATTGGGCAATATGTATGTTTGTCTCATTTTTCTTCTGAAATTCCTTAGAAGTCCACCAAGACGATGCATTATTAAGTTTCTACGACTCTCGTGAACATCAAATAATTGCTGCAAAAAATAATCAACACAATGGTGTAAATTAGTTTCACATAATGTAAATGCATAAGGATAAAGGTAGTTATATCATGTGTACCGTGATTTCATCCCAAAGTTTATCTCTTGCTTCTGGACCCACCTTCTTCCAGGATAAAATCTTCAAACCTATATGCTCACGAACAACGTCTCCTAAAAAACTTATAAACAATGCTCTGTTTGGCCCTGATATCCTATTCATCACATCGAAGGTTACCAGAAGCTTTGGTCCACCAGGTTGGCCATATTCTTTGCGAAACTTGGATAACCTGGTTATTCCCCTCTTAACTACAGGTTTGCCAAGCAGATGGTTTTCGTTGTTATCTTCAGCCTCATCATCAGTATAATCCTCTGATTCATATCCAAGAATGTTGTCACCCATATCATGATTAACAAGATGATGGTCCTGATCATCGACTTGAGCAAGTTCCATATTTCTTGAGTAGAGATTTGTAAAAGGAAAATATTAGAATTGTTAATTAGTTGCTTAGGAATCAATCGAACAGGAAAGAGTTTAAAAATTTTCAATTGATTTTTTGTTATAGAATATATACAACACGTCTTCATGAATGGCAAAAATGTGTTAAAAAATTCAAATAATTGGTTGCCGGGAGAACGAAAGTTTTGAATTTTTTTCATTCCCTAATCGGCAATAATCGAAATTTAAGGAAACTGGATAGTCGGAATTGCCTTTTTTTGAAATTTCAGGAAACTGAATTGCCCTTTTTTGAAAGTAAAGTTGAAAATTTTGGCTCCAAAGGCCTAATTAAATAAGAATTTAATTTTTTACAAGGCGTAATTAACAATATTTAAAAATTTCAGGTGACTTTAATCTATAATATATAAAATTTTAGATAATATAATTATAAAATTAATTTTAGATAATATAAAATTTAGACAATCGGTAATTAACATGGGTCACGGGTCACGTGTATTGGGTTATGACTAAGAACAAGATAGTAATATGGTTCATGTGTAATATGGTTCATGTTCATGTGTCATGGTTACTACCACCGTGACCGGTGACAATCGGTAATTAATAAGTGTCATGGGTCACGGTTAATTAATATGGTTCATGTGTCATGGTTGGGTTTAGGGTTTAGTGTTGGTGCATAATTGTGAATCCCTAGTTCTTATCAATCAAATACATACATGAAATGTTAATTCAAATGTGTTTTGATTAATTGTTTGCATGTGTATATATTCTCAGTGATTCTTTGTGATGATCTTAAGCTTACAAGTACTTAATCATGTGTTGATGTGTGTTTGGAAGTTTAAGTTTGTGTGAGAAATCACCACGTGCGAAGTCAGTGTCACTACGTGCGTAGTGGAACTCACTACGCGCGTAGTGAAGAAGGTCGGTTAAAGTTAAATTAATTATTATTAATATAACCAGTACGTGTGAACTGGACTCTCTACGTGCGAAGTGCGTTGCATCACGTGCGTAGTGAAATTAATTACACTATAAATACTGATTAACTTCGAGAGTTCGCGGGTAATCGACTAATTAACAGGTAATCAACCGGGAGCCTTCGTAATCGACCTTATCCGACCTAAGGCCTTAGTAATCGTGATTTTGACCTCATAATTCGTAATCTTAGTGATAAATACGAAAACCAAGGGCAGCCTTAAGCATCTCTGTGTGAGTTCTTAGAGTTTGTTCTTGCTTCTATTCTTAGTGTTACTGTGTGCCGGACACCTAAGCAGATCTTAGAATCCTTAGGAGGTTTGGGAAATAGAAATTCCGCACTATTTCTCATCCTAGATCAGTCCTAGCATTAGGGTGTTTTAGTTTAGTTTAGAACCCCATCCCCCAGCGGTCCTACAAAGTGGTATCAGAGCCTTGTGCTTTGATTGATCACTCTTCCTTAGGTTTCGTGATCTAGGTGTCGATTAGGCCTGTGTGTTTTGTCCTTTTCGTCATTTTTAATCGTTTGTTAGGTCGAAAATAGGTCGTTTTGAGTTAAAAAGGTTGTGTTTTTACGTTAACTGTTTGAGTGTTACCCGTGCGAAGTGATTTACTGTGCGTGCGTAGTGACCTTAGTGCGTGCGTAGTGTGTCGTTGATCCTCTAGAATCTTCGATAGGCTGTGTGCTTTGTTCGTGCGTAGTGAGTTGTGCTCGTGCGAAGTGATTTACATTCCGTGCGTAGTGTGTGTGTTTGTTTTAAGTCTCTTTCTAAAATGTCTGACATGAGTGCAATGGCTGCCAAACAAACAATAACCGCATTAAGTAACTTAATAATGGACAACGAACAGGGAGGCATTAATAAAGTACCCCGACTATTAACCATGGAAGACTACCCATTCTGGAAACCAAGGTTTGAGATCTTTATTGATGGAGTAGATCCAAGGTTACATCGTGCCATCTCTGCCGATTACATTGTGCCAAAGGGAGAAGAGAACATCGAAGTTCCCTATGATCAAATGAGTGATGATCAACGTAAGGCGTATGATGCGGAGAGGAAAGCTTATTCCTATCTCATTCAAGCCATTCCTAATGAGATCTTTCATCAATTCCGACGATACAGAACGTCACGTTCCCTGTGGAACGCCTTACAAAAGAGGAATGAGGGGAATGCATCTCTGAAGGAGCTCAAGGCATCTCAGTTAAGGAAGGAGTTTGATCACTTCACTTCATATGTGAATGAAAAGCTTCCAGACCTGATCAACAGATACAACCATCTTCTTAGTGAAATGGATAGTCTGGGGGTGCAGATTTCCGAACGCCAACAAGTGGAGACTTTGTCTAAGGCACTACCAAAGAGCTGGAGGCCTTTCATCATGATCTTGAAGAATGGTGAGGGATTTGAAGGAATGGATCTAAATGACTTCATCACCAAACTTAAAGAGCATGAACAAGAAGAGCAAAATCTGGACAGACTAAGCAGCTATGTGCAGAATCCATCGCTATACTGTTCTCGACCCATTGCTTCTTCAGCCACCTCATCCAATGCTCCGTTGCAGACAGCTTTTACTTCTAACGTCAGTTTATCAAGCAAGTCTGCTCCTGAAACTTCTAGTGGACCACCGTATTCTGCTCCTTCAAGCAAAACGTCAATGCCTGCCTTAAACACTGAGCATTTCAAGCATGGCAGCACTGAAGAAGTTAAGGAGCATATGGGGATGCTTAGTGCATTGGTCACCTCATACGATGATCTGCTCAAGGGAAAGATTGGGAACGCCTATCTGACCCAGGAAGACTATGACCAAATTGACAACGATGAGATGGAACGTCAAGATATCTTATGGTCATATGCCAACCTGGTAAGAAGAGCCAAAGTCTTAGTGAAGAGAACGGGGATGCAGATTACAACAACCAAAGATACGAAGCTCGGGTTTGACAAGTCAGCTGTAACTTGCTACAATTGTGGAGAAAAGGGTCATTTTGCAAGAGAATGTGAAAAGCCAAAGAACTCAGGACCCAAGTACCCCTTCCGAACATCTCCTGGAAAATCTTCAACTACCACTACTCCGAAGAACGCTGAAACATCCCATGAGGGATCATCCAAAGCAATGGTGGTTGTTTAGAAAGATGAGGGGATAGACTGGTCAGTGCATTTTCAAGATACTGATGCTTTCGAAGTTGCTGAGACCAACCTGGCCAGTGTTCAAGACCTGAATGATGACTCACAGTCTGAAGCGGATAGTGTCCACGATGTCAGTGATAACGAGTCTGAGCTGCCTACTGATGAGCAAAACGTCGCATCAACTTCTGTGCCAGCTGCCGAACCAACGCCAGTGCCTGTTCAATCTGAACCAGAAAATCCAAAGGCGTGCATGACTGGACAATCTGATGCCAAAGTAAAGATCATTCCTGGTCTTCCCTGTGTGTCCTGTAACGATTATGTGAAGACCATAGTATCCTTGAAATCTCAAGTCACTGAGCTAACCTCTAAATTGCATGAAAACTCTATCATTAAGGGTAGAGAAAAGACTTTAAAAGATAAAATTGAAAGTCAAAACAAACAGATTAGAGAACTAGAGGTAGCTTTGCTAAACAAACAGGATGCTATTGTTTTCTACATTAATCAGATTGATACTCTAAAACGGGAACTTGCTAGCTCCAAGGTCGATTATGATACTTTAAATCAGAAATTAAAAAGTTACTCAACGTCATCATATTTATTTGAACACATAATTGACCGAAGACCACAAGGTTCTGTTCAGGAGAAAGACACCAAGACCTATTCAAAATGTCCACCACCAGTCTTAAACCAACTGGTGCAATCAAATGTCTTCGCTAAAGCTGACCAACTTCCTTCCAAAGTTGATGCACCTTCTGCTTCAACCTCAAAACCTGATTTAAAAATGAAAGGGAAAGTTGGTGAGCCTCAGAGGAAAGAGCCTAAACCAGAAGAAAAACCAGAACCTGGTATGCGAAAACTTCTGGGCAGTTCTTCTGGTCATGGTTCTCTAATGCAAAATGTTCAAGCTGCACTTCGAACCATTGAGAAGGAGGGTGCAAAGTCTCCTGCAACCCGTCCTTATGAAGAAGTCAAAATCTTACCTAAACAAAGTGGTTTAGGAGTGCAGCCCAAAGGTAAAGTTGAACCGAAGGAGCCACATACACCTGCCAAATCTTACTCTAACCGGGTTTGCTATGTGTGCAGGAGACCTGGTCACCTCAGTTACGAGTGTGATCAGCAACCTCAGAGCTCAAGGGGGAAAGCTGATTCACCTGAAAAAATTCAAAAACACAAAACTTTTCATCAAGTTAATCAGAAATCAACTGACCCCCTTCAGCTCAAAAGGACAATTGGGGAAACTTCGTGTAAACCCAAGAGTCCTGAGGTAAGTGTGAAAGGGAAGGAGCCTATACATAAAGTCATTAACACTTCCAGTGTTTATCATAAGACTCTTCCCCGTTCAGACTTGCGATGGACAACAAAATCTGAACCTAAACCATCCAGTAGTCCAGATACCAATGTAGACTCCAAAGCTACTGGTGTGTGGATTAATGTGCAAGTTGTTGGAGAAAATGGGAAACCCATGACCATTCGGGCTTGGGTTCCCAATGCTAACTAACCCTTTAATTGTTTCTGCAGGGTGCTTGCCGGTATAACACGTGGATTGTTGATAGTGGAGCATCCAGGCACATGACAGGCGATCTGAGCCTTCTTACAAATGTCAGAAAAATAAAAGGAGGGTATGTCAGTTTCGCTGGTGATAAGGGAGGTCACATTACAGCTCAAGGTTTCTTGTCAAATGGGAGAGTGAGCTTTGACAAAGTCAATTATGTCGAGCAGCTAGCAAACAACTTGCTGTCAGTCTCTCAGATATGTGATAAAGAGTTTAAGGTGATGTTTGATGACAAACAATGCTATGTGCTAAAGAAGGAGTACCAAATTCCCGAAGACATGATCTTAATGTCAACTCCAAGACAAAATGACCTTTATGTCTTGGATATGTCCAATGCTTCGGTGAAAGATGTAGAACACCAATGTTTTCTCACAAAGGCCACTGAGAAGGATTCAGTGTTATGGCATAAGAGGATGTGTCATTTAAGCCTGAGAAAGATGAATCACTTAGTGCATCATGAGCTGGTCACGGGAGTCAACTTGAAGAGTTTCCATCTGCCAGAAAAGTGCGTATCATGTAAAATGGGGAAGCAGACGAAGAAGCCCCACAAGTTGAAGAAGTATCACTCCATCTCAATTCCGCTTGAACTACTTCACATGGATTTATTTGGTCCTGTGCGGTACAAGAGCATTCATGGAGATAGATACTGTCTGGTAGTGAGTGATGACTACTCGCGATTTTCCTGGGTTTTCTTCTTAAAAAAGAAGTCTGAGACATTCGAGACCTTAGAGGTCATGATCAACAAGTTAGAGACTATCTATAAGTTGAAGATCAGGAAGCTTCGCTCAGATAATGGAACCGAGTTCAAGAACCAGAAGATGGAAAAGCTGTGTAACGAAAAGGGTATTCAACATCAGTTCAGTGCCGCATACACTCCTCAAATGAATGGAGTGGCTGAGAGGAAGAATCGGACCTTAATAGAGGCAGCACGCACCATGCTTGCTGACTCTGCTTTGCCCGTAAGGTTTTGGAACGAAGCTATCGCAAATGCTTGTTACACACTTAACCGGGTCTTAGTGGTCAAACGATTAGGAAAGACATGTTATGAGCTGTTGAATAACCGGAAACCGAATCTTAGCCATCTTGAACCGTTTGGCGCTCCGTGCACTATGCTAAAACGGGAAGCAGAGGGAAAGTTCAGTTCCAAGGTAGAAATAGGGTTCTTCTTGGGATACAGCATTCCAAACAAAAGGGTATACAACTTAACGTCTAACTGTGTGGAAGAGTGGTTTGAAGTGGATGTGTAGAGAAATTCTTCTCCTCCGACAAAAACTGGTGATGCCTGGCTGTTTAACTATGATAATCTATTTGACTCATTCAACCTGCCACCAGTAGCCTTAGAAGAAGATATTGCAATACAAATGTTATATGATCTTCACAACTCTTCTGACGGTGCCCCATCAAACCTGCCCTCAAGTACTGCTATACCTATTCTAAGTGATGCTGATTCTGATTCTGAAGATGAGCCGCATACTCCACCAGACAAGGGGTCGCAGGGTGAATGTTCCTCCAATGATCAAACGTTAACACTTGAGGAGACACCTGTGGTTACTAATCTGGAAATAAATGTCGAAGCCCAGTTACAGAGATCAAGTAGAGTAGATAGAAACCATCCTCCTGAACAAATTATTCGGGATCCGTGTTCACATGTTCAAACCAGGAGGCAAGTGGCTACACTATCTGGGTCTACTTCTTCAGCGTCACCGGGATTAAAGCTGATGCAAGACTTCTCGGATCTGGGTGCAAATTTGGTTCAGTCTGTGGACTTCACACAATGTCTATGTTCGGGATTTCTCTCCCAGATTGAACCAAAGGATCATCTTGAAGCTCTCAAGGATGACTCTTGGATTAATGCTATGCAAGAAGAGTTGCTTCAATTTCAGAAGTTGAATGTATGGCGCTTAGTGAACAAACCCAAGGGAGCTAAATCTTTTGGCTGCAGATGGGTTCTGAAGTGCAAAAGAGATGATCAGGGGGTGATTGTCAGGAACAAGGCAAGGCTCGTTGTTCAGGGGTTCAGACAAATTCCTGACATCGACTACACTGATGTGTTTGCTCCAGTTGCTCGGCTGGAAGCGATCCGCTTATTTCTCGCCTTTGCCTCGCACAAACGCTTTAAAGTCTATCAGATGGATGTTAAAAGTGCGTTCCTGTATGGCGAAATTCAAGAGACAGTCTATGTGAACCAACCTCCGGGGTTTGTCGATCCGATCCATCTCGACAAAGTGTACTTGCTGAATAAAGCGTTATATGGTCTTCATCAGGCACCGCGAGCATGGTATGAGACCCTCTCTCAATATCTGACTGATAATGGGTACCGGAGAGGAACCATCGACAAAACATTATTTATCAAGGGTGATGATAAAGATTTGATCTTGGTGCAAGTATATGTGGATGATATCATTTTCGGTTCTACCAATCCGATTCTGTGTGAAGACTTTGCAAGGATTATGAAGGAAAAATTCGAAATGAGCTCAATGGGAGAGATGAAATTCTTCCTTGGACTTCAAGTGGAGCAGACCGAGACAGGGATTTTTCTACATCAGTCGAAGTATGTTGCTGACATCTTAGCCCGTTTTGAAATGTCTACTGAGAAGACTGCTGCAACACCTCTGCCCATTAACCACGGCATGTCTCCAGATACTGAGGGGGAGTTGGTGAATGAGTCTCTCTACCGCGCGATGATTGGATCTTTGATGTATCTCACTGCATCCAGACCAGACATCATGTTTGCAACGTGTCTGATGGCAAGATATCAATCCAAGCCCAATGTCAAGCATCTGATGATTGTCAAGCGGATCTTTCGCTATCTGAAGGATGCTCCTAATCTTGGACTGTGGTATCCATATAATGATAGCTTTGAGTTGACAGCTTACAGTGATTCAGACTATGGTGGATGCAAGAAGGATCACAAATCTACCTCTGGAGGTTGCTAATTTCTCGGATCACGTCTTGTCACATGGCAGTGTAAGAAGCAGACTGCAGTTGCGCTCTCTACGTGTGAAGCTGAATACATTTCGGCGGCGAGCTGCTGTTCTCAGGTCATCTGGATTCAACAACAACTGCGGGATTATGGTTTGCAATTCTCTACTACTCCCATTTATGTTGATAACACTGCTGCTATAGCCATCACTAAAAATCCTGTCCAACATTATAAAACCAAGCACATTGGTATCAAATACCATTTTATACGGGACTGCTGGGAAAAGAAATTAATTGATGTCGTGTCTATCCAAACTGAATTTCAAAAAGCAGACCTGTATACAAAGGCATTTGATAAACCCCGTTTTTTATTCTTAGTGAATGAAAACGGGATGAAAACCAAGTGTGAGGTTGTCCCTGATGATTCGACTTCGTGTCCTTATTCGTATTTGTGACTGTGTGTCTATTTTCTGTGTGGTTATATCTCGTTTGTCTTTCAGTTTATTTTCTGTGTGTCTTTGCGTTTCTATTTTCTTAGGTTTTAGTTTCTTTGGTATTTTAGGGGGAGTTAGTTCTGAAAACTTAGAAAATACAAAAAAAATCAGAAAACATAGAAAATACAAAAAAAATCAGAAAACATAGAAAATACAAAATAATCAGAAAAACAAAAATGAGAAGTTGATCCAACTCAAATGGAAAATGATGGTACACTGGCTTTCAATACAAAGTATGTCTAGTAAAATTAGGACTGAAGGCATGTACATATTCTTGAGAAAACTGTCTGAAAATTTGAGTCAAATCAGATGAGAAACAGATGGCGTATATGATGAGAGTCTAGGCTGACAAGTGGTTATGCATGTGAAAATCCATCAAAGATTCAAACTATCGAGACATTCCAAGTCTACAAGTCAATAACAGTTGAGACTAACTAAGTCTGGTACACACACCTACTACCATGCCAAATGTGTTAGATGACAATGAGCAAGATGTAAAAAGAGGGTGAAAAATTGACCCCAATCTGAGATGTCAAAAGAAATAGATACATTGATCTATCAATGTTGAATTGTCAAAGAGCATAAAATGCAGTGACAAAAGCTATATTGATCTATTAGTGTTGAATTGTCAAAGAGCATAAAATGCAGTGACAAAAGCTCAACAAAATTATCAGAAGAGGTGAAAAATTGACCTCCATGTCAAAGAGCATAAAATGCGTTGACAAAATCACAAAGCACATAAGCATGGTGGTTGGGTACTCAAGTTGTGCATCCTACTGAGTGAGTCAAAACACTGTGAGATTTTAAAAGAGATAGTCTTAACCATGTACTCAGTTCTAGATAATCAGAAAATGTTGAAATCAAATCTGTCATTATCTGAGGAAAGTTAGATTGACAGACATAAATTGAGAGAGTATGTTTGTGCCTAAGGTTCTGAAATTAATGATAACTAAGTATAGATGTGCTGGTACTGATTCCATCTTGGAACCTTCTCACAAAAAGATTTAAATTTCAGTAATTCTTTTCCTGCAATTTTCTTAGTATTTTTTAATTCTCTTAGTTTTAGGATTTAATTTGTTTACAGTTTGCATTTTTATTTTCTTTAAAATCAGAAAAATACAAAAAGATTTTTGGTGTGTTTCTTATTTCTTTTGGTATGTTTATTTTCTTTATATATAATTTCTTGTGTTTGCATGTGCTTAAATGTTTTTACTTGCATTGAAGTTACTAACTGCTGTGTGCTGAGTACAGGATCGTCGAGAAAAAGTCTAACTCTATGTGAGAAAGTCAATTCGCACGAAATATCGGTAACCCGCACGAAGTGGAAAAGCATAACGTGCGAAATGGATTGAAGTATACGAAGTGGGATCCAATTCGCACGAGGTAATATACACCACGTGCGAAGTGGTCTGTCACTTCGGGTAAATACTTTGGATAAAATCATGCGAAGTGAATCCACTTCGCACGAAGTGGAGCAGGGTATATATATTGTTCTCGTGCGTATTCGTCAGTACGCGTTCATAATTTCTACAGTGTACTCCTATTCTCTCTCGATTGTGATTCTGATTTTGTGCTAAGAGTGTTTTTCGATCCATCCTTGTGATTCGGTTTTGCTTTGTGAACATTCTGGTATAATCATCGCTTCAATCCAACGGTTAGATTTCGAGTTATAGCCGATTTTGTGTTCGAAAGTCCAATAACCTTTAAAACTGAGATTTGAGATTTACATGTGTTAATTTGTTAGATTTAAGTGAAAAGGAACCTTTGGGGACTTAGTTAGATGTCATTTAATCACTTAATCGAAACAAATACATTGTTAATCAAGGGTTTTAAGCCAAAGGCTTCGTCGAACTGTTCTTAAGTTTTAAATATTGGCCGTGCGAAGTGAAGGCCATTTCGCACGAAGTGGCGTCACCTCGCACGAACTCAACAATGAAAACGATGAAGCTGATGAGTGTTGGCCGCACGAAGTGAAGTGCACTCCGTGCGAGCTGTATCCACTACGTGCGAAGTGAATCGTAATTTAATTAAAATTAAAGTTTATTATATCCAACCACTTCGCACGTAAACTTTTCATCACGAGCGTAATGATGGTCATTTCGCACGTGGTTGAATGTCAATTTTGAAACGAACGTTTATTTTAATCTACAGATTTTAACTGTGTGTTCCGGTCTGTTGAATGTTTCTCACTAACGGGCTAAATGTTCTGTTCGCAGATTTTAAGTAATGGAACTTGCTCAAATTGAAGGTTCATCGACTCAAAGTGTGGCTCAGACCGCATCTGGCAGCCAGATGAAGGCAGACTTGAAAGCAGGGGATATGCACAACATCCGGGCCTGTGTGACAAAAAGTAAACTGACCAGGGATTGTGACGAAATCATCGATTACCTGACAAGGTCGCGGATTTATAAAGCCATTACTACAGCTTGCACGGTATACGCTCCACATCAGCAAGAATTCTGGAACACTGCTGTATATGATGAATCCCTGGGTGGGAGGTACAGAAACAACCTGTGTTTGTTTCAGAAAGGGTATTGAATGAGCTGCTTGAGCTCGGGGATGACCTAGCCGACCCAACTGCTCTGAACAGCTGCCGAGTAAAGGGCTGTTTGCTAAGATGTGGTTATACGGGGGAGATCCGTAATGAATCAATATACAAAACCAAGCTCTGTCCCCCGTATCGTTACCTGATGCACGTTATTTCTCACTGCTTGGGGCCGCGGAGAACAGGCCATGATCAGCTGAACCAAACATTCTCCGATTTATTCGTGGCTCTGGTACTGAACGTCAAATTCAACATTTCAAGGGCCATCTTCAACTGTTTAAAGGAGAACTTGTCTAAGAAGGATGGGAGATTTCTGATGTATCCCCGATTCCTTCAGATCGTTTTTGATACCCAAGTTGAGGGTTTGATAAAGGAGCACGGGGACAGAATCAAGCTGAAGCACATGAATGAGCAGACCGTGCGACAAATGAGCCGGTACATTGGCACCTCTATCCCTCCGAAAAGACGGTTGATTTGCCATCTGGGCAACCCAGACTACAAGGCACCAGAAAGGAAACATCTCTGGAGGAACGAGGGCTCCACATCCCAGGTGGAAAACATCGCGATAATTTCGGATGATGAGGAGCCTGATGTTCAGAGTCAGGAAGTCCGGGATCCCACTGGGGGAGAGGCTATCCTGGGGAGCTTAGATGACATCAACGTTGATGATTTCTTTGAAGAAGATGATGAGGAGGCAAGTCGCAAGAGGAAAGAAAAGGGGGTGGTTGATGAGCCAGAGAAGAAGAAGAAGAAGGTCTACAAGTTTAAGCCACTGGTGGCTTCGTCTGAAATAATTGTCCAACCATCCTCCGTCACAGCTGCTCCAGTCACCACTCCTGCTCAAGGTGCTGAAGGATCATCTCAGACCAGGTCCCAGCTGCCTTCCCTAACCATGGAAGCAAACCTAAACAGACTCCAAGGCTACATGCTTGACATGATCAAAGATGAAAGTAAAAGAAAGCTGGAGCTTGCAGAAGTAAAGCAGAAACTGATCGAGAAGGATGCTCAAATAGAAAATCTGCTGAAAAGGGATGCGCAGATGGAGGATTTGTTGAAAAGAGATGCTGAGAGGATTGAAAGCTTAGAGAAGAGTAATGAGGAAAGAGCATTGATAATCAACGAGCTTGTCAAGAAAAACGAGACGATGGAGCAGATCCTGCTTGAATATACCTCTGAGTTCAAACGGTTGAAAGATCATGTTGAAAAGCAGAATGAGGAGGTGCTCAGATTGAAAGAAGCCGCTGAATCTGAACAGGCTGGTACTTATTCTGGCGATGAGCAAGGTTGATTATAGTCTGTGTGACTGTGTAATTAATTTTTATTGATGTATTCTGTGTGACGATTAATCTTTTGTAATGAAATATTTATTTCGTCTATGTGAAATGAAATGTTTAATCTTAACTTACACATGTTTATGGTTTCTTATTTTTGTGAAGATCCATTGATTGTTCAGCCATTGAAAGCTGATATTCCTCAATCGTCTCGTCTGCTGAGTGTTCAAGGGCGAATTGTTACACAAAATGAGTATGATGCAGAGGAAGGAGAAATACTTCCTTTCCTGACAAAAGAACAAATTGCCGAACTTTTACAGATTCCTGTCGAAGATGTTATTTTAGAAGAGGTGGATGAAAGCTTTGTGCAACCATCTCAAGCTGAACAGGAACCTGTATTTGACACTGATGAGATTGAGATTGAGGATGAAAGCGATCAACACTATCCTGGTTAACAAAAGGACGACAACCTGCCTGACCTTGCCGATTTTTTCAAAACTGCTAATGCTGAGGAAATCAACAAAAGAGCTGAAGTTGGAGAACAAGAAAATGTTGATTTTGACTTAGAAAAATATCTTGGTGATAGAAAATCTAAGCAAGATGAAAGAGAAGCTAGACGAAAGAAGTATCAACGGTTTCTGGAACGTCAGGCAGGGAAAGACAAGAAGTCTGAAAGCTCACCGGAGTATACCAAGTTTTATCAGACTCTGGGCAAAAAGACGGATGGTGAAATTGTTGGTTGGTGCTATATGCCGGAATTTAATGTTTATGCAGTCAAAAGGGAAAGAGGAGTTGAGTATTTTCAAAGGGCAAATGATATCCAGACTCTGCCATTCTATGATATTCGACAACTTGCTCGTCTGCCCCTTTTAGACTGTGACGATCACAGCATGGCAAAATGGTTTGAGACACTGGTGAAGCGTGAGGCTCGATTTGGATGGAAAAACTTAAAGCCTTATGTGCCAGGTGTCAAGAGCCATCCAACCAAGATAGATCCACTGACAGGGAGGAGACTCAAAGTGCTTAACTGTAAAGCTCCTCGTTGTAGGAAGAAGTTGCCGTTGAGAATCATGCCTACTGGGTGGAGCGCAAGGTTAAAGTGGTGGTACTTCAACGAGAAAACAACGGAGGCAATGATTTTTTTAGACGACAATCTGTCAGGTGGAGAAACTGTAAAGGTATTCGATCCTATGTGGATCAGGAATTTCGGTAAAGATGACATCACTGTTCTATACTACAACCCAATTCTGTACAAGCATCAATATATGGAATTAGCGTTGTAGTTTCAGAAAGTCGTCAGAATTTGCTTTGCATTTGACATCTATGCTGGATCTGAAGAAGTAAAGTCTACGACTGTGTGATAGCTAGATTGTCAGTTTCATTTACTTTGTGTAAATTTTGCTTAGTGCAAGTTTTGTTGATAGAACTAGGTCTTAGGGGGAGTTTGTTGGTGCATAATTGTGAATCCCTAGTTCTTATCAATCAAATACATACATGAAATGTTAATTCAAATGTGTTTTGATTAATTGTTTGCATGTGTATATATTCTCAGTGATTCTTTGTGATGATCTTAAGCTTACAAGTACTTAATCATGTGTTGATGTGTGTTTGGAAGTTTAAGTTTGTGTGAGAAATCACCACGTGCGAAGTCAGTGTCACTACGTGCGTAGTGGAACTCACTACGCGCGTAGTGAAGAAGGTCGGTTAAAGTTAAATTAATTATTATTAATATAACCAGTACGTGCGAACTGGACTCTCTACGTGCGAAGTGCGTTGCATCACGTGCGTAGTGAAATTAATTACACTATAAATACTGATTAACTTCGAGAGTTCGCGGGTAAACGACTAATTAACAGGTAATCAACCGGGAGCCTTCGTAATCGACCTTATCCGACCTAAGGCCTTAGTAATCGCGATTTTGACCTCATAATTCGTAATCTTAGTGATAAGTACGAAAACAAAGGGCAGCCTTAAGCATCTCTGTGTGAGTTTTTAGAGTTTGTTCTTGCTTCTATTCTTAGTGTTACTGTGTGCCGGACACCTAAGCAGATCTTAGAATCCTTAGGAGGTTTGGGAAATAGAAATTCCGCACTATTTCTCATTCTAGATCAGTCCTAGCATTAGGGTGTTTTAGTTTAGTTTAGAACCCCATCCCCCAGCGGTCCTACATTTAGGGTTTAGGGTTTAGGGTTTAGGGTTTAGGGGGGGTTATGACTAAGAATAAGACAGTAATATGGTTCATGTGTAATATGTTTCATGTTCATGTGTCATGGTTACTACCACCCTGACGGGTGACAATCAGTAATTGATAAGTGCCGTGGGTCACGGTTAATTAATATGGTTCATGTGTCATGGTTAGGGTTTAGGGTTTAGGGTTTAGGGTTTAGGGTTTAACCATGACACATGAACCATATTAATTAACCGTGACCCATGACACTTAACCCGTAACCATATATGACCAATAAACCCATAGCCATAACCATAACACATAACACCTAAACCATAAACCCGTAAAACTTAACCACTAACCATACCCATAACCATAACCCTAAACCATAAACCAATAAGACTTAACCACTAAGCAGGACCAATTAACCCATAACCATAACCATAACACATAACCCCTAAACCATAAACCCAACCAGATTCAGTTAACCCATAACCATAACCCATAATTAACCCCTAAGCCATAAACCCATACCACTTAACCCCTAACCATGACCAAAAAACCTATAACCCCTAAACCATAAACCCATAACACTTAACCCTTAGCCATGACCAATAAACCCATAACCATAACCATAAGACATAATTAACCACTAAACCATAACCTATATCGGTTAACCATAATAGTTTACCATAACCAATTACCCATACACATAAATTTTAACTCCTAACCGTAACCTATATCCGTTAATCTGTAATACTTTACCTTAGCACATGAGCCATAACCATATATAACCCATATCCGTTGAATAGTTAATTGATTATAACCCATGACCCATATATAACCATAACCTATAATAGTTGGCCACAATCATAACCCATATCCCTTAACCCATAATAGTTGACTACAATCATAACCCATATCCGTTAAACCGTAATAGTTGACCTCAATCGTAACCCATATCCGTTAAACCATAATAGTTGACCATAACCATAACCGTTAACATGTAATATTTGACCATAACCCATGACCCATAACCATAACCCATATCCGTTAACCTGTAACTGTTTACCGTACGTATATGCAAATCATAAACCCTAACCCCCATAAACGGATACTGAAATTCCTGAAATCATCTTCATCTTCGTCCCCAAAAAGTTAAACGCCACAAACGATTACTGTGTTCAATCGTTGAAATCATCGTTATGAGGTAAGAATGTTGATAGATTTTTCTTCTTTATCTCATGTGTTGAGTCATTGTATGTTGGGAAATTCGCTAAGTTATTGAAACTGTTGAACATGCAAAGGTAAACCTGTTAGATATGAAAAACAGTTGTAACTAACAGTTGCTGCAAGTTTTAGAACTGTTAGTTGGCAAAGTCAAAACTGTTAGAAGACCTTGAAGCTGAAGACTGTTAGAAGGATAAAGAACTGTTGTGTTCATTAAACAGTTTCTGTTGAGCTATATTTGGAAAATCCTATCTTAGAAGATATCTCGAAATACTTTGAAGATTAACAAGATTATCTCAGAAGATAGAAGATTACCTAACTGTCAACAATTCAAGGAGGATCAAGAGTCTATATATACTTCATTAGATGATCAATTGACGACGACGACTTGATCTCATTATTAAAAGCATTTGTTCTTATCGTTATTTATTTTTCTGAAAGTGTTTTAGCCTCTAAGTTTCTTGTTGAAACCTAAGAACAGTCCGTGTTCTTCGTCTAACAGAATAAGTTAGATTGGGGGTGAAGTTTGCTTTTGTAATCATTCTGGTTGGTTAATAAAACTACTGTTTGATTGAATTAATCTTTGTTTAAAACCTTCTTTAATCAATTAAGTGTGATTCCGCAACTTCTTTATTGATTGTGATCATAGTTAAAGATTAACTTTTATTTTACTCTGATTGATTATTTAAAGTTAGTTCTTGTTATTTGATATAATCTATATCCGATCCTGACATTGTACCATATAATAAACCCTAACCCCCATAAGACGGATAATGTAGTTCGTGCAAATTCTTTTCATCTTCGTCCCAAAAAAGTTAATTAAATTCCCACATGATTACTGTATTCAGTCAATGAATCATTCAAGAAGGGTTATGTTTATGCCATTTGTTTACGTCAATTACATATGTCTGTTTACAATTTATGACTTTTGTATTATGTTTATACCATTTGTTACAGAAAATCAATAAGACTTGGTAAGCCTAGAAGATATTTAGGTGCAGCTAAAGAAGTGCCAGTTCCAGTGGAAGATCCAATTCATGTTGTTGGGGTTGCTGAGGTTGCTAAAGTCGTAGTACAAGTTAAAGTTGAAGAGCCAATTCAAAGTGAAGACGATAAGGCAGCTGAAGAGGTTAATCCAGTTTGAGAAATTAAGACCAGAAGAAGAAGTCAAAGACTGTTGCTCAAGAATCTGAATAAAAGTCATGATGGTGTACTAGGGAGTTTCAAAGAGAATGCGATTATATTAGACTAGTATGGTAGTTGATGTGTCTATCTTTTCTAGATGTTTTTTTGTTTGTACATGTTAAACAATGGTTACTTTTGTAAACTGAAATCACAACAGTTTCTATCCAGAAAATGGAAATTAATTTTGGCTTTTACTATGATATTTAACTCTCTTATGTTTTGTTATCTAAATATGGTATATGAACATGGTATTATAATCTGTTTCTTTTGCTTCATTCATTTCAAGTCTTTTCTGTGAAGCTAAATATCAGTATTACATTTATCAAAACAGAAAAGTCAGTATTCCATTTAACAAAATAGAAAAGTCAGTATTCCATTTATCATGTTTGACTATCAAAAGTCAGTATTCCATGTCTATTTTGTTCCATTTTCATGCAACTGAGTTCTCTAACAGTTCCTAGGAAACTGTAATTAAGTCATTCACAATCTAAATAAATTCATATACCAAAAAAAAGTATTGGATTACATTCATAAACATTATTTAGTGATTCACAATCTAAATAACCATGGAAGTTGACTATCAAAAGTCAGTATTCCATAAACAAACTTTACAATTGAATAACCATGGAAGTTGACTATCCAAAGTCAGAATTCCATTTATCATAGTACTGTTTGGTAGGAACTGTTAGTGAACTCAGTTGCATAAATTCATGCAAAGGAGTTCCTTAACATTTCCTACCAAACAGTATTTTAGTCATTCACAAACATTAATTAAATTATTCACAAACAGTAATTAAGTCATTCAGAATCTAGTGATATATCATATACCAAAATAAGTATTAATTACATTCACCAAAAGTATTTAGTCATTCACAATCTAATTATAAATTAATCCTAATTAAATATTCTAGCAAATTTAACATAACAAATGTCCCATAAACAAACATTACAGTTGAATAACCATGCTTCTAAATTGTAAAAACCCGTATCTAGAGGATCGGTTGAAAGAATTTTGTGCTCGGTACAGGTCAGAAGGCATTCGGAGAATTGTACTGGTTTCAAATCGTCACGCCGAGGAAACATGATACTTTGTATCCTCTCTAATATCGGTGGCACAATCCGAGCTCTATCGGAACGGAAGGCGTCATTCAACATGGCAAGAGCTCCCGGTTTCCTTTCAAAGCCTTCTGCCATCTTCATCATCCCCAACAGAAACTTTGCATCCTTCTGTCCTAAGGCAGATGCATTTTGAAGCATCTCCATCCCTAACCTCTTCTGTTCTTCTTCATCAAAGTTGAACAATTTCATCTGAAATGTATAACACAAAAGTCAATTATACAAAAATTAATAAATTAAATTTAAAAAACTTAACTTTCAATAACACAAACGGTAAATTAAATATACACACAAGTTTTAAATACGTACCATTCCATCTCTATACACCACGTTTGGGTTTCCTGCTGCTCTACATCTGATGATCAGTTGACGTATATTCTCACTAAACCAGAACCTATGACTGAATAAACTCTCTACTTCCATATGTTTGTAGACCTCTTCACTATTAGAGGCCTCCAATAACATTTGGCAACTGTACGTTACAAATTTTTTTTTTATTTCTTAATGTACAAGTTAACAATATTACCAAATAGATGAAAAATTGACAGATTGTATTAGAAACTTACAGGCATTTCACTTTCAAACAATCGATGGCAGAGACTTTCCCCAAGTGTGTAATTATTTTCTCAATAACCGCCATTGAAAAACTAGTTAATCTTGTTTTTCTTACTTCAGTTTTTTGCCATTTGTTTGATGAAGTAGATGCTTCCATGGTGATCGTTGAAAATGACTGGTGATTCTAGGGTTTGAAACTGTTTGCGTTGTTTTTTTGGAGGATCAAAAGATGGTCTGCAAACGCCGATCACTGAAACGACGTACAGTGGGGAAATATGGCGCCTAGACTGTGTAGTGCATAATTACTTTATTGCCCCTTATAAATAAAATGCTATATTTGATTAGTACGGGTATTTTTGTAAAAAAACTTAATTCAAACAAACACAATCTTCTTTGACTATCAAAAGTCAGTATTCCATTATCAATTATCATAGTTTCATAGTTTGACTATTAAAAGTTAGTATTCCATTTATCATAATTCCATTTTCATTCACAAACATTAATAAAGTCATTCATAATCCAATGATCGATCATATATATATATATATATATATATATATATATATATATATATACCTAAAAATTATCGGATTACAATATTCCCAAACAGTATTTAATTTACTCATTCACAATCTAGCTAATAGTGTATCCCTAATATTCTAGCAAATTTAACAAAACAAGCTATCCAACAGCAAACTTTACAATTAAAGACCCATGGAATGTCATTATCAAAATCCCTATCTACAATACTTAGCCTTGAAGTATCTATACGGTGGTCGGGACAGCCGAAATTGTACAAACTGAAATGTATATCTTGCAAATCGTCCCGCTGAACCCTCATTATGACTTGTATCGTGTTTAACGTTCGCTTCAAAATCTCAGCTCTATCAGAAGGGAAGAAATCATTCAACATGCCAATAGCTTCCTCTTTAAGGCTGATGTCATCGCCTTCTCCCATCTTTATGATCCTTAGAACAAACTTTGCATCCATTTGTCCTAAGGCAGATGCATTCTCAAGCATCTCCTTCCCTACCCTCTTTTGTTCCTCTTCATCAAAGCTGAACAACTTCATCTGAAATGTACGTATTACACAAAATTAAAAAAAACAAAGTTTAATAAAATGTATAATTCAACTTAATTACTTCAATAGATAACAAACAGTAAATGTATACGTATATATACCATTCCATCTCTATACATGATGTTTGAGTTTCCTGCTGCTCTACATCTGTTGAGGAGCTCACTTCTACCCAGGCTAAACAACCCTCTCCTCACCCTTTGTATACTATCTACTTTCATTCTTCTGTAGACCTCTTCGCTATCAGAGGCCTCCAAAAAAGCGCGGCTACTGTAATAATTAAGATACAAAAAAAATTTATTTCTTAATGTACAAGTTAACAATATTACCAAATAGATGAAAAAATAGACAGATTGTATTAGAAACTTACATGCATTTGTACCGCACACAATCGATGCCAGAGACGACCCCCAAGTGCACAAAAATTTACTCCATAACTCCCATAGGAAGATCACTTAATGTTGTTTCTATTTTTTCAGTTTTTTGCTGTTTGTTTGAAGTAGAAGCTTCCATTGTGATCGTTGAAAATGACTAGTTACACTAGGGTTTGAAACTGTTTGGGTTGTTTTTTTGGATGATCAAAAGATCGCCTGTAAACGCCGATAACTGAAACGACGTGCAGGTGCAGTACGTGGGGAAATATGTCGCCTAGACTGTCTAGTGTGTAAAATTACTTTATTGCCCCTTATAAATAAAATGCTATATTTGATTAATAAGGGTATTTTTGTAAAAAAACTTAATTCAAACAAACACAATCTTCTTTGAAAAATCAACCGGTGAGAGTAAATGATCTTTTCCTTTTTAAATTACACAATAACAACAACAATACCCAATCCCGCAAGAAGCGGGGTATGGGGAGGTGGGATGTAGACAATCATACCTCTACCCGTAGGTAGAGAGATTGCTTCCTAGAAAGACCTCCGGCAATATAAAAAAAGATAGAACAAAATAAAAATAAAAATAAAATAAAATAATAATATAGTAAAAATAATAACAATAAGAATAAGTACATTAAAAATAAAATAAAGAACAACGTAAAAAAAGGGAGAAAAAAAGAAAGAAAGAAAAAAATAAAAAAATAAAAAATAGAGAGAATATATGTATAAGTTTTTTAAATTAAACACACATTAATTACGGATAATTCTTTTAACCGGTTTGTCTCTAATTAAATACGCTGCAAAGAGTATATGATATTCGAAGGCTTCAATCCCTAAATTTCCATCTGTTTCATCCAGTTTAATTCTTCTTTATTTCTTGTTCTTTGACATTTTTAAACATGGACAAGTCTTGGATGGGTACAAATAGGACCATGAGACCTTATTTTGAAGGAGTATCAGAGTTTATTAATTACGCATTACAGAACTTGACGAAGATGAGGAACACTGACCCACGAGTGAATAAACAACATCTAAAAATGCCATGTCCGTGTTCCAAATGTTTAAACCACATAGAGCATAAAGTGGAGGAAGTGCATCACCATTTTTTCAGCAATGGGATTGATCTAAACTACACGAAGTGGATTAAACATGGGGAAAAGGATGAGCCATCAACAAGTGGGCCAAAACCTGACAATGTTACAACAGAGTTTGTTGAAAACACGGAATTTGGTTAACAAATTTCAACAGATGGACCAGAAACAGTAGAAATGGTTAATGCTACTAAAGATAATTTTGATGAGGAAGACCATGTCAAGTTTCAAGAACTATTATTAGACGCAGAGAAACCACTTTACAAAGGATGTCCTGACTTTACAAAGTTGTCTGCAATAGTCCAACTACTCAACTTGAAGAGCAAGTACGGATGTTCAGATAAGTTCTTTACTGAGTTACTAGGATTGTTAAAAAAGATGCTCCCTGATGGTAACGAATTGGTGGAAAACACTTATGAGGCCAAAAAATATATGAAATTAATGGGGTCAGGATACAGAAAGATATATGTATGTATCAACAACTGCCTTCTTTACTGGAAGGAGGACGAGAAATTGACTGTGTGTTGAACTTGTGGGATATCAAGATGGAAGGTGGATAATAAGACACATAAAGTGTACGAAAACATTCCAGCAAAGGTAATGTGGTACTTCCCAGTTATACCAAGACTGCAACGACTCTTCAAGATACAAAGTATTTCAGAAGACTTAACATGGCATGCGACAAGGAGGATAACAGATGTAGTTTTACGTCACCTGGCAGATTCACAGGCATGGCGTACCATAGATGAAAAATTCCCCTAAATTGGTAAGGATTCAAGAAATCTACGGTTAGGAATATCGGCTGATGGAGTTGACGTTAACAGAGGAAATAGGCATCACAGTGTATGGCCAGTCTTAACTGTCATATACAACCTTCCTCCATGGTTGTGCATGAAAAGAAAGTTTATCATGCTTTCGGTATTAATATCAGGATACCCAGGAAATGATATTGATGTTTTTTTGGAACCATTAGTTGATGATCTGCAATGCTTATTCGAGGAAGGTGTTGATACATATGATGCTTCTACAAAAGAAAACTTTAATCTACGTGCCGCCGTTGTGTTATGGACAATAAATGATTACCCTGCACTTGGTACATTATGTGGCTGCCTATGCAGTGGATTCAAAGGTTGTGTAGTATGTGGGAAAGATACCTATTGTGTTAGATTTCCTGCCTCATCAAAACAAAGTTATGCTGGTCACAGACGATATCTACCATATAACCATCCGTTCAGAAAGCAAAAGAAGGCGTTTAATGGACAACAAGAACTTGGCCACTCTCCAAATCTAATGTCCGGGGAACAAATATACAACAAGGTACAACATATTGAAAATAAGTGGGGAAAAGGAAAACAAACAAACAATAAGACATCAGAAAACCAAGAAGATACGAGAGGCAGAGGTGGGAAGATTCAAAAGCCGAAAAGAAAAAGAAAACAAGCAGATGGTAGTTCAAGCCAAGTAAATGAAGAAAACGGTTCGTATTGGAAGAAATTCAACATTTGGTATCGAAAACTTAGGTATTGGAGGCATAATTCTGTTCAACATTGTATTGATTTCATGCATATCGAAAATAATGCTGGTGAGAGTCTAATCGGAACTTTGCTAAATGTTCCGGACAAAAGATGGACTGAATACTTGATTGGATCTGGTTGAGTTAGGTATAAAACCAGAGTTGTTTGCTAGGCATGAAGCAGACAAAACAACACTACCTCCAGCAGGTTACACATTACGAATGATGAAAAAGACATATTTTGTGAAACATTATACAACATCATGGTACCACAAAGCTATTGTTCAAATTTCTCTAGTTTGGTCAGCCTAAAGGAAAAGAAGCTCATTGGCCTTAAATCGCATGACTATCACATGCTAATGCAAGAGTTTTTGCCCATTTTAATTCGTTCAATAATGCCTCAAGCCACACGATATGCTATTATCAGTTTTTGCTTTTTCTTTAAATCGATATGTAGCAAAGAGATCACATTACAAGAACTAGATAAGATGCAAGAAGAACTCTGTGTGACACTGTGCCTTCTGGAGAAATTCTTTCCTCCGTCATTTTTTGTTATTATGGTCCATTTGACTGTGCACCTAACTAGGGAGGTAAAGTTATGTGGTCCTGTATACTTTCGGTGGATGTATCCCTTCGAAAGATGTATGAAGGTTATTAAAGTACATGTGCGAAACAGAAATAGACCAGAGGGATGCATTGCTGAGGAGACTATTGCAGAAGAAACAATTGAGTTTTTCAGCGAATATAAAAAATCAATGAAAACTATTGGTATCCCACCTGATAAACATGAAACTGATGAAGATGAGGAAGGAAAACCAATGTCGGCCGGCAAATTAAGTGGAGTTTCTGCGGAACACTTTCAGAAAGCACATTTGTATGTAATACAGAATACAGATGAAATTGTTCCGTATATTGAGTAAGTATTACTAACACATTTCTATTTTGTTACTTATAATGTTCTATCATATATAATAATTAATCAAACACCTTGTTTCAGGCGACACAAGCAGCTTTTAGAAACATAAAACCCGGGTAAACGAATAGCATTGCTGGAGAATGAGCACAGTAAATCTTTTGCTAATTGGTTAGGCAATGAGGTAATCCGTATGTTATTTATAGTTGTTGTTTGTTGTTCCTTAAATTTGAAGCTCATATATACTTGTAATATGTATAAAATTCAGGTTGCGAGAGAGTTAGTGATCTCCAAAGAAAGTGTATCAGAAATCGTAAGGTGGATTTCACATGGACCACGCGCCACCGTAGTTAAATACGACGCATATAACATCAATGAGTATGCATTTCGTACAAAATCTCGTGATGGAAGGGTTTACCAGAACAGTGGGGTTAGTGTTGAGGCAATAGATCTGCACATATCCAAAGAAGTTGCAACCACAAGACAAATATTTTATTATGGGGTTTTACAAGAAATATAGGTACTAGATTATCTTTTCAGGAAAATTCCTATTTTCAAATGTGATTGGGTTAATCATAGAGCTGGTGAAGTCAAACACGATACTAATCTTGGTTATACATTGGTTGACATGAATAATTTAGGCCACAAGGTTGATCCGTTCATATTAGCCTCACAAACACGACAAGTATTTTATGTGAAAGATCATTTAGATAAAAAACTGTCTATTGTATTTAAGACACCTCCCAAGAATTACAAAGATACATATGACAAAGTTGATGAGGAATTTAGTACTGTCATTCACCCGCACAATGATAACATATTGCCACATGTAGATCGACGTGACTTGGGTAATGAATCACGAGACGATTACTATGGAACTGACTGTGGCGGTATTGTTATACGCAAATTGAAGTGAACAATCTCTTGGTGAAGTTGGCACACTCTAAAGTTCATTGTATTTTTTGCTTAAGTCATATAGATGATAAATTGTATTTTTAGTACATATATTGCCATTTATTACTTGCAAATTACCATAATATATTCAAAATCTGTTGATCATAACAGAAACAAAATATTAGATTTACAACAGTTCCCATTTTATCTGTGTCAAGTCAACAAAACGGCAACTGACTTCAAAATAATTCACATTTTGACTATCTAAAGTCAAAATTCGGGGAAATGGGATATTAATCAGGTCAATTCAGTAAAATGTTTCATACTGTTTTAGCACCTTTTCATCCTATTTTTCCTGCACTTTTGCCTCTATTTTTTGGTATTTATATTCCTTCCAATATATTACATCTGTTACACGAATATACATCCTTTCCATCTATTATAAATATTTCATCTTCCATCTGTTTCACGAATATACTGCCCTTTCATCTGATTTCATTCCCAAAAAATGGATGTTCCTGAATCGAAAAACCCTTCAAACCGCAACAGAAAAAAAAGTACACATACTTTAGTTTCTTGATGAAAGAGGTTGATCAATACATCTTGAAGGACAAGAAAAGACTTGCAGATGTTGAAATGGCTATTGCCGATATTCAGATGAATATAGATGAATTGAATCTCCGCATTTCTCAGATTAATTCTGAATCGAAGATTTCGGTTTTCGACAGGGCCCATATTGATTTTCTTAATTCTCAATTGGCTCATCACACAAGTATGTATGCTACGAATAACCAAATACGTGAGTAGATTATCAAGTCTCTTGACTCTCAAAACTTGTACTCTGACAGGCTTGTTGATTATCTAGATTAGTTTTTTTTCTTTTTTATAATCTGTCTCTTGATGTAATGTTTTGAAAATTCACAGATGTTAATCAATGAATATTGTCTGTTGTTTGCTGTAATATTCGTTGTTTGTGTAGTTCAATTGAAAACAAACAACATCCTCTTTTGAACTAACCAAAACGATTCCCAATTTCGAATTCAAAACGGTTCCAATTTTGACTTTACAAGATTTCCCATTTTGACTATCTAAGTCAAACTTGGGGGAAATGAATTATGAATATTTTTAATTTATGTGACCATATGTACTGGATTTTGGCTACACTTAACTCATGTGTGACAAACTCAACTCTATGATTTAGACACATAAATAATTACTTCAAGTGACCATATATAGACTCATGATTTAGACACACATACACTTAATATGTGACTAAATATCAAATTTAATTAACTGTTTAATTTTGAAAATACACGATAAACTTTAGTCACAATGTATAAGTTATTTGACCATATGTACCGTATTTTGGCTACACATAATCATGTGTGACAAACTCGATTCTATGATTTAGACACATAAAAAATTACTTCATGTGACCATATGTAGACTCATGATTTAGACACACAAACACTTAATGTGGCCATAAACAACATTTAGATACACATCTGTCATGATGTGTGGCTGTTATAAAGCCATATAGTCACACATGATCGTGCTAGAAATAAATGTGACTATATACTTTACCTTTTGGCCCCGTTAAACTTTAGACACACATAATGAGTTGCGTGACCATATGTACGATTTTGGCTACACTTAACACATGTGTGACAATTTCGATTCTACGATTTAGACACATAAACAATTACTTAATGTGACCATATGTAGACTCATGTTTAGACACACAAACACTTAATGTGGCCATAAACAGCATTTAGATACACATCTGTCATGATGTGTGGCTATTATAAAGCTATATAGTCACACATGATCGTGCTAGAAATAAATGTGACTATATACTTTACCTTTTGGCCCCGTTAAACTTTAGACACACATAATAAGTTGCGTGACCATATGTATGATTTTGGCTACACTTAACACATGTGTGACAATTTCGATTCTATGATTTAGACACATAAACAATTACTTCATGTGAACATATGTAGACTCATGATTTAGACACACAAACACTTAATGTGGCCATAAACAGCATTTAGATACACATTTGTCATGATGTGTGGCTATTAGAAAGCCATATAGTCACACATGATGGTGCTAGAAATAAATGTGACTATATACTTTCCCTTTTGGCGCCGTTGAACTTTAGACACACATAATAAGTTGTGTGACCATATATACGATTTTGGATACACTTAACACATGTGTGACAATTTCGAATCTATGATTTAGACACATAAACAATTACTTCATGTGACCATATGTAGACTCATGATTTAGACACACAAACACTTAATGTGGTCATAAACAGTATTTAGATACACATTTGTCATGATGTGTGGCTATTAGAAAGCCATATAGTCACACATGATGGTGCTAGAAATAAATGTGACTATATACTTTCCCTTTTGGCGCCGTTAAACTTTAGACACACATAATAAGTTGCGTGACCATATGTACGATTTTGGCTACACTTAACACATGTGTGACAATTTCGAATCTATGATTTAGACACATAAACAATTACTTCATGTGACCATACATGGCATTTAGTCACAGTAATTCAAGTGTGTGACAAACTTTTGTCACAATAAATTAAGTGTGTGACCATTTATGGCATTTAGTCACGTTTTCCAAATTCATATGTGGCTAAATAATCATCTAAAAAATAGCTGTAACCTTTAGCCACATAAATATTTGATGTGTGGCGATACATTACCGAATGGTTACATGATCCGAGTTCATAAGTGACTAACTAATAACGAGGAACTTATTTTCGTACCTTTAGTCACATAAAAATTCGAACGTGTGGCTGTTTAATTCCGACTATGTGTGACCAAATCGCAGATTGGTACTAGTGCATGTATATGTTTGTTCAAAAGTAACTGAGCATGCATGCAATATATTATACTTATATATTTGTTTTTAAGAAAAATCGTACACTCATTCAATGAATATATACATTTTATGCGAGTAAATAAGTATTGCATGCATATATTGTTTTTAAGTAAATATGCACGCTCATATGTAATATATAGTTTTTAAATAATTTTTGCACACATATAATATGAAATTTATATATATATATATATATATATATATATATATATATATATATATATATATATATATATATATATATATATATATGCATGAATATCTTGAAATAAATAGATAATTATACTTGCATTTAGTATATATCTATGTATAATGATGTATATGTGCATGTATTCATAAATATATAATTACTTTAGAAAAAAAAAACAAAAAAAAAAATAGAAGATTATTTTGTTTCACCATCATGCTCTTGTAAATATATATATTATGTATTTTTAGTTTTTGATGTTCTTGGAGTTCTTGTTCATCACCTACCACTTTCACCACTCTTTTGCATCATAAAAATAAACAAAATATAGAGATAAGCACATGCATGTATTTATTTTTCCATACAACATTTGGTAGGATAAGTTCATACATCAAATAGTAGGATAAAGTCCATACATCAAATGGTAGGATAAAGTCCATACTTCAGATCCTAACATTCATGTGTTTATCTACTTATTATCTTGATTTTTTCATGGATCACGAGTTTTTAGTGTGTAATCTACCCTTAGAACACTAAGGTTCTTATATTCAAGAAGATAAGGAAAGAAAAAGATAATGAAGATGGTGGGTTATTGTTAAGAACAAAAAGATTCAAAAACTAGTGCTAGGGATTTGTGATTATACCTTCAAGAAGACACCAACAAGTATGAAAATGTGATTTCTCCTTGAACTCCTTTTATTTTAATTGATGATAATATTAGAGAGAGTAAGGGAGTAACGAAGTAAGTAAGATTGAAAGTGGTGTGAAAAATGAAGGGGAGGAGGTTGATATTTATAGGAGAAAAAGAGAGAGAGAGAGAGAGAGAGAGAGAGAGAGGGTAGGGTGGTGAGGTCGTGATGATGATGGTGGTGATGGTGTGTGTAAGTAAGAAAAATGATGGTGGGTGTTGGGTTTGACTTTTTGTATATTAATATAATTTATTATATACATGTTTTATTTTTATTTTATTTTATTAGTTTATTTATTTAGACGGTGATTTATAATTATTGTGGTCATTTTTTTTAGAATTCTCGGCTTAACGTCGGGATTTTTATGAGGACTAGGAATTTTGTTCATTTAATTGAGCTACGTAAAATATTTCTAATTTATCGAGACCTAGTAAACTTTAAGTTAAAGCTAACCGTTTATGATTTTGGTGACGGCTGTCACAGTCTCCCCTTGTTAGAGAAATTTCGTATCGAAATTTACTTTGTGCCATCTTTATTACAGAGGTGAGGATATTTATGCTTCATCTAATCCTCACGCTCCCAGGTGTATTCGGGTCCGTGTTTTGAACTCCATCAAACTTTTAAAATGGGAATTTTGCTTCACCCAAGCTGTTTGACTTCCCGGTCTAAAATCTCGATTGGTTCCTCCGTGAAACATAATTGTTCACTGAGTTGAACTTCTTCTAATGGTACTACCAATGAGTTGTCAGACAAACATTTCTTGAGATTCGATACATGAAACATATCGTGAATAACTCTCAATTCTGATGGTAGGTTTAGTTTATACGCTACTGGACCAATTCTTTCAACAACCTCAAATGGACCAATATATTGGATGCTTAAGTTCCCTTTCTTTCCAAAACGAATAATGCCTTTCCATGGAGATACTTTCAAAAGTACTTTATCCCCAACTTGGAATTCTAAAGGCTTTCTTCTGTTGTCCGCATAGCGTTTTTGACGATCCTGTGCCGCCTTGAGCCTTTCCTTGATGATAGCGATCTTATTGGTAGTCTACTGAATGATATCGGGCTTAATCAACTATCGATCACCAACTTCTACCCAGCTCAGAGGAGATCGGCACTTACGTCCATACAGTGCTTCATACGGGGCACACTGTATGCTAGTGTGATAGCTGTTATTGTATGAAAACTCAACCAAGGGTAGGTGAGTATCCCAACTCCCTCCAAAATCTATCACACATGCCCGTAGCATGTCTCTAGGGTTTGTATGGTTCTTTCTGACTGTCCGTCGGTTTGTGGGTGGTAATACGTACTTAAATCAATCCGTGTACCTAACACTTTTTGCGGTCATTGGCAAAACCGAGATGTAAATCGATTATCTCTATCCGAAATTATAGAAATAGGTACGCCATGTCGTGTCAAAATCTCATTGATATATATCCGGGCAAGCTTTTCCATCTTGTAATCTTCGTGGATAGGAAATAAATGTGAAGACTTAGTAAGTCTATTCACTATGACCTATATAACATCATGAGCTCTTGCTGTCCTTGGCAGCTTGGTAATGAAATCCATTGTTATTTGTTCCCATTTCCACTGCGGGATTTCAGGTTGTTGCAGTAACCCATACGGCTTCTGGTGTTCTGCCTTTACTTTCGCACATGTTAGGCATTTCCCTACGTATGTGGCGACATCCTTATTCAAGCCCGGCCACCAATAATACTCCTTAAGATTCTTATATATTTGATCAGCTCCGTGGTGTATGGAGTACCTTGACTGATGAGCTTCATCCAAAGTAGTAGCCCTTATGTTGTTGTATTTCGGAATCCACACTAGGTTCGCGAAATAGTGTGCTCCATCAGTCTTGGTTACGAGCCTGGACTCCAAGTGGTGAAGGGCTTTGTCTTGCAAATTCTTCTCCTTTAATGCCTCCTCCTGACGTACAATAATTGGACTCTTCAAACTGGTCTGAACTAACGTCCCCATTGCTCTAACCCTAGATGGCTTCACTCTTTCGTTCCTACTCAATGCGTCTTCTATCACATTGCTTTGCTAGGGTGGTACTTGATTTCACAGTCATAGTCGTTGAGTAGCTCAACCCATCTACTTTGCCTCATTTTGAGCATTTTCTGATCCAAAATGTGTTGGAGACTTTTATGGTCCATGTAGATGGTACACTTAGTGCCATACATACTTGAATTAAACACATGTGATCAGGATTTGTTTAATTAAAGTAAGATAATGGAAATCTCAACTTAGCTACATTAGTAAAATGCTTTATGTTTAAAGATTTATTTTGAAAATTTTTATTTTTGAAAACCTTCAGTTATAGTTTGTGTTTTCCCCCATAAGGAAACGACATTCTCTATAACCTTCGGCTCTAATACCAAATCTGTCACACTCGCTAAAGCGAAAACACGAGGCATCACAATAAGAGGTCTCATATCACAAGATAATAGATAATTTCCAATCATAACTGATAAAATTAAAATTTAAAAGAGAGTACGAGAATCCAAGTTACAATACAGAAATTCAAATTGTTTTTGCATGAAATAAAACAAGCGATTGGAAATTCTTTAGAAATGTCCACATGTGGCATGCTTCTTTAGTGTTGTAAGTCCTACTGACGATTTCCTGAAAGGAATGAATAAAGAAGGGTCAACTACGAGAGTTGGTGAAGACACAAGTTTTATATGCACAAAATAAAGCTTTAATGCAAGAATATTTGTGAAGGACTTTTGCCTATCAAAATGTATGAAGGAGGGAACTGTTGTCCAACCTACATATTTTGTATAGTTGATTGCCAAATTTTCTATTAGAGTATGCCCGCTGACATACGTACGCCATGTGGATCACTACCGATGATGTATGTGCCTATTGGGTCAGACACCGGAGACCTATCTCGACAGCCTATAAGATGGAGGGACCAATGGTGTCAAAAATGGGAAAGTTGAAGTGCAGTCCGCGTTAGCGGCGCTAACCTTTTAGTGTTAGCGGCGCTACACCCTAAAAGTTAGCGGCGCTAAAGCCTGACAGATTGCATGCCACTTGGTTTTCCCACCTCCACTCTTGCACAATGCATGGGCTTTCTTTTGGGAGCATGATGGCCGGTTCTTGGGGCATCCAAGTGACATCTAAGAGTTTATTTAAGCTCCTTATTATGGTCACTTGATAACCTTTTGCCTATATACACACTTGAACACTTAGTGACTTTGAGAGTGTCTTTGTGTGTGCTCACCAAGGAGTCCAAATTTCTAGAGTTTTGGGGCTGTTCTTGTGAAGAGTTCAAGGCTTTGAAGCTCTTACAAGCTTGCTAGTACAAGGAGAGAGGACATACCTGTGGTGGTCTTTATTAGAGGGAGCTTTTCATGGTTTCTAGTCATCACCACTACATCTACGAGTTTCTAGAGATAATGAGAGGGTATAATCTTCTTTCCTTCTTTTTTTCATGTTGCAAATGTTAGTCATAGAGTTTGGTCCATTTTGGGGTTTTATGCTTTATTTGCTTGTACATGTTACTTTGATTGTTGTACCTTTGCTTCCGCTTTGTTCATAGAACCCCAACAGTTGTATCAGAGCCACCTCTATGCTACATTTGCACATGGTGGCCTGAAAAACCCAAAAATGAATTTTTGTTTTCTGACCAGAAGGGTTAGCGGCGCTAACTCGTAAAAGTTAGCGGTGCTAAAGTAGCTGCAGTGCTGTTTTTTGGGTTTTAAAACTTTAAATTTATTTTTTTGGGTTTTTGGCACTATGTTGTAGTTTTTGGATTTTTTGGTCCAGAAATTAAAAAAATTTATATTTAAGTTGCCTTGTATAATGGTTGATGTATTTATATGTATATTATCATTTTGGCATGAAAATGATAATTGCATATACTTACATTATGTATTTATGGATATGTTTCATCAAAAATGGTTTGGTGTTACTAATGTATAAGTACATGGGATTTTTAGTGTCTTGAGTGTTTTGGAAAATCTTAACCACTATGCATAAGTTTACATGGTTTTGTGTGGCACACCATGTTGTTGTTCATTAGTGAATCTTGTATGTTCATGTGATGTTGGTAACCATTAGAATGCCCTAGACCTTGTAGATGTTTGGTTGTATTATTTATTATTCATTCATTTGGTGACTTTAAGTCACATGGTTTGTAATAATAATTAAATTTATTTATTTGGTATTAATTTGTATTTGTGGCTTGCATGCCATTTAAATATTCCATATTATGTATTTGTACTAGAAAATAGGAAATTGTGGCTTGCATGCCATTTACTTAATTTTCTATGTAATTGTAATTTGGAGCAACAATCGGAGTTTATGGAGTGACGGCTTGGCGAACACGAATCCGGGAGGCCCAATGGAGGTAGCGGGTTTAATGGGAGCACATCCAAAGTCAAGGAAGATGTGACCTTAGATGACTTTTTTTTCCCGTAGTGGCTCACGGGAAAACATATAGGTTTTAGGGGCATGGTTACCAACTAGAATATGTGTATGCATGTGATGGTTTTATTGTTGGCGTTTCAAGGGCAAGCAACGGAAACAAAGTACAACATATAAAGCCCATGGTACAAGCAAATAAAGCACAAAACATGAAATCCCGCTAATGGACAAAAATCTATGTTAAAAGAAATGCAACATGAAAAGGGAGGTTAGAAATTATACCAGCCTCCTTAGCTCAAGAAAACTTCAAGTGTTGAGGTGGTGATTCTCCAAGAACCGAATGTCACTATTGGTGTATACCCCGAGAACACGCCAAACCTCTTGTGCTAGCAAGATTGTGTGATTCTTCTCTCCAGAAAATCACTTAAGAACAACAACAAGCACTAGTATTTCTGGAACCTTTCTTGCTCACACTCTCTTCAAGTCTTAACCACTTAAGAGAACTTGTGTGTATGTGTTATATGGCCAAGAGTACAAATGAACACCAAATGAGTCCTTTTATAAACTCTCCATGACACTTCAGATGCCCTTTGGCCGGCCAAAGACTCAATGATGAGTCTTACATGCATTGGCCAAGCCTAGAGGTGATTTGACAAAAATCACATGCAGCCGTAGCGGCGCTAACCCCTTAAAGTTAGCGGCGCTATCGTGGCATGTCAGGTGATTTGACACAAAGTACATGCAGCCATAGCGGCTCTAACCCATAAGTGTTAGCGGCGCTAACACCTTATGTTTAGCGGCGCTAACGCGGCCTGCGATGTCAACTTTTGTCTTTTGTCATTTTTGGTCCCTTTTCTTTAGTTGCTGTCAGGTTTGACCCCGGTGTATGACACAATAGGCCCATACATCATCGGCAGTGATTCAAACGGTGTGTATGCATCAGTGGGCATATTCTAACAAACTCCCACTTGCACACGATGCACCATATCCTCAAATCACAGATAGAGAGCGGCCTCTAGCAAAGCATCACTGCCCCCAAGTCAGTATGAGTTTCATTATCAAAACAAAACCAGTTCATAGGAAATGGTCGTATAGATAAGTGATCTTAAACATCCATTTGTTCGCGATATCCTTGTGAACACGAGACATGGATTAAATGTCAATCTCCAGATCGTTCACGATTATGTTTCTCGATCTTGATTGGTGGTGACCAAAAGTTAAGGACATATCTGATTCTCAATCAATATTCCTCGCGCATGGCCATGCATAATTTTGGTGTTAGCTCCCAATCATCGAGGGGCCCAGGAATATCTCTCATATAAGAGAAACAAATTCCGTTGACTGTATAACCCTATACCATACTTCTTGTCTTACCTAGTCATTTCCTTTATCACAGCCAGTCACGAACTGCTTTTGAAAATGGCTAAAGCAAAGAAGAACTATGATATAGCGGTACATACATCTCATTTCTAAGGACGCAAGATATTATCATCCCAAGTTTCTCGTGACTATAATCCATGAAGTATACTTGGGTGTGGGTCTTCCAGTCACTTGAAGCTATTTTCTAGCACAGATAGGCATTGCACCTTAATTCAACTATTTTGAATTCAAGGTCATATGCTTTTCTCAGTCTTAATTCAATCTTTCTTCTATAAGATTGACCGACTGTGGAAAGTTTGAAATATAATATTTCTGGAAGTGATTAAACATGCTAAGATGGAACACAGTAAAGTCTTATGAATGTAACCGTATCACACGCATATATAATCTCTATTATATATCGAAACAAGCATATGTTACAATACTGTCTTTATCATACCCAAAATAAAGTTACATATCAAACGAACTAAATACAAAACTCAAGCCAAATCGCTAGCAAATCTTACACCTATTGCTATAGTGTGAGATTCATAAGCTTCTTGCGGTAACGGCTTAGTAAATGGATCCGCCAGGTTTCCATCCGATGCTACTCTGCTGATGACGACTTCATCACTTTCGATTACATCTCGTGTAAAGTGGTATTTGCGCAATATGTGTCTTGTCCTCTTGTGAGCTCTTGGTTCCTTTACCAAAGCCACCGCACCCTCATTGTCCCAGAATATCTCAATATGGTCCGCGATGCTTGGAACCACTCCTAGGTTTTGGATGAATTTCTTCATCCACACGGCTTCCTTAGAAGCTTCACTTGCCGCTATGTATTCCGACTCAGTAGTCGAATTAGCCACCGTGTCTTTCTTTGAGCTCCTCCAGCTGACAGCACCACTATTCAACAAGAATACAAACCCCGATTGTGATCGGCAACCATCCCTGTCTATTTGGAAGCTAGCATCCGAGTAACCCTTTACTCTCAGTTCTTCTTCCCCACCATATACCAAGAACATCTCTTTCGTACGCCTAAGGTATTTGAGAATGTTCTTTATGGCTCTCCAATGAGGTTCCCTGGGATTCGCCTGATATCTACTAGTCATGCTTAAAGCACATGACACATCAGGACGAGTGCATAACATGGCGTACATGATCGACCCCACAGCCGAAGCATATGGTACTCGCTTCATTACTTCTATCTCCTCTTGGGAGGTAGGACATGATTCTTGCTCAATGTCAAGCCATGCAACATAGGGAGGTTTCCTTTCTTGGATTCCTCCATGTTAAAGCGTCTCACAACCTTATCTATGTATGCACTTTGAGAAAGCCCGAGCAGCCTTCTAGATCTATGTCTATAGATCTTGATCCCTAGAATACAGCTCGCATCCTTTAGATCCTTCATTCAAAAGCAACTCCCTAGCCAAGCTTTAACACTCCTTAGGCTAGGGTTGTGATTTCCAATGAGTAGAATATCATCTACATATAGGACTAAGAAGACAATTGTGCTCCCACTAGCCTGACATATACACATGGCTCATCTTTGCTTTTCGAAAATCCAAATTCTTTGATTTTCTCATCAAAGCATAGATTCCAGCTTCGAGATTCTTGTTTGAGTCCATAAATGGACTTCTTTAGTTTACAGACCTTGTTTGGATACTTTGGATGTACAAAACCATCAGGTTGTGTCATATACACCTCTTCGGAAAGCTTCCCGTTAAGGAAGGCGATTTTAACATCCATTTGCCATATTTCATAATCATGAAATGCAGCAATAGTTAGAAGTATCCGGATAGACTTCAACATTGCCACTGGGGAAAAAGTTTCATCATAGTCTATACCAAGTGTCTGAGTGAAACCCTTCGCCACTAGTCGGGCTTTGAAGGTGTCCAAGGTTCCGTCTATGCCGGTCTTCTTCTTGAAGACCCATTTACACCCTACGGGTTTAACCTCGGGCGTAGGATCAACCAGTTCCCAAACCTGGTTATCCGACATGGAATGCATCTCGTTTTTCATTGCTTCGCTCCACTTTGCAGACTCAGGGCCTGCTATGGCTTCCTTGTAGTTTGTGGGCTCATCATAGTCCATTACTAACTCGCTGCCCTCAGATATGTGGAATCCATATCTCTCTGGCTCATGACGAGTTCTACTAGAATGCCTTGGAATAGGCAATGAACGAGTGTGTACTGCAGCATTTTCTTGCTCAGTTTCAACCATCTTAGGTTGAGTGCTAGTGCCAACCTCATGTTTTTTATCAGTTGACCCTTGATCTTCCTCAAGGTCAATTTCCTTATTGCCTTTTTGCTTGGATAACATTTTTCTTTCTAGGAAAAATGCCCTTCAAGCAAGAAATACTTTGTTCTCAGAAGGTTTATAGAATAAATATCCAACACCGGTAGGAGGATATCCGATAAAGTAACACCTTTCCGAGCGAGGTTCAAGTTTATCTTCGGCCTCACGTCTCACGTAGGCTTGACAACCCCAAACTCGTAGGTATGAAAGTGTCGGCTTCTTAGTATGCCACATTTCATATGGTGTTTTCACAACTTTCTTGGTTGGTACGAGGTTAAGGACTCTTACCGCCGTTTCTAGAGCATATCACCAGAAACTAATAGGTACCTCCGTTCGACTCATCATAGACCTTACCATATCTATTAAAGTCCGGTTCCTCCTCTCAGCGACCCCATTCAATTGTGGAGTCCTTGGAGGTGTTAATTGTGAAATGATTCCAAAATTCCTAAGATGATCGGCAAACTCGGAATTAAGATACTCTCCACCTCTATCAGACCGGAGTATCTTTATTGTTTTGCCCAATTGATTCTGAACTTCGTTTTGGAATGTCTGGAATACCTCAAAGGTTTCATGCTTGTGTTTAACAAGGTAGACATATCCATACCTACTATAATCATCTATAAAGGTTACGAAGTATCTTGAGTAGTTTCTTGTGACATGCTTGAAAGGTCAACATACATCAGTATGCACAATATCCAATAGGTCCTTTCCCCTCTCACTTGATCCCGTTAAGGGTGCTTTTGTCATCTTGCCTAATAAGCAAGATTCGCATACATCACTTGACCCGTGGTCAAATGATTCCAAGATCCCATCCGCTTGGAGCTTGGTGATGCAGGTCTTGTTTATGTGGCCAAGACGATTACGCCACAAAGAGAACTTGTCCAAACCATTTTTGGACTCAGAATCAATATTCATGATAGATTTTCTAGATTCAATGTATGCATTTGCCTCATATATGCCATGACACCGTGATGCTTTAAAATAAACAATATAATTTTTAAAGCAAGTAATTGTACCATCAATAAAATTGAAGTTAAAACCGTCGCCATACAATGCGTGAAAAGAAATAATGTTTCTAGCCACATAGAGCGAAAATCATACATTCTTTAACAAAATGGAATTTCCGGTCTTGAAATGAAGCTCCAAGTCTCCTCTTGCTTCTACTTGGATAATTTCTGAATTTCCCATTACAAGATCCAGCTTTCCCCGCTCCATGCTCCTACTTGTCCTTAGCACCTGCACCATATTACATATGTAAGTGCCACAACCGGTATCTAAAACCCAGCCTTTAGAAGTAGAAGTTTGATGCAATTCTATCCTGAACGTACCTGAACAGTCGGGTCCCGATATGCTCATCGCCTTGAGCTTATTGAGCCCCTCAAGGTACTTTGGGCAGCTTCAGCGGTAATGGCCCTTGCCCCTACAAGAGAAGCATTGGGCATCCTCCGGGGTCTTGGCTTGGGGAGCTTTCCCCTTGCCTTTACCGTCGAAGGTAGGGTTGGGCTTGGTTTCACCAATCTTTCCCTTACCCTTCCCTTTGGAAGAGTTGCCCTTCTTTTTCTTCTTCGTGATACGGCCCTCCCGGATAGCCAAGACGGAAGTGGAAGAAGAGGATGGCTTGTTCTTGGTCATGCTTGCTTCCGCAGTTTTGAGCATGCCATGCAACTCCATCATGGTTTTATCCATGCTATGCATATGATAACTCATGACGAATTGATCATATGCACTGAGCAGGGATTGAAGGATCAAGTCGACCGCCATCTCCCTCCCCATGGTAAAACCCAACTTCTCCATGCGCTAAATGTTTGCTTTCATCCGCAAAACATGAGCGCTCACATTCCCGCCTTCTTGGAGCTTGCATGCAAGGATGGACTTGAAGCATTCGTACCTTTCTTGCCTCGCCTGCTGTTGGAACATGTCCTTCAAGCTGCACGATCAAGTCGTAAGCACTCAAGTGCTCCATTTGCTTTTGCAAATCGGAGCTCATGGTGCTCAACATTAGGCACGTAACTTCTTCAGTCTCTTTGACGCGTTTATCATGCGCCTCTTTGACCGCCCTTGAAGCATTGCTCGTAGGTGCCTCGGGTAGGGGTTCCTCAATGGTATGCAAATTTCCTTCATAGCGTAGGATAAGCCTCAGCTGCCTATGCCAATCCATGAAATTGCTACCGTCGAGTTTCTCCTTCTCAAGGAAAACTCGGAGATAAACGTTGGTGGTGGTGTTGTTTGCGCTTATTGATGCCATCTAAAATTGCAAAGTAGATTTTAGTTAGTTTGATATTTTATCTTGTTAAAATAATTTACCCATAAAGAATCATCTTAACAAGGCTAAAAACCGTATTTCATCCTACCATGTGACGGGGTTACCGCGGATCACATGATAAAACTATTTTGGTCGGCAACCATTTTGCCAATTGCAACTTCCATTGCAATCCTTAGCACCTTGCGGGATCCTACGACAACCAAGGGTCGTTTGACATGTTTGATCCCTTCTTGCACCAATTTTAAGTCTTGAAATTTTGGTTAACTCGTGCTAACCTCGACAATTAACCAAGACTTCAAACCTAAAATTGCAAATCGTCCGTCAAGACATACGGTAACAAACTCACCAAAGTTGGCTCGTGCTAAGCTCGATAACCAAAATTGTGAATTTGCCACACTCACCTTCCACACAGTTTTATGAGAATTGGCTCGTGCTAAGCTCGACAACCAAATCCCATAAGACTAGATTCGGGTGGTATCGACTTACGGATGGTGCATGATTTACGTTTTATGGAAAGACGGGCTTTTGTTTCCGGTTTGGTTTTAGATTAACTTATTAGTGACAAATCCTAATTTCACTAGGTGAGTTAATCTTGTATGTGAGCGCGCGAGAGAATTGTAAACCATTTTTAGCAATCTCTTGTGATTTTGTTAATTTTCAAAAAATTATCTAGCATGCGAATCCTAAGCAATCCATGCTTACAAAATCACATCACACGCATAATATACTATAATTGGTGACACTTGCCATAAAACCCTATGTGTTCTTCCCGTGAGCAGAACGGGAAGAACATGGTCAATTCTAGGGACAAAGTCTTTAATGCGAGCTCCGCTAAAGCCGCCATCTCTATTGGATTTCATCGGCTTTATGGACACCTTGCTCCATCTTCCTTGACCCCTTCTTGTGTTTCTTCATCCACCAAAATTACAATACATACAATAGAATAAAAATGGCATACAAGCCACAATATTCCTATCTATCTATTACAATTACATGGATGAATAAAATGGCATGCAAGCCACATTATTATTACAAATTTATCAAATGAATAATAATACAACCACAAATGCATCCAAACACACAATCAACCACAAGGCCAGGGCAAGGTCACCAACTTATAAATCCACATACAACCAAACATATTTGATAGCTACTGGAATAAAAAATTATAACAAGAAATAAGAAATTCCAGAAGCTCAAAATATAGCCAAAAACCCGAGACTCAAAACTGTTTTAAACTTAAAAACTAAAACTGTCCAGCACCTGTAGCGCCGCTAACTTTAGAAGTTAGCGCCGCTACCAAAGGTTTAGCGCCGCTACAGTAGTTTGACAGAAAACAAACATTTCGATTTCGGGTTTTTCAGGCCACCATGTGCATAACTAACATAGAGGTGGCTCTGATACCACTGTTGGGGTTTCAAGGGCAAGCAACGGAAGCAAAGTACAACATATAAAGCCCATGGTACTAGCAAATAAAGCACAAAACATGAAACCCCCACTAATACACCAAACTCTATGTTAAAAGAAATGCAACATGAAAAGGGAGGTTAGAAATTATACCAGCCTCCTTAGCTCCAGAAAACTTCTAGTGTTGAGGTGGTGATTCTCCAAGAACCGAATGTCACTATTGGTGTATACCCCGAGAACACGCCAAACCTCTTGTGCTAGCAAGCTTGTGTGATTCTTCTCTCCAGAAAATCACTTAAGAACAGCAACAAGCACTAGTATTTTTGGAACCTTTCTTGCTCACACTCTCTTCAAGTCTTAACCACTTAAGAGAACTTTTGTGTGTGTGTTATATGGCCAGTACAAATGAACACCAAATGGGTCCTTTTATAAACTCTCCATGACACTTCAGATGCCCCTTGGCCGGCCAAAGACTCAATGATGTGTCTCGCATGTATTGGCCAAGCCTAGAGGTGATTTGACAAAAAGCACATGCAGACGTAGCGGCGCTAACCCTTAAGGGTTAGCGGCGCTAACCACTTAAAGTTAGCGACGCTATCGCGGCCTGTCAGGTGATTTGACACAAAGTACATGCAGCCTTAGCGGCGCTAACACCTTATGGTTAGCGGCGCTAATGCGGCCTGCGATGTCAACTTTTGTCTTTTGTCATTTTTAGTCTCTTTTCTTTAGTTGCTGTCAGGTTTGACCTCGGTGTATGAACCAATAGGCCCATACATCATCGGTAGTGATTCAAACGGCGTGTATATATCAGTGGGCATATTCTAACATTTATTATATATTGTTTATGCATGAGTTGTAGGACTATTGCATGCTAGACAATTTTTTGATCAATAATAAAACCCAAGAGTTTTAAAAATGGTTTAACAACTCTCGCGTGCACACTTGATTAACAAAAATGATATAAAATTGGTTTAGTATCCGCTTAGTGAAAATGCTTGGTTTCTGTCACTTTTGTTAATCAAAACTCAAAATGGTTTTTTAAACTGAAACTAAATCCCGTTTTCTAAATGTAAATCTCACACCATCCATAAGATGACACCACCCAAATCTAACCGCACAAGGGTTGATTGTCAAGCTTTAGCCAAGTCAATTTTTGCGTGAGTTGTGTGGAAGGTGCGTGTGGCAACTCGCAAGGTCGATTGTCGAGCTTTAGCCGAGTCTATTATTGGGCTAGAGTACCACCGTGTATCTTGATGGTTGATTTACGGTTTCAAATTAATATTTCATATAATCGTTGAGCTCTAGCCGAGGTTATGTAAAATATTACTTTGAGATTGGTGTGGAGGGATCAAACATGCCAAACTTGGCACAATGGTTGTCAAGTAGGATCCCGCAAGGAACTAATAGTTTCAATAATAGATTGCAATCGGTCAATGGTTGCCGGCCTAAATAGCTTTGCCACGTGATCCGCGGAAAACTCGTCACGGTGCAAGGTGAAATACGGTTCTTAGCCCTTGTTAAAATAGTTGTTTTATTAAACACTTGGGGTAATTATTTTAACAAGGATTTCAATCGAACTAACCAAATCTACTTTGCGTTTTATAGATGGCATCAACTAGCACCAACAACAACACCACCTTTTCTCTAAGGATTTTCCTTGAGAAAGATAAACTCGATGGGACCAATTGCATGGATTGGTCAAAGCAACTAAGAATAGTCCTTCATCATGAGGATAAGTTGGCCACCATTGAGGAACCCATCCCCGAGGCCACTGCATCCAACGCAAGTAGGGCAATCAAAGAGGCGTATGAAAAGCGCCTCAAAGACATCACCGAGGTTACTTGCCTCATGCTAAGAACTATGAGCTCCGACTTGCAAAAGTGAATGGAGCAGTTAAGTGCTTATGACATGATGCGCGAGTTGTAGGACATGTTCCAACAACAAGCGAAGCAAGAGCGGTATGGTTGTCTAAATGACCTACTCGGTTGCCTGTTGCAGGAGGGCGGGAACGTGTCCCACCACATTCTTAAATTGAAAGCGTTGGTGGAATGCCTCGAGAGGTTGGGATTTGCCATCGCGAGAGAGATGGTGGTAGATTTGATTCTACGGTCTCTCCCACCATCATATGATCAATTTGTTGTGAATTATCATATGCATGGGATGGATAAATCCCTAATGGAATTGCAGGGTATGCTGCGGACCGCCGAGTCCAACATGTCCAAGCAAAAGCCATCTACATCCGTTTCCCGTCTTGGCCATCAAGAAGGGTGAGTCCAAGAAGAGGAAGAAACCGGCCTCTACCCCGAAGGGTAAAGGTAAGGGTAAGGTTGGCGCACGCAAGCCGAACCCTACCGCGGAGCCAAAGCAAAAGGGTCCAATCCCTCAAGCTAAGACTCCGGAGGAGGCAGTTTGTTTCTTCTGCGGGGTCAAGGGGCACATGTGCCGGAGCTGCCCAAAGTACCTAGAGGGCTTGAAGAAGCTGCGAGCTTCGGGAGTGGGCTCTTCTACTTCTGGTACGTTTATGATTGAACTCCATCATACTTCTACCTCTAACGGCTGGGTTTTAGACACCGGCTGTGGCACTCATGTTTGTAACATTGTGCAGGTGCTAAGGGAAAGTAGAAGGATGAGAGATGGAGAGCTGGAGCTAATAATGGGGAACAAAGAGGTCGTCCCCGTATTAGAGAAAGGGAGCGTAGAGCTTACTTTTAAATCCGGCTATTCTATTAATATAAAGGATGTATGCTATTCGTCACTTGTGGCAAGAAACATTCTATCTTTTTATGCTTTGTATGATGATAGATATTCTTTTAAATTTGAAAATGGTTGGATTTCTTGTTTCAAAAATGATGTTTGTTATTTTAAAGCTTATCTATGTCGTGGTATATACGAAGCTGATGCATACATAGAAAATAATAGAGCAATCATGAACATTGATTCTGGATCCAAAAATGGTTTGGATAAGTTTTCCTTATGGCATAGTTGTCTTGGCCATATAAACAAGAAACGCATCACCAAGCTCTAGGCGGATGGGATCTTGGAATCATTTGACCTCGGGTCAAATGAAGCATGCGAGTCTTGTTTATTAGGCAAGATGACTAAGTCACCCTTTACCGGTGTGGGTGAAAGGGCTAAATGCTTGTTGGAAATAGTGCATACCGATGTATGCGGTCCTTTCAAGCATGTTACAAGGAACAACTCTAGATACTTCGTTACATTTACTGATTATTTTAGTAGATATGGACATGTCTACTTGATTAGACATAAGTCCGAGACCTTTGAGGACTTTAAGACATTCCAAAACAAAGTCCATAATCAATTGGGCAAGACTATCAAGATACTTCGCTCCGATAGGGGAGGCGAGTATCTGAGCTCGGAGTTCCATGATCATCTAGCTAGTTGTGGGATTGTTTCACAACTAACTCCTCCTAGGATGCCACATTTTAATGGTGTCGCCGAGCGGAGGAATCATACATTGTTAGATATGGTCCGATCAATGATGAGTCGCACGGATGTACCCATTAGCTTTTGGGGGTACACTCTTGAGTCGGTGGCTAGGATCCTTAACCTCGTACCGACTAAAAAGGTCCAAAAGACACCTTATGAGATGTAGCATGGAGTTGCTCCAAAGGTCACATATCTCAAGGTTTGGGAATGTCCTGCCTTCGTAAGACGAGAGGTATAGGACAAACTTCAACCTAGGTCTGACAGGTGTTACTTCCTTGGGTATCCAACCGGAGCCATGGGTTACTTGTTTTACAAGCCTTCTGAAAACAAAGTGCTTATCGCGCGAAGGGCCGTCTTCCTTGAAAGGGAGATGATACCATGCAATCCGGTGGTAAGAGGATTGATCTTGAAGAAGTTGAAGAACCCGATGGAGAAGGGACTAGAGTCTACACTAGCACTCAACCCGAAGTGGTTGAAACCGAGCAAGAGGATGCGTCGGTACCTGACTACGCTCCATTGATTCCTCGTAGGTCCGGTAAACCACGTCATGAGCCAGAGAGATATGGGTTTCTCATATCTGAGGGAGATGACTTATTGGTGAATCATGATGAACCAACCAACTACCGGGAAGCCGTAGCGGGCAGTGAGTCTGCTAGGTGGAAGGAAGCAATGGAGAATGAGATGCAATCCATGTCGGACAACCAAGTATGGGAATTGGTTGATCCTGTGCCAGGGTGTAAGACAGTGGGGTGTAAATGGGTCTTCAAGAAGAAGATCGGCGTGGATGGATCTGTAGATACCTTCAAAGTCCGACTAGTGGCTAAAGGTTTCACGCAAACTCATGGGATTGACTATGAGGAAACCTTTTCTCTAGTGGCTATGTTGAATTCTATTAGAATACTTATGGCTGTAGCTACGTACTATGATTACGATATATGGCAAATGGATGTAAAAACCGCCTTCCTTAACGAGAAGCTTAATGAAGAGGTGTTTATGACACAACCGGAGGGTTTTGTACATCCTGAGTATCCTGATAGAGTCTGCAGACTAAAGAAGTCCATTTATGGACTTAAGAAAGCATCTCGCAGCTGGGACCTGTGCTTTGATCAGAAAATCAAAGAGTTTGGATTTTCGAAAATCAAGGATGAACCATGCGTATATGTCAAGGCTAATGGGAGCGCTGTAGTATTCCTTGTCGTATATGTAGATGACATTCTACCTATTAGGAACAACGTCCCAACTTTGAAAGAAGTTGAATCTTTTCTTGGGAGTTGTTTCTCAATGAAGGATTTGGGAGAAGTGGCATATATCATGGGCATTAAGATCTATAGAGATAGATCTAAGAGGCTAATTGGCCTTAGCCAAAGTGCATATGTCGACAAGGTCTTGACGCGATTCAAGATAGAGGACTCAAAAAGGGGTAACACCCCTATGTTTCATGGAGTGACGTTGAGCAATGATCAATGTCATAGTTCCAAGGAGGAACTAGACGTAATGAAGAGGGTCCCTTATGCTTCGGCAATAGGATCAATCATGTACGCCATGCTATGCACTAGACCTGATGTATCATGTGCCTTGAGCATGACGAGTAGATATTAGGCAAATCCTAGGCAAGCCCATTGGACTGCGGTTAAGAACATTCTCAAGTATCTACGGAGGACAAAGGAGATGTTCTTAGTTTCTGGTGGCGAGGAAGAACTTAGAGTACATGGTTACTTAGATGCCAGCTTCCAAACGGATAAGGATGACTGCCGATCATAATTGGGGTTCGTGTTCCTTCTAAATGGTTGTGCTATAAGTTGGAGGAGCTCCAAGCATGACACCGTAGCTGATTCAACTACCGAGTCGGAGTACATTGCGGTTAGTGAAGCAGCTAAAGAGGCGGTATGGATGAGGAAGTTCATCCAAGACCTTGGAGTGGTTCCTAGCATATTCGACCCCATTGAAATCTTTTGTGACAATGAGGGTGCGGTTGCTCTAGTTAAGGAACCAAGGGCTCATAAGCGGACGAGGCACAATCCTTGAAAATACCACTTCATCAGAGATGTTGTAGAAAGTGGTGGCATTGCCATGAGCAGAGTAGCATCAGAAGGCAATTTGGCCGATCCTTTCACTAAACCGTTGTCAGAAGTTGTACATAATTTTCACACTAGATCGATAGGATTTAGATTTGCTAGTGACTTGGTTTGAGTGTAATATTTGGTTTATGTTTGATTTGTACTTGTATTTTGGGAACGTTAAGCAGTATTGTATTTCATACTATATTGATTATTAAATGTGATTTAATGATGCGCCGAGGGCGAATATTTTATGAATCCTTACTGTGTTCCATCTTAGCATGTTTAATACTTCCCTGAATGATTTTTACATTCTAAATGTCCACAGTCGGTCAATCTTCATGGGGAGGAAGTTTAAGATAAGACCGAGGGAAGTGGTTGGTCGCTATCTAATATTGGATTAGATAAAAGAGACGCAACACTTCGCCTGTGCATGCAATGGTGAGGTGACTGGACGACCCACACCTGAACTTACTTCATGGTTTATGTCACAAGTAATTCAGGATGATAATATCATTTTGTCCTTAGACTGGAGATACATGTGTTCCAAAGCATAGATCTGCTTTGCCTTGATTGCTTTCAATCGCAGTTCGTAACGGGCTGTTATAAAGGGAGCCTTTAGCTAAAGTATGGTGTATGTGGCAGAGCAATGTAGTCAAAGGGATTCATTCCTCTAGTTTTAGAGAGATATCCATGGGCCCCTCGATGATTGAGCGCTGACGTAAAATGCATGGCCATGCTCGAGTTGCAATGATATTTGATCGATTGCAACTGGATTTTGGGTCACCATCAATCGAGATCGAGAAACATAATCGTGAACGATCTAGAGATTGACATTTAACCATGTCTCGAGTTCACAAGGATATCGCGAACGAAGGGATAAATGACCACTTATCTATAGGACCATTTCGTAACTGATTTTGGATCTGGTTTTTGTTCTAGATGACAAAATCCATACTGACTTGGGGGCAAAGATGCCTTACTAGAGGCCGCTCTTTGTCTGTGGTTTATGGGTACGGTGTGTCATGTGCAAGTGGGAGTTTGTTGGAGTATGCCCGCTGACACATGTACGCCATGTGGATCACTACCGATGATGTATGAGCCTATTAGGTCACACACCGGGGACCTATCTCGACAGCCTATAAGATGGAGGGACCAATGGTGTCAAAAATGGGAAAGTTGAAGTGCAGGCCTCGTTAGCGGCGCTAACCTTTTAGGGTTAGCGGCGCTACACCCTAAAAGTTAGCGGCGCTACTAAATTGCATGCCACTTGATTTTCCCACCTCCACTCTTGCCCAATGCATGGGCTTTCTTTTGGGAGCATGATGTACGGTTCTTGGGGCATCCAAGTGACATCAACGAGTTTATTTAAGCTCCTTATCATTGTCACTTGATAACCTTTTGCCTACATACACACTTGAACACTTAGTTAGTGACTTTGAGAGTGTCTTTGTGTGTGCTCACCAAGGAGTCCTAATTTTTGGAGTTTTGGGGTGTTCTTATGAAGAGTTCAAGGCTTTGAAGCTCTTACAAGGTTGCTAGTACAAGGAGAGAGGACATACCCGGGGTGGACTTCATTAGAGGGAGCTTTTCGTAACTTCTAGTCATCACCACTACATCCACGATATAACACCGTATTTTCTAAAACACAACTTTGAAATACGCGCGGAAGCTAACAACATAATTACATATATATATATATATATATATATATAATATTATAAATACGACTTTGTTGGTTTGTTTTACAAAACTACAACAGTGTTACTACATAAACAGGCTCTGTACAAAAACACTTTCAATATCAGAGTATGATCAGTCCAAAATTCCAGCTTCAACCACTATCAACATACCAGGTGTGTCCTGTAAAAGATAACAACAGTGGGGGATTAGCACAAAGCTAGTGAGAGAATAGATATCAAAGAACATACAAGGCATAAAGCCCAACATACAAAGCTCATACAAACAAGAGAACCGGTGGTTCTGCAGAACCTACAATCAAATGCCGGCCAAAGCATAGGTTTACCGATAGCCTAGTTAACATGGACAACAATACTAGTACCTCTTGAATACAACCAATGCATATCAAGACAATAACTAATACTGTATATCCCTAAACACAGGCCCAGCTGAAAACATCCGCGATGCTGATCTCCAAGACATCATGTATATACATATAAACAAGATACAAGATCTCAAAGAGCAAGTCAACCAGGATTATATCTTATACATCCAAAGATATATATCCACTCACCGATATCTTCAAAAGTCGAGCAACTCAGTCTTTTCTTAACTACTGAGTCTTGTCTCCACCTGAACAAACAACTAACAATCAGTATTTGCTTAATAATCTAACAATAAGCATAATACCATAATTAAAATACATGTACATAAGATCACAAGTACATATCAATCTTCAGGTATATTTGTTAGTCTTGATTTGTTTACATTCCATCAGCGCTGAAGTATTCGAAGAAGATTTCAGCAGAAGACTTTAACTGATGATTTGTCTCGTCATAAATAACGATCATCTGAAGGGCTGAAAGTTTCATCTCTGAAACTTTCAGTTTACTGAAGATAGTCTTCAGCAAATGGTCCCCTCAGTGACGTCATCAACTGTCACTTTCAAGACGGTTTTGCATGAGGAAATCTGTTGCTAATCAATTCACTAGATTGTGACGTTTGTCACCTATTCAACGGCTAGGATTGATTAGGGAAATGTATAAATACTCTTCTCTTAGTCGAGAAGAGTGTGCTAACGATTACTGTATGTTCAGTAAGCAATAGCTAAAGTCTGTCTACTTTCTCTCAAGTCTGTACTTGTTTTTCATTGAATTTAAGAAGTCTGTTCTTCTTAAATTCTCGTCTGTAAAGTTTGTTATATCAATATTAACAATCTTTGACATCTCTTTCTGTTCTTATAATTACTATTTCCGCACTTAATTGTTATTTAAGTTAGTAATATTCACTATTTGGGAACAACAATTGGTATCAGAGCAGGTTCAAATTCTTCTATAATTTGTGATCTGCCGAGATGTCTAAAGTTGATTATAATGATAATGGGTCTTCTGGTAAACCACCAAAGTTTTCCTCTGATAATTTCTCTAGCTGGAAGGGAAGAATGTTTCTCTATGTTGAAAACTTGGATACTATGTCTCTGTCTGTCCTAGAAAATGGTCCTATCATTCCAAAGACCATTTCGCTTATGAGTGAAGAAGGTGATCTACTGGAATCTCTTCCTAAACCAAGGAACCAATGGACTGAAGAAGATAGGAGACAGGTAAACTTGGACGCTAAGATTCGAAATAATATTGCTATCTCACTTCCAAATGAATCTATCATACTATTTCTAATCTGAAAACTGCAAAAGATATGTGGGAAGCCTTGTGTATAGTTTACGAAGGAACTGAAGAGGTGAAGGAGAACAAGAGAACGAATGTCATCAGGAAGTATGAAAGTTTTTGTGCTAAAGAATCTGAGACTCTTACTGAAGTTTATACCAGGTTTACTTGTTTGCTGAATGATATGCTGGAAGCTGGTGTTCAGCGAGAGAAGATTCAGATTCTTAACAGGTTCCTGGATGCTCTTCCCAGTGAATGAGACATTATGTGTCTTGTTCTGAGGACCAACAACAAGCTGAAGAAGTTGGATATGAGAAAGTTGTATGGTATTCTTCTGAATGATGAGCAAACTAGAGCTCAGAAACTGGAGCTGAAGAGATCAGCTAAGAAGAGCTTAGCTCTTGTAGCAGAAACTGAGGTACCAGCTCATCAATTCTCTGATGATTCTGACACTGAGACTGAAACTGACTGGGTAGCTGGAGATGAAGAAGGTCATCCAGAGTTCAAGGTTGAACGAGCGTTTATAATAAAGAACTTCAACAAGTTCCTAAAGTTCAAGGCTAAAACCAATGATCAAGGTTCAGGCAGCTTCAAATCCACCACTGATAAATCCAAGCAGGAATGCTACAAATGTGGCAAGCTTGGTCACTTCGCTGCAAACTGCTTTGTCAAATCCTCCTCCAAGAGTTATCCATCAAAGGCTGACAAGTACAAATCAAAGTACAAGGCACTGAAGCTGAAAAGTCAAGAATCATCTGAAAAGAAGAAAGAGAAGGCAATGATCGCTGGAGAACTGAATTGGACTGACTCGGAAACATCCGATGATGATCAAGAGTCAGAACAAGCTCTGTTTGCTGAAGAATTCTCAGGGTGTGGTCAGCCCTACATGTGTTTGATGGCAGCTGAAAGCCAGTTCAAGAAAGATCTAGCTACTGCTGAAAGGTTGAGTTCAGCTGAGGGTTGGAATTCCTCTATGATGTACAAGGTATCAAACTTTCAGAATTATGAGTCTAATGAGAAAAATGATATGTTTGCTTATTTAGTGTCCGATTTAATTTCTGCGCATAATGAACAAATCATAATCAAGAAAATCTTTTCAGATCAACAAAATCTGATTCAGAAAACTGAAATTGAAAATGACACTCTTGTTCAAGAGTCCCTTGCATTGAAATGCCATCTAGAGCTGTTAACAAATTAAATAAAAATGGCTAAAGCAGAGCTATCTTTAACAAACGATAAACTCAAAGATCGTCAGTCCATAATTGATCTCTGGCTCAGTCCCAATAAACTTGCTTTTGAGAGTATCAATCATCAAATGATCATTCAGAGAGAAAGAGTTGGGTTAGGAAAAATCAAAGAAGCTGCCTCATTTAGCAAAAAATGTAAAAATGTTGATGAAATGTTTTTCAGTGAGTTCACTCGTGAAAACATAGGAAACTCAAATATGCTATATAAAAGATTTACTAAGGCAGCCAGTGAAGTCCCTAAGTTCAATGAGGAAACTAATTCTGAAATCAGAAACATACAGTTGCCTTCCGATAGCTTGTTTAAAAATCAGAATTATTCTCATCCCACTGAATCCGTATTCAACATGATCACTGAATCTGAATTGATTACTTCAGCTGAATCTGAACCTATAACTTCCATCAAAACTGAATCCACTTCAGTTCACAACATCACTGAACCTCTGACAGCTGAAGCTTCATCTGGATCTAATCATTCAAAACATAGTCAGAAGTTCAAAATATCAAAAACACAAAGTGTTCAGTATGAAAAGCCAAAATCAAAAAGGTTGAGCAAATTTCGAAAATTTGAATCAACTCTGAAGATTATGATGAATCAGTTAAAAGAGTTAACTAGATCTAATTCTCAAAAGGATAATACCAAACAGCAAAAGGATTCCAAATCCACACGTAAATGCTATAAATGTGGTATTAGAGGTCATGAAGCTAAAACATGTGATTCTCCTATCGCTACCTGTAGCATTTCTTCTGAGCCCATCAGCAGGTGGGTTCACAAATTGGTTTAACCTTTTGTTAAATTATGCAGGGAGGTCAAGGAAACAATACCTGGTACCTTGACAGTGGATGTTCTCGACATATGACTGGATGTAAATCGTTACTGACAAAAGTTACGCCAGCTGATGGTCCACAAGTTTTATTTGGTGGAGGTAAATGTGGAAAAACAGATGCCTATGGTCAATTGAAGAAAGGTGTTATTCACATTAAGAATATTGCTCATGTTACCGGACTTGAGCACAATCTGATTAGTATAAGTCAGATGTGTGATGCTGACTATTCTGTTCTTTTCAAGAAATACAAGTGTTCTATCAGAAATAAAGAAGGCACTGAAGTCCTTCAAGCCAAGAGAATAGATAACATGTATGTTCTCGATTTCAATTCAGTCTCGTCTCCTTCAGATGTATGCTTTTTATCACAGTCAGTCAAAGAACTACATTGGTTGTGGCACAAAAGGTTGTCACATCTGAATTTCAAAAACCTGAGTAAATTGGCACAAAATCAACTTGCCAAAGGATTGCCTAAGATTAGCTATGTGAAAGACAAGGTCTGTCATGCTTGCGAAAAGGGGAAGCAAAAGAAGTCAGTTTACAAATCAAAGCACTGTGATCAGATCAATCAAGCATTTCAGTTGCTTCACATGGATCTCTTTGGACCTGTCAGCACTCCAAGCCTCAGTGGAAAGAAATATACTCTAGTAATTGTGGATGAATATACACGTTTCACTTGGGTATTTTTCCTGTCTAAAAAAAGTGAAACAGCTGAGATCATTATTAGCTTCATCACAAGAATTAATCGTCAGTACGATGTTCATGTCAAACAGCTGAGAAGTGATCATGGTACTGAATTTCGAAATAGAACCCTTGAGGATTTCTGCGAAGAAAATGGGATCGTTCAGAATTTCTCAGCTGCCTACACCCCTCAACAGAATGGAGTTGCTGAAAGGAAGAATCGCACTCTAATCGAAGCTGCACGAACCATGCTTGCTGAAGCAAAGATTTCATTACGTTTCTGGGCTGAAGCTATCAATACAGCATGTTACACATAGAACAGATCATTGGTAGTTAAAAGGCACTTGAAAACACCTTATGAGCTACTGCACAACAAGATTCCAAATATTGGTCATTTGAGAATCTTTGGTTGTACATGCTTTATTCTGAACAGTAAGGATCGCCCAAGTAAGTTTGCTCCCAAGGCTGATGAAGGAATATTTCTTGGGTATTCCAACATTTCCAAGGCATACAGAGTGTTTAATTTCAAAAGTAATACTATCTTTGAAACAATGGATGTCACATTTGATGAATTAGATCTTCAGTCAAGACACTCAGATCAAAACACTGAAATTTCAGATAACTGGGATGAGTTGCTTTCCTCTCCCTTTGAAGACACTTCAGCTGATCTGCCACCAGAAACAGCTTGCGATGATTGTGATGAAAATGGCATACCTCCTACTACTCCCATTCCCATTTCAGTTGATACATCCTGTAAAACACCAACTCCTGAACCCTTTAACCCTGACATACCACTGATTGATTTTGACTCCCAGTCTCCATCCTCAACTGAAGTTCCCTCTGATCCCTTTATCGAAATAAATTCCTCCTTTGCTGACTCTCCAACTGAACCATTTCAAGTTGCAAAATCCATACCTCCTAACACCAAATGGACTAAAGCTCATCCTATTGATCAAGTGATTGGAGATCTAAATGATGGGGTTCGTACTAGAGGTTCAGCAACACCCGGGTTTTGTATGTTTGCTGACTTCATTTCTCAAATTGAACCAAAGAAAGTGAATGATGCTTTAAAAGATTCACATTGGGTATCAGCAATGCAAGAGGAACTGAATGAGTTTAAAAGGAATAAAGTATGGAATCTCGTACCACCCCCATCGAATCAGTCTGTGATAGGAACCAAATGGGTCTTCAGAAACAAGAAATATGAATCAGGGGTTGTCATTCGGAACAAAGCAAGATTAGTTGCCAAGGGATATTGTCAGGAAGAAGGAATTGATTATGATGAGACATTTGCTCCCGTTGCACGAATGGAAGCAATTCGCATATTTCTTGCTTTTGCTGCTCATAAAGGTTTCAAAGTTTTTCAAATGGATGTCAAATGTGCTTTTCTCAATGGAGAATTGAAAGAAGAGGTATACGTTCAGCAACCACCTGGTTTCGAGAATCCAAAATATCCAAATTATGTCTACAAGCTAGACAAAGCATTGTATGGATTGAAACAAGCACCTCGAGCCTGGTATGATACTCTTTCAGCATATCTTCTTAAAAAGGGATTCAAACGAGGTACAATCGATAAAACTCTCTTTCTTGGTCGAGAAAAAGGTGATTTGCTTCTTGTTCAAATATATATTGATGACATAATTTTTGGGTCTACTAATGAAAATTTGTGTAAAGAATTTGAAAGAATCATGACCAAAAAGTTTCAAATGAGTATGATGGGAGAGCTAACTTACTTTTTGGGACTTCAGATTAAGCAAACTGAAACCGGTATTTTTATAAATCAAGGAAAGTATATTTCTGACTTACTGAAGAAGTACAATTTCACTGAATGTTCAGTTATGAAAACTCCCATAGCTCCCAAAACCAAGTTAACTGCTGATCTTGATGGAAAAGCAGTTGATTTGCCTACTTTTCGTGGGATGATTGGTTCTTTGCTTTATTTAACTGCTAATAGACCTGACATTATGTTTTCTACATGTTTATGTGCACGATTTCAAGCAAATCCAAAAGAGTCTCATATGTCTGCTGTATCCAGGATATTCAGGTATCTGAAAGGTACTCCTCATCTGGGTCTTTGGTATCCCAGAGACTCAGGCTTTGATCTAATGGGATTTTCAGATTCAGATTATGCAGGTTGTCATTTGGACCGAAAAAGTACCACTGGTGGATGTTAGTTACTTGGACACAAACTCGTCAGTTGGCAAAGCAAGAAACAGAACTCTATTTCTCTATCTACTGCTGAAGCTGAATATATTTCAGCAGGGAGTTGCTGTGCACAGATTTTGTGGATTCAGCATCAGCTTGCTGATTATGGTGTTTCACTTGCAAAAACTCCCATCTACTATGACAACACCAGTGCCATAGCCATTTCAAACAATCCTGTGCTTCATATGCGAATAAAACACATCGATGTTCGTCATCACTTCATCAGAGATCACATTGCTAACAATGATATTGAGTTATATTTTGTTCCAACTGAACATCAGTTAGCTGATATATTCACCAAAGCTCTGGATGAAGCACGTTTCAATTATCTTGTTTCTGAACTTGGCATGCTGAATCTTTGAGCAACTGAAATTTTCAACTGAAACGTGGTCCACTGAAACCTGCTTGACTGAACTCTGCAAACTGAAACCTGTTCTACTGACCTCTCAACTAAAACCCTTTGGCTGAAAGGTAAGTTTTCTTTTACTTTATGTTAATAAAATATTGCTTGGATTTATGAATTTTTGTTAACTCAATTTATCTTTATTTGAGGTAGCATTTATTACAGCCGTCATTTCATGTTCAGTTTTTATTTCAAATAATGATTACTTCTTTTCTTTATTTACCTTTACTTATCACCTAGATAATCTCATTCTTCTCATTCTCACCATCTTTCATCCTCTTCCCTCCATTTCTTCCTCTCATTACTGTTGCTACTTTCTTCATGGAACTCACCTTTGTAATCATCAACCATCCATTCATGTACACCATCACCATCAGGATTAATAATATAGGGCTTGGAGCATCAGTCCAAATCGCCGTAAATCTTCTTGATTAATCAACTGGGGCGATCATCTTTTGGCATGGACACAAGATTCTTTTGGCTATTTGCTTTTGATCATTTTTAATATGCTCCATTGTAACTATGTTGTCTGAATTTCTCATTAATGGAAAATAGTCTTATGATATGTTCTGTGCTCTTCTTTACTATCTTATCTTTATGCCTAGTTCATAATTTTTACTTTACTAAGTCAATGTAATTCTTAGTTATTTTCACTTAATATTGTTCTCTGAAATACCCTGATTAACAGCCTTTCAGTTTGCAAATATTAAATGATAATAAATAAAAATTATAAACATCTGCAATTTACTTCGGTTATTTTTTTTAACTATGGTTAGTTTACGGTTTCTTCTAACGGTTGGATATTAATCAAATAAGGTTTTTATTTTTGAAATCACCGTCTCATTCTCTATTCTCCGCTCATCACTCCTTTCTCTAACAACCTATATAACGCTACATCATCTTCTTCAATCTTTTCTTTACTGTTTCCCTTCTCCTTCGACACAGTTTTACTCTCTCTAATCATGTCTCGCCCAGCAACCATGTGTGTTCATCTTCCAGAATCAGTTGTACCAATCATCTCAAATGCTGATATTGTTTTCAAATCGAACAATATTTCTGTATCCCTCACTCCTGGTTCTTCCAAATCAAAATTCTTCCATCTTCTCAACTTTCTTCGTCATTGCCCCATCAACTATGCGTTAACTACCCAACTCGACATGTTTCAGGAACATCTGTGTGAATTTTGGATGACCGCTACTGTTCTCGATGAGACCTCTACAAACCCAAAAATATCTTTCACCCTCCTGAACGGCAAGCAAAAATGTCGTGTTGACAAGTATTTTCTTGCTGAAGCTCTTCATCTTCCAACTGATGATGAGTCTCCCTGTGAACCTTTCTCCAAATCAGCAAAGGAAATTATCAATGAATATCTGAAGATTCCTGCTACTTCATATATCAAAGGAAAAACCCTAGTTCGAAATAAACTCCCATCCGTGTGGTGTAGTTTCTTCAGTATTCTTTCCTTTTGTATGACTGCTAAAACACGAGGAATGGATCAAGTGGCTGACAACGTGCTGAGTTTAGGTCATGGTCTGATGTATGACACAAAAGTTGACTATGCTGCTTTTGTCTTCAACCTTCTTCTTACTCAAGTCAGAATGAAGAAGAGACATTCTCATATTCCTTTTCCTCGATTTCTTTCGCTGATATTTCGACAACTGATCCGAAAATCTCATTATTATTCAGCTAAGCATTCAGTTGAGTTGTCTTCTCTTCCTCACTCTGTATGGTCCAACACTGACTTGACTTATCCCATAGCACTTACTGACATCATGATGGACTATGCAAGGATGACAGACACTCCTGCTGGTTCAGTTCGTCGATCTCCTTCTGCTGAACAACCTGAACAACCTGACCAACCTTCAGATTTAGAGGCCACTGCACAGCCTGCTCCTAAGAAAAAGAGGCATCTAATCAAACTGTCTTCTTTAACAAAAAGACATTCTGATGACAATCCTGCTGCTGCATCCAAGAAACTGAAGCGTAAAACTCCTCCTTCTCCTGACTCAACCACTAAGCAACAACAAACAACAAAAGCTAAGACTGTCCTTACTGATCCACTACCCACTGTAAGTCTTCTCACCTCTACTAAATCTCTTACTACCAATGACGAGTGTAAATCACCCTCACACTCCGAGGCTCTCAAAACCAGTGATGTTGAGACAACCACAATCTCAACTGAGGTTCTCTCCACTTCAGTTGTAGTAATTCCCTCTGCTTCAGTTGTTACCACTCCTGTCACAGTTTCAGTATTACCAACTGAAACTACAGTTCAGCCAAAATCCCTTGATGGTTCAGTAGTCCGAACTGATCCTATGGATTTAACCCATACAGATGATCTCTCAGCACCTAAACCATCTGAGTGTGATGTATTCACCCTCCATGATGAATCAGCTAAACCATCTGACTCTGAGAGACCTTTGACTCATGATGTTTCAGATAACCCTGAAACTGAAGTTATTCCTTCCTCTACCATCTTGGCCTCTGATGGTTCAGCTAATCCATCTGAACCTATGGCTATTTCTGTTGCTCATGAAGATGTAGTTACACACAAAGCTACTACTGAAGCAAAGCCCAATGTAGCCCCTGATGATTCATTAAACCCGAATGTTTCTATGGCTATACCTACCCCACCTCAACAACTTTCTTTTAAAAATTTAAACAACGAACAGGGTTTCATTTGTGATCCTGCTTCTGGTTTTGAGTATTCTGTCAATCTTCTTCCTCCCACTTCCAATCAATCTCATCTAGATAAACTGATGGCTTATGGGCAGGATATTTCCACTGACCTTAATGCTCAGTTTCCTTCTCTTCAACAAACACTTTTTGCCAAATCAGTAACTGATCCTCTCGACAGTTCTGAAAAATCTGAAACCTCTTCTTCCTCCACTAAACAAGATTTTCTAGCTGATACAACCACTCCTTTGTCTCCTCCCATCATTCGTTCACCCACTGAGATTGATGATGACTCAATGTCTGTTCTTGATGCCTACTCAAAACTTGATGATTCCATTCGTCTCCTTCACAGTCAAGTTACAACAGAGTTTCATCGGTTTCACCTTCAGCACATGTCAAATGTCAACTTTGCTGACTAAATTAAAATTCTTACTGCACTTTTAATCGATTACATCAGTACATTAAACAAAGAATTTCAGTTTCACAATCAACTCCGGGTCACTCTCTTTAAACAACTCCGTGACTATATTGCTAATGGCAATAAACGTTACGAGGAAGTGTTATCTAAACTTTCAGCCTCTCAGTTATCTTTATCTGAGTCTCTTTCAAAGTTTCAAATCACTTTTCTCAAAACATTCACTGACAATATCTCGCAACTCCGCGATTCTCTAACAGCTTATCCTTCTAAACGCTATCTTCAGTCTTATCACAAAAAGGTAGTTCTGAAAGATATGCAGCGTATGATGGTCGCCACACTGAACAAACACATTGTTCCACGATTGGAAAGAATAGAAGCTGCTACAGTCTCTTCCTCAGCTTCTAAGGGGGAGAAAATTTTGAAATCTTTAGTTGTGGCTAGAACCATAAAAGCTCAGATCAAGAAAAGGAAAGCAGAGTCGCTACGAGATAAAGAAGAAATTCGTCAGCTGAAACAAACAATTAAAGAGTATTCTGTGTTTAGAGATGAAACTGAAAAAGAACAGAGAGAATTGAACAGATGGTTTGAAGAATCTCTAAGTGAACCTGGGGATGAAGGTAATGCTAAAATCTCTGAAAGATCTTCCCCTGAACGTGACTTTAATATGTTAATTCAATCTCATCCTCAAAAAGTCACTCAACCTGAGACAGCCTTGATTATACATCCTAATGCTCCTCATACTACTGAAAGTTCAGTTTCTGCATCTGAAACAATGATGAATGTTGATATTCCTAGTCCTAGAGATCTAACATCAAACACTCTGAATCCAAAAATCCTAGATCAGATTCCGCTGATAATCTCCAAAACTGATTTTCCTTCAGTTATCATTGAGAAAGCTATTTCACCTATCAGGAATCCTGATAAAGGTAAAGGTATTGCAGATGAAACTAAAGTAGTAAAGCCTAAAGTAATCAACACTGAAAAACTGTTGTTTGATAGCATGAAGGCAATTAAAAATCAGGTGTCCAACAAAGGGGGAGATCAGGTCACTGAAGAAGATGAAGCTGCTGCTCTTGGGTTGACCTTGGAAGATTACAGAATGTCAAAGGAGATAGCTAAAGAGACTGACAGATTACAACGTCTTTCTGAAGCTGAAGCAAAGAAGACAGCTGAACTTGAAGCTGGTCAACAAAAGACTAAGAAGAAAATGTCTCCTCAATCTCTTCAGCTTGCTGTTGAAAAAGAAATTGAAGAGGAAAGAATAAAAAAAGAGAAAGCCAAGATAATGAGAGAACGAAAAGAAAAGGAATGGTTTGAAACCAGAATGAACAGAGCTGACCCTGATCCAATCACAAAAGTCAGGGTTACCAAAGAAAAAGGTGAAAACATAGTTGAGATCTCGAGAAATAAAAATTTCCTCAAGGTTCAGTATGTCTCCGAGGCCAACCTTACAAAATTCAGTCTGTCTGAATGGGTTGAAATTGGGAAGTGTCTGAACCGACTGAAACTAACGGAACTGGTTAGGTCAGTTAAGAAGAGGCTTTCTTATCTACAAGAATCCTATGATCTTCTGAAGAAACGTTATCAACCTTCTGAAGATAACACTGAAAATCAAGATAAGGTTCAACCTTTAAAGAAGAGAGGAAGAAGGTATTCTAAGAGATCTGAAGAAGAGATTGTTAAGCTTATGGCTGCTGGTGTTCTTCCAAATTGCAAAAATATGGATTGTTCTCTCCCTTCAGGTTTCGTATTCAATGACAAACAAGTTCTTGACAATCCTAGAGGATTTTTCTTCAAGGATGCTTATGACAGACCAAGTTTTCAGAGGGTGTCTGAACTTGACAATGCTGATTGGATGCATCTGAAGGCAATATCATCCTACTTTAATTCAAGGGATCCTGAAACTGCTGATATTCGCCTGAAGATTGTACAACTATTTGAAGCCAAAAAGCCTAGAGATCCTGAAACTGAAATATGGGAAGAAAAAGCCAAAGTCATGGAAGGCACTCAAGCACACAAGCCATCAAGAAGCTCTTGATTTCTCTCTGAACTTTACTTTCTTGTATTTATTTTCTCTTGTAAAACCAAAAAAATTCAAAAACATTGGAAAATGAAAAGAATGCAAAAATATTCAGTCTGGATCATGTACATATAAGTTCTTTTAAGTATATAGTTCTATTTGTTTATTCTAAGTAAATAATGATGGTCTATAAACAAATAGGGGGAGATTGTTAGTCTTGATTTGTTTACATTCCATCAGCGCTGAAGTATTCGAAGAAGATTTCAGTAGAAGACTTTAACTGATGATTTGTCTCGTCATAAATAACGATCATCTGAAGGGCTGAAAGTTTCATCTCTGAAACTTTCAGTTTACTGAAGATAGTCTTCAGCAAATGGTCCCCTCAGTGACGTCATCAACTGTCACTTTCAAGACGGTTTTGCATGAGGAAATCTGTTGCTAATCAATTCACTAGATTGTGACGTTTGTCACCTATTCAACGGCTAGGATTGATTAGGGAAATGTATAAATACTCTTCTCTTAGTCGAGAAGAGTGTGCTAACGATTACTGTATGTTCAGTAAGCAATAGCTAAAGTCTGTCTACTTTCTCTCAAGTCTGTACTTGTTTTTCATTGAATTTAAGAAGTCTGTTCTTCTTAAATTCTCGTCTGTAAAGTTTGTTATATCAATATTAATAATCTTTGACATCTCTTTCTGTTCTTATAATTACTATTTCCGCACTTAATTGTTATTTAAGTTAGTAATATTCACTATTTGGGAACAACAATATTTAAATAATATACCATCATTCACTATTACCCTTTACATACTGTAATTCTGTGAATTCATCTAATTCCTTAGCTTAGGCAATACATACATTCCTTTCATAAGCCAATGCCACACTTGATGTACAAGTTCATGTTTATCTTCAAATCATCAAAGAGTTGATCTTTAATCGGATTTCCTTATAACATTCAAATTCCGAGCAAATGGAAGTTAGAATTCCGATAAATTCCAAATCCGAGCTAAGGTCAAATCCGATAAAACCATATCCGAGCTAAGGCACATTCCGATAAAACATACAATCCGAGAATAGTTAATTCCGGCAAAACTCAAATTCCGAGAAAAAGGCACAATCCGATACAATTCACAATCCGATAATTGTAATTCCGACAAAAGTGTTAGGGTCTTCATCAAATCCGATCATTCTTCTCGGTATTACATCAATTCCGACAAAAGCTAAGGCAAACAGTTCAATTTCTCAGATTTCAACCAATTCCGATAAAAACGATCGGAATTCACCAATTCCGATCGATTCATACTTGAATCCCGATGACTTCATATCAAGAATTCCTACAGATTCATACTTATGCATATTTTCCAACATCTAATCTGATTTTAAGCATGCAACATCATCTAAGTTTCCAGAATTGATCTCAAACATGTATTGATCATAAACTAACATCAATTTCTACATGCATACATCCTAGATCAATAAATCATCATGCAAAGCATTTAATCGGAATTCACACACACACACACATATATATATATATATATATATATATATATATATATATATATATATATATATATATATATATATATAACCGAATTTCAACATCAATCAACACATTAATATTAACAATACAGAAATCTAACCTCTAATGATGTTAAACACTTCAAGTTCTAACAGATTAAACAATTGTTATTTATTTCTCTCTTTTCAATAATTAATACTACTGATTAACTATTTATTTTTCTCTTTAATAATTAATCCAACTGATTAATTATTTCCACATAGATTAATGGTGAAATCCAACTGTTCTGAATTGGGTGTGTAGCAGTGTGACCCTTTAGTCTCTTATAATATTGGATACAATATGCCCATTAATTATCTCTGCACATAATCCAACAGAGACTCACAAAACACACAGTCACACTTAATCTCAATTGCATGTAATGAACAAAGTGGCAAGTTGGTGGTGTGTTTAGGTGTCAATTAGGCCAACTCATAATTCCACTTACACATAATTATATTTAATTAACAATTTTCACCAATTAATTAATTAAATCAATTAATTCACATAAAAAACTTAATTAATCAAATTAATTAAGATAAGCCGACTTAAATTACCTTAATCATACTAGGCCGGTAAGGAGGGTGTTACACACGAGTTCTGGAGCTAATGAGAGGGTATAATCTTCTTTCCTTCTTTTTTTCATCTTGCAAATGTTAGCCATAGAGTTTGCTCCATTTTAGGGTTTTATGCTTTATTTGATTGTACATGTTGCTTTGATTGTTGTACCCTTGCTTCCGCTGTGCTCATAGAACCCCAACATTTTCTTTCTGCACAAGGTATTTAAATATACTGTGATGTTTTTCTTTGCTTGATCCATTACCAATCCTATGACACCTGTGCCCAGTTTAGACCTAACACCTCGTTAGATGCTAGCGGATGGTAAAGTACACTTATAGTTTGTCAACCATAAGTGGGGGGTGTCGACCCTAAATAGCGCTACCTACAAATACACAGACTCCCTTGATGGAGTTAATGAATAATGTCTAGTTTTTTTTGCGAGACTTTATTGAGAACTCAAGTACATCAAGCATACTACCATAGTGCACATTATTTTGGATAACATTTGTCATAACAATCAATATTTGTAAACAAATTTGTATTTATGCTTTCACCTCAAATAATTAAGTAATCTTATTTAAAAGTGGGGCTGTGGACAGTCACTTTGATTTGTAGCTCCAAAGAGTGTGAAAATCCTAGTAGTCCTTTAGTTTCTTGACGCGCCCTTATCCTGTTACTTTCACGTTTACCGTAAGGTTCTTTTATTGTGTTTTTTGAAGGTGTCATGATGGTGTTTATACTTTATACATAGTTTTTGATAAAAATAGTATTTTTGTGTTTTACTATCTTATTTTATATTATGCTTTACTATAAATATGGACATTTACTTATGTATTCTATTCATGCAATGATTTGAATAAATATGTAGACACATTTTTATGTATATAGGTAACTTATTCATCAAAAGATATATATATATATATATATATATATATATATATATATATATATATATATATATATATATATATATATATATTGTTATTTTTAAATAAATAAGTAAGTAAACCCATGTATATGATTGTTCAAAAGTAAGTGAGCATGCATGCAAGATATTATACTTATATATTTGTTTTTAAGAAAAATCATACACTCACTCAACGCACACACACACACACACACACACACACACACACACATATATATATATATATATATATATATATATATATATATATAGGGTAAGGTTATATAAAGAACCTCTCTTAAACATAGAACTTAAAGAACCTTATTTGATAATGACACGTGGCACATAGTCTAGAGGCAAAAAAGGAAAATTGAAAAATTATATATGTCGCCTCACACCTCCTCCAGCGACCTAGCATATTGAAAAAAAAATACCTCAATTACTTTAAATGATCATAACTCGTTCGTTTTTAACAATTTTAACATAAAAATTATACCTTTAGATTCAGTTTTTCGTCCTCTTTCAAACATGACCGGACTTGATATATTTTTGAAACTTTTTTTTTTGAAATGCAAAGTTTGCATTTTGAGCTGGGTTCATTCAAACTCAAAATGCAAAATCCGTAGTTTGCATTTTGAGCTGGGTTCATTCAAGCCCAAAATGCAAAATTCTTAGATGCTTGATTCATTCAAGCTTAATGCAAAATGCAAAATCCGTAATTTGCATTTTGAGCTGGGTTCATTCAAACTTAAATGCAAAATGCAAAATCTGTACAGAACATGCAGATTGCAAAAACATGCAGAATGCAAAAACATGCAAAATGCAAAATGCAAAAAACATACAGAATGAAGATTGTAGAATGCAAAAAACATGCAGAATGAAAGAATGCAAAATGCAAAACACATGCATAATGCAGAAATACAAAAAACATGAAGAATGCAAAATGCAAAAAACATGCAGAATGAAAATGAAGAATGATTAATGCAGAAATCAAAACACATGCAGAATGCAAAAAAAATATTTCTAAATTCGTCTTCACGTCGGGATTTTTATGAGGACTAGGACTTTTATTCATTTAATTGAGCTACGTAAAATATTTTTTTAAATTATAGAGATCTATTAAATTCTAAGTTAAAATTTCTAAACCTAACCTTTTATGATTTTGGTGACGGTTGTCATAAAACACTTAAACACTGATGTGACTTAACATTATGCAGAGTTGTATACATAATAAGCTTAGACTAGGACACGAAGATTGATGTGAGAAACCTTATGAGTGACGATATGACTGTACTGAATGTGAAACACTAAGGTGTAAGTGTATTAAATTTAGAAACTTATTGTGCTAATTGAAATTGTGGAAGTTGATAAAGTAATAGCGATTGCATCACGTTTATGCATATTGTGAATATTGTGTGCCATGTATAATGATACTCATATGAATTTAGAACGGTTGGTTCAACTTTATTGCATGTTCTTGTTAGATTGTTGTAATAAGGAAGAACTAAGCGTTCGATTGTTTATATGAAATAACAGTATGCATGGTGGTATACATCATATATTTCAATTGGAATGCAATGGCCATTATATATGTGAAAACTGTTATGAGAAATATGGCCTAAGCCTGTGAATCGGGATTTCAAGTGGTAATGGCAAGACTCGGTATGTGTGATATGTTTAGAATAATGTAAGGGCCCGTATTATTACAAGCACATGATACCTACCAAGGCTTGCTAGTATGCCTGTAGAATAGGTGAGAGGTACTTATAGAACTGTAGTATGCCTGTAGAATAGGAGTACCTTAGTACATGTAGGGCTACTTTAGATGACGTAAAAGGCATGCTAGTATGTGAATAGAATGTGGATATGAATTACAGTACGAGTAGGACTGTATGATAAAGCCACCTGTCGACGAAGGCGTTATCTATACTTCCAATTGATGATGGAAGAGATAAGAGAGGAGCATGATATTACTGCAAGCTGTGATAGTACGTGAGTGAAACCAAAGACACCTTTAGAGATGGTGATAGTATATGAAACTACCATAGATGTATTCGTTAGTTGTATAGACATATGATAAGAGAAAGGGGTTCCCTTTAGACCTCACACCAATGCGTGTGCAAGAGTTCCAATTAGTGGTAAGTGTGGGCTCTGAATCGCCACCAAGCTAGTATGTTTTGGATGTATGAAATCGTGCGGGTTCACATCTTAAGTGGGGAAGAAATTTTAATCGGCAGTGGACACAAGAAAGAGAGAACGATGTTGTGTACGATTGTTAAGGAGATCAACTTTGTAAAGGAGTACCGTGTTTCTAACACAGGTGAGCAACAACAAGTTAGGGAGAAGTAAGAAAAAGTGTTTCAGATTTACGAGTGGCGTATGATATTTTCTGAGGTAACTCCAAGAGGGTAGAGGAAGCGGCGACCTATTCAACATGTTGTACGAGGCAAGCAGAGTTTCTGCACTAAGATTTAGGAGACACTACCGCGTAGCGTCAAGTGTATTGTATACCCTTGCTGTAAAAAGCCCAAAATGCTTCGCAAATCAAAAGAACTCGATGATGAGACAGTGATTATGGACAAATTTAGAAGAAGTTTTCAACCACAGGAACTTACATCACATAAGAAATGTCGTGTTTGTAGTGGATATTTCAAGGAAAGGGACCAATCATCTGTTACTAAGAGTAAGATTTATGAGATAGGCGGTGACTACAACCCTATCAGGCTCACTCTGAGCCGCCCAGCAAGGGACTTTGAGAGTCGAGAACCAGAAGTGAGAACGAATAATAGGAGAGAAAACACTAGTGAACAAGGATAGACATGAATAGATGATACGATACGACACGTTTAGGTAACAAAAACTATAGTTACCCAGTTTCTCAAAGTAAATGAAAAGTATTTACATATTTTTGAGGATTAATATTTTTGACATGCCGGGTTATCGGGATAGTGACTTTGAGGACGAAGTCCTATTTAAGTGGGGGAGAGTTGTAATACCCGTTTTCTAAATAGCTTCGAGAAAACTATTTTATTACTAAAACATTTAAGTTTGGACGCGAGTAATTCCTCATTAGGTTTAGTTATGTTTGGATATATATATATATATATATATATATATATATATAATTATTAAGTTTTGATTTAATGGATTTTTATAAGTATTGGATTAAAAGAATTGATTAGGACTAGCTTTTTAACTTAGTGGGCTTAGTACATAAACCAATTGGGTTTGGTGGTGTCAAATAGGTTGATGTAAATGTAAAAGAGAAAATAGAATACATATTTATTTATTTATATATTAGGGATTATTTTAGTAAAGGAAGCTAGGCATAAGCTCCTAGGAGCACACTGTAGCAATCTAGAAGGAGAGAGAGTAGGTCCCGTTCATACCCACTCCGACCGCCATGACGCCGCCGCCCAGCCGCTGCATCTCTGCCGGAATGCCGTTTTCGAGAGGAATTCATCAGGTAACACCACCCTTACTCATTTTATGAACTGATAACTTCTTTTATATCGATTAGATTAGTTTTCTTGAGGATTTCATAAGCTACCCTGTTGAGGTGTAGAGGCAGAAACTGAGAGTCTTAGTCCTTTTATCGAGGCCATAGCAAAGGGGACTTCTTAGAAGCAAGAACATGAAGGAGAGGTGTGTGTATGATATATCCATATTTATATATGTTTTACACACCGAAAACCCTCGCATTTAACCCGTAATTAAGGTGAATTGTACGAATTATTACCCCAAATGCTTTGTTTTCACCATTGCACGTTAAAAAGACTAAAAGTGAAGATTTCAAGTGCAAAACTGAAGAAAAATGAAGAACTGTTGAAAAGAGCAGAGCCATGCAACCGCATGTGCCTATCATGTGATCGCATGGTAGATCCGAATCTAACTTTGCCACTTGTTGAAATCTGCAAGCTACGCTGTCTTGTCAATATCCACCGCAAACCCATGAGATCGCATGGACCCCCGTTTCGGTGCCTATATAAGAAGTAATTTGCAAGTCAGTTTATACATACCAACACACACCTCAGAAAATACCATAAACACACATAGAACACACAAACACGTTTCTTCACTTCCAAACACTCCCGAATCCCTGTTCCGAAGGCGTTGAAGCTTAGTGAAGCTCAGAACTTCAGAGAAATGAGTATATAGCTTGAAGACTGCTTGGTATAATCTAATCATTTCTTGTTGTTAAACATGTATCCAAGTGTTTTTCTTGTTATTGTACTTGTGTACTTGTAATGAGTCACTAAACTCTTTCACTTAGGCCAAGATGATTCTTGGCCAGGTTATGGCAATATAAATCTTTTCTTGATGATTTGATATAAAAAAGTATGTTTTGATCATTGATATAAATGTGTTTAATCATGTTCTTATGTTAAATATGTTCATGTTCATGTTTTGTTAATCTTTTACGTGAAAACTTAAAGGTTACATTCCATGCATATTCAAAGATGATGGTTTAATCTCAAGATCTTGTGTAGTTATAACTAGAAATGGTGTAACAACCAAGGTTTTCATTTGAAAAGCATTTTTGGAACTTGTCTTTGATCATTTCAGGTCTTAACAAGTTGGTCATGTTTATCATATTGTGATTTTACACATGCTTAACGTCTTAAACGATATTTTCAAGTGTTTAAGTATATTATTTGATCATAATGACTACAAAAGAATAAAAAGGATTGAAAAGGTGTTCTTGAGCATGTTAAGGTTGAAATGAACTCCTAATGTCATTAAGAATCTGATATCTATGATTCTATGTGCATGCTTACGTGTTTCATGCTTTGCATGTGTTAAGTACTAGAAATAGTACTTAACATGATGATATCTTAAAGAGATAACATAAGGCTGGATCTTAAATCCAACACACGTGGTTTGAGTATTAATGGGTTCATGACTACATAGTGCTCATTTCTATCCGCTTATAACCTTGGATGACAGCCCAAGTTGTACGTGTTTGATCCTTGGTGCATAAAATGATTTTCTGCTGTAAAATGAGGTCATGAGACCGCATGGCATTGCCATGCATGGACCTATGCGACCATATGTCTTTGACATGCGGTCACATGCACCTTTGTTCCAGTTCAGTTTGTTATTTCTCATGTTTAAACCATTTCCAATCACTTTGACACTTCCTTAAGTTCTGAAAGCTATAAGAAATATTATTTGACAAAATATATATCTTGTAGCTGGATTTGAACATGGTTAAGTGGATCTGTGTTATAACTTGTGTAACTATACGTACGAGTTATATTTGATTGTCAATCAGAGGCTCAATAACTCGAGGGATGATTCGTATGATAATATGATTTATGAGTATTAGAGAGAACAGCATGCTGTGTGCTTTACTGCAATTTATCAAGTCATCAACAATTTAATTAAATAAATATTGTCATAACTAGCCGGATGATTCTGAAGCCTGAGTGATATTTTCCTTGATTATCTAGCCGTTTGTAATTATTCTGTTTGTGTAAACCATTTTCTATAATTAATCCTAATCTGAAAAATCAATTGTTATTATTTAATTACCAAACAATGATGATGTTTGAATAGTAGTAGTTGCCTAAACCTTCTCCCTGTGGTTCGATACTCGGTCTTACCCGATCTACTGACCAGGTCATACTTGCCTGAGTCGTGTGTAGTATTTATTTAGTAATTCCATTTTATAAATTTTAAAACACGAGTGTGAAAAAGCTTTTAATCATCTTAAAAAAACCCGTATACGGGCTGCACACCAAGTTTTTGGCGCCGCTGCCGCGGACTATGTTTTGGCAATATTAGAAAAGATCTAATTGTTAATTTGGTTTTTTTTTCTATTTGCTACCTGTTATTTTTAGTATTAATATTTTATTTTTATATTTGTTTTTCCTTGTTTTCTGTTTTATTTTCTATTATGCGTGTTTACTCAAAGTAGCTAAAAGAAAGTTATAAGTTTTTCCGTGCTTGTCTCACATTGTTTAAAACGGAGATCGAAATTGTTAGGAATAAACAAGCGGTAGAATGAAGGATTGCTTAGATAACTATGAAGAGGTAGAGAGAGAATCTCGTTTCACCTTCAAAACACACATAGTTTATTTCATGTAAGTGTGGCAATCCTTACATTTCCTTGTCTAGCACAAGGCTTATATACCTATAAGGTATATTTACAATAAGCACCCTCAACTATTGTTAAACTCCTATTCTATTACAATAATACAGCTCTAACAATCTCCCCCTTTGGAATGGAATAGGAGTTGTAGAATAAAATGAATAGGAGTCTTGATCTTTTCAGCATCTTGAGGGTCTTGTGCTTATTGTCTTGTATCGCTCCGGTAACCTAAGGCATTGATCGCCTTCGGTTATATAATCAATTTAGCATATAGAGATTTTCAGCATTTGGATCCTTGAGCATTGGTAGCATCAGCAGAAGCATATAAGGATTCATCAACAGGAGAGAATATGTTTCTTACTCCCCCTAGAATCACAACCGGGGAAACCCTCCCCCTAAAATGTAGCTCTCGAGCATTTAGGCAATTAGCAGAAGCGTATAAGGATTCATCATTAGAGGAGAATATTTTGTTTACTCCTCCTAGAATCACAAACGGGGAAACCCTCCCCCTACAATGTTGCTCTTGATCCTTGACAAAATTTGGGGCGAGAATACTTGCTCTTTCTCCTGAGTAGTTCTCCCCCTAGACTGAATACCTGCTAAAGTATGTCTCAAGCAGTAACCAACTGAATAAATCTTTATATCTCCCCCTCATGATGTCCAAAGTCTACTGGTCATCATGAAAAATGTTCAGTTGTGAAGCATCAGTCTAATAACTTCTACCACTTGTGAGCCAAAATGGATCGTTGAGGAGTTATTGTAGATCCAAAGTGAATACATCAACCAAATCGAAAATCTGAGAAGTCTCGTACAAGAGTATCAACCTAGTCCGGATCACAACAAGTGATAAAGAGAATGAAAGACAAGTGGATGCAAACGAACTTGGGACGGATAAGGATTCTATAGTAAGAAATAAGCTTTAAGGAACACAGGGAGCTGAAATCATATTCAAGCCTTTTCAACCTGTACGACTATCGAAAAGGTGACTTTGAACGCATAACGTGAACAGGGAGTCGGATACATCCTTATTCGAAAGCACACAAAAATCTATCAAACTCTTCGAAAACATGGAGTAAACGGATGTTGGTTAAGACAATCAAGCAACGATACACGAATTCTGAAAGATAAGAATGACAAATGAGAATTCAGAACTGACTGATAAAAGACTACCAAGATTCTAAAGAAACAAGGAATGGATGGCCAAAATCTGGTTTTGAGACCTGATATTGGTGACACTACGAGAGAAGATCCAAAAATCAGTTAGGAAAGGGCAGGATGACTAGACATAGGGTACTAGACAATTAAACACATGGTTCACGGGAAAACAGAATATGACCCAAATCTAGAAACATCAGAATGATAACTGAAACTTTGAGAACTCCCGACTTAGCCAAAAAATCCAAACACTTGACTTAGAAATCAAGGTGGCAACATAAATCAGTCAGAACGACGACGGGGGTTCGGGGGCAGCGCCCCTGATAGCGGGGTCCAAGGGGTGGCAACCCCTGGCGGGATCCAAGGGGCAGAGCCCCTGACTGGGGTCGAGCTGCTAGGTCAGCGCGAAAATTTTTGAAAATGAAGAATATCGCTATATCAGAAAATGCATTTCGGATGAAAATTTTGAAATTTTGATTGAAAAATGCAAGTCTGAAAAACCTGTTAGACCAAGTGGATTGAATCGCGTGCGATTGGATTATTGCATGCGATTGTATCTGGTTGAATCGCGTGCGAATGGTTATCAGCATGAATCGTATGCGAATGGTTTATAGGTTGAATCGCGTGCGAATGGTTATCAGCATGAATCGCATGCGAATGGTTTATAGGTTGAATCGCGTGCGAATGGTTATCAAGTTGAATCGCATGCGATTGGTAAATAGCATGCGATTGGAATTCAGTGCGGCTGATAGAACCTATACTTGGCCAAATTCAACTCGATCGCGTGCGATAGCCCTATAGTGTGGCTGATAGCTCATGGATGCGGCTGATAGAGACTGGATGCGGCTGATAGGGTCTTAGAAGTCACTATCAGATCTGTTGACCTTACTCTGAATAGTGTCTACCCACTTGTACCTGATTTGATCTTGACTTGTGCAAGTTCCACACTCAAACTCAAACACCCATACCATCACTTGATTTCACACACAAACACCAAATTATTGGTGTTTTTATCCTTTTTGAAATCAAAATCCCAGATCTGAAGTGTTCTTCAATTTTCCAACTGTTCTTGACAAAATTTCAGAAATCTTCAAACTCGAGCAGATTAAAATCGATTTTCTTGTGGTTGATTCAAGTAACATTTTCAACCATTTCTCTTTTAAAAACCAAACCAAACCCACGTAAAATGATGCCTTCGTAGATGAAACAATAAATTCAAGGCATGAACAATATACCCGAGAAAACTTCGATTTTTCTACTTTTTCGTGTATAGAACAGTTGAGTTTACCTTTTTCGATCAAAGAACAGTAGATGTTGCTCGATTCTCCAACGATAACTCCTATTTTCAGATCATAAATAACATCTTGAGTTGAAAACCCGTATGATCAGCCCTTTTTTTTTAATGAACAGCCCCTTTGATCTTCAAATCTCGATTTGTTGATGATAACACCGATAGATCTTCACTCCTTTGGCTCTGATACCACTTGTTAGGAATAAACAAGCGGTAGAATGAAGGATTGCTTAGATAACTATGAAGAGGTAGAGAGAGAATCTCGTTTCACCTTCAAAACACACATAGTTTATTTCATGTAAGTGTGGCAATCCTTACATTTCCTTGTCTAGCACAAGGCTTATATACCTATAAGGTATATTTACAATAAGCACCCTCAACTATTATTGAACTCCTATTCTATTACAATAATACAGTTCTAACAGAAATACTTGAGCAACAAGCATTGGCTACTACAAGTCTCGCGGACTTTGATTTAATCTTAGCCGAAATTGACTATTGGGAACACATGGTGATGGTCACTAAAAGTAATATCGACTATATTCTCAGCATGCCTATCATCTAGTCGAGTTACTATTTTTCATCTTTACTATTCCCAATTGCTTTCTTTTGTCTAATTCTCGTCCTATGTTTAGCTTTCTTTCTGTTTCCGTACATTTTTTTTCTTTTCATTTTTTTCCATTATGTGTGAATACACTGCTGAACTTCGGAGAAGGATTAAAGAGTACCGTAATAACATTAAAGGTTCTGAAATCCTCTTAAAATCTTTCGAAGAAGCTTTGCAGTCTGAAACCGACCCTCAAGAACTCGAAAGATTGAGAAATCGTATTCGCCACGAACATATTTTGATTTATCTTAATCAACTTTCATCCGAAGGATCATGGCTCATACTCGAACTTTTTAAGTCTCTGGAGTCTCTACTTTTCTTTTAAATTTGTTTCACTCATGTTTGTCTATTCTGAGAAAATTCGAAAATTAATTAAGTATTACCGTAACAATCTCAAAATCTTTGACCAAACCATCGATGACCTTGAGATAAGGGCAGAATCTACCAACAACTATCAGGAATGGAAACAAATTCAAATCGAAATCAATCATTGGGAATACATGAAGGCAGGTGTTTAGCGTCAAATTAATAAAAAATTAAGGGAAGCTCACACTCCTTAGTATTTGAAATTTTCATTCAGTCTTTTCCCTCTGATCATGTGTGTCCATTCAGAAAATCTTCAAAAGAGAATTAGTAATTATCGTATCGAAATTGATCTTCCTGAAAATCAAATTTGGGCTTTAGGATACGAATTGCTCTTTGAAGTCGACCTCTTTGAGATCTATCAGATTCACGAACAAATTCGTCAATTAAGGGAACAACAGAATTTCATTAGAGATAGCCTTCAAAAACTTTTAAGCAATCGCTTTTTCTCTTAGTGGTCAAGGGTTTCACTTTCTTTTTCTTTTATATTTTAGTTGTGTGTTTCCTTCTTGTATTTTTACTTTCGTTTTCCACTTCGTTGAACCTTACGCAGAGCCTGAACGCGAATTTAGACGTCGCCGATGGTTGGCACGTAGACGAGCCGCTCGTAACCGAAATCGTATACGAAATATGGCTGAAGGTCCACCAGATCCACAGAATACTAAAACATTAGGAGATTTTGCTCGTCCGACTCTTAATGGAATGCACGCAAGTGTCGTTCGTCCTCCTGTCACCGCCAACAATTTCGAAATTAAGCCTAATATCATTCAAATGGTTCAAAACACGGTCCAATTTCACGGTTTACCTGAAGAGGATCCTAATAATCATCTTCAGAGTTTTCTCGAGATCTATGATACGTTCAAGATGAACGGTGTCTCTCAAGACGCTATTCTCTTATGTCTCTTTCCATTTTACCTCAAAAGTAAAGCCAAGCTTTGGCTTAACTCCCTTCCTACTGGTTCCATCACTACATGGGACGACTTAGCCGAAAATTTTCTTTAGAAATATTTCCCACCTTCAAAAATGGCTAAACTTCGTAATGATATTTCATACTACCAACAACAAGAGGGAGAATCTTTGTATGATACATGGGAAATGTATAAGGATTTACTGTGTCGATGCCCTCATCACGGATTACCAATTTGGCTTCAAGTTCAAATATTCTACAATGGTCTGACAGTGGCTACACGCCAAATGATCGATGCTGCAGCAGGAGGTGAAATCACTAGCAAAACTCCCGAAATAGCTCATGAGCTCATTGAGGAAATTGCTTTGAATAGCTATCAGTGGCACTCCTCGCGGATGAAACAACCTAAAATAGTTGGTATCATCCCAGTTGATACTGTCACTTTACTCACTGCACAAATTGAAGCTTTATCCCAAAAGCTCGACCAAATGAAAGTAAATGTAGTGCAGTCTTCATGTGAGTTTTGCAATGGTCCTCACTTAAGTAGAGATTGTCAAACTGGCAACAATTTTTCCTCTACAGAAGAGGTAGATTACATGGGTACTCAAAGACCCCAAAACAATCCCTACTCAAATTCATATAACCCTGGTTGGAGAAATCAGCCGAATTTCTCTTGGAAATCTGGAGCGGGTACTTCTAGTAATCCCCCTCCCGGATTTTCTCAGCAAAATCAAACCCAACAAGGTTTGGGTTTATCTCAAAACCGTCAACCTGTTCAGACTTAATCAAAGATTGAGAGCTTACTTGACATATTTTCCTCAGCTGTTGAAAGTCATTTCGTCCATCACGAAAATGACATGAAAGTTCTTAACACTTCATTCAAAAGCCTAGAAAATCAAGTAAGCCAAATCGCTAACTCGTTGTCGGAGCGACAACTGGGTGGTCTACCGAGTAACACTCAAGCCAATCCTAGGGCCAATTTTAAAGTTATCATTCTCATGAGTGGTACCACCATGGTCCCACCTCCGATGCCTCCAGTTGATCAACCGAGCACACCCGCCACATCCAAAGATAATACAAACTCAAAATCTACTGAATCTCAGGTCCCAGTCGAGGGAACTAACGAAGCGCAAAATAGGCTACGCCCGGTAAGTACCGCACAAGTTAAGACCCCGATTCCTAAATATCAACCCAGAATTCCTTATCCTCAGCGATTAAAAAAGGAACAAATAGAAGAGCATTATAAAAAGTTCCTCGAATTTTTCAAACAGCTCCACATCAACATTCCATTTGTTGAAGCTTTGGTTCAGATGCCAAAGTATGCCAAGTTCCTTAAAGATCTGCTGAGTAATAAGAGGAAATTGGAAGACCTGTCAACCGTCATTCTTAGCGAAGAATACTTAGCTATCTTGCAAAACAAACTTCCGGTGAAGAAGACTGACCCAGGTAGCTTCACTATCCGTTGTCAAATAGGGCAACTCTGTTAATAATGCTTTAGCCGATCTAGGGGCTAGAATTAATCTCATGCCTTATTCCGTGTTTGCAAAGCTAGGTCTAGGTGAGCCTAAACCAACCAAAATGTCTATCCAGCTAGCTGACCGATCCGTGAAATATCCACGGGGGATTGTTGAAAACCTTCTTGTTGAAGTTGATAAATTCTTCTTCCCGGTTGATTTTGTTATCCTTGACATGGATGAGGACAAAAATGTTCCTCTTATCCTAGGACGACCATTTCTGGCTACTTCTCGAGCCCTTATTGATGTTTGCGATGGTAAACTTTCTCTTAGAGTAGCTGACCAGGTTGTTACCTTTGATATCCATAAATCCATGAAGCAACCATTTATTCAAGATGACGCCCTGTACTTTGTTGATATCTCTGATCAATATCATCTTTGTTGCATACCTATTTCTTCTGAGAAAGACGTGCTAGACACACAGATTCTGGAGAAAGGTTCTCTTCCAAAGGACCTCACGCAGCTTGAGCTGTATCAACCAGTTATTAATGCTATCCCTAAAGATGCATTAATTTCTAAGACTTTCAAAACTCTCGATGTTGATAAAGTGCATCATTCACAGCCTTCCATTATTGAGCCTCCAGCACTAGAGTTAAAAGAGCTCCCATCACATCTAGAATATGCTTTTCTAGATAGTGATTCCAAATTGCCTGTAATCATAGCTTCTGACCTCACATCTGATGAAAAAGAGAAGCTATTGAATGTGCTTAAGAAGCACAAGACCGCTATTGCGTGAAAACTTTCCGACATTAAAGGAATTAGTCCTTCTTTCTGTACACAAAAAATCCTCATGGAGGATAACCACAAGACAAGTGTGCAAAGACAGAGGAGATTAAATTCACATATGCAAGAAGTGGTTAAAAAGGAAGTCATTAAACTCTTGGATGCGGGTATGATTTATCTGATATCTGATAGCCCTTGGGTTAGCCCCGTCCAAGTAGTTCCTAAGAAAGGAGGTATGATCGTGATCACTAACGAGAAAAACGAGTTAATTCCCACCCGCACTGTAACCGGGTGGCGTGTTTGTATCGATTACAGAAAATTGAATGACGCAACTCGAAAGATCACTTCCCGCTCCCATTCATTGATCAAATGATTGAGAGACTAGAGGGTAATGCCTTCTATTATTTTCTTGATGGTTTTTCCGGGTACTTTCAGATTCTAATCGCCCCGGAGGATCAAGAGAAAACCACATTCACTTGCCCCTATGGTACATTTTTCTATAGGCGGATGCCATTTGGCTTGTGTAATGCCCCCAGCTACTTTCCAGCGCTGCATAACAGCGATATTCCATGATATGATCGAAGAATGTGTCAAAGTTTTTATGGATGACTTCTCCATTTTCGGAGATTCGTTTGACATTTGTCTTTTCAATCTGGAAAAGATGTTGTCCAGATGTGAAACTACCAATCTCGCTCTCAATTGGGAGAAATGTCACTTTATGGTGTGAGAAGGTATTGTCCTAGGACATAAGATTTCTAAATCAGGAATTGAGGTCGATCGTGCTAAAATCGATGTCATTTCTAAGCTACCCCCCCCCCCCCCCCCCGATGAATGTCAAAGGCATTCGAAGTTTTCTTGGTCATGCCGGTTTTTATCGTCGTTTTATCAAAGGCTTTTCTAAAATATTGCGGCCTCTGACCCATCTCTTAGAAAAAGATGCTCTGTTTGTTTTCTCTTCGGAATGCATGAAGGCATTCAACAATTTAAAAGAGAAACTGAAAAACGCTACGATTTTGACCAGCCTTGATTGGTCACTTCCGTTCGAGTTAATGTGTGACGCAAGTGATTTTGCTGTCGGTGCAGTTCTAGGTCAGAGAAAAGACAATCGTTTTCATGCGATCCATTATGCATGGAAAACCCTGACAGACGCCCAGGAGTACTACACAGTAACAGAAAAATAGTTACTGACCGTCATCTTTGCTTTTGATAAATTTTGATCTTATTTAATTACTTTTAAGACTGTGGTTTTCACTGACCATTCTGCCTTGCGATTCTTGTTTTCCAAGCAAGATGCTAAACCCCGCCTTATTAGATGGATACTCTTGTTACAAGAGTTTCATATTGAAATAAAAGATAAGCGAGGTGCAGAAAATCTTGCAGCCGATTATCTTTCGCGTCTTGATAATCCAAACCTTGAGGTTTTGGATGAATATGCCATTCAGGATACATTTACTGATGAATTTCTCTTAGCATTTCATAATACTAATAATGCCCCATGGTTTGCAGACTTTGCCAATTATTTAGCAGCATGGGTATTAGAAAAAGGACTCCCGCATCAGCAGAGGAAAATATTCTTTTCTCAGATAAAATTTTATTTCTGGGAGGATCCCTATCTATTCAGGATAGATGCCGACCAAATCATACGTCGATGCGTGAGCGGTCAAGAAGCAATGGACATCCTAGAACAATGTCACTCAAGACCTATTGGAGGTCATCGTGGACCTATTTCAACAGCTAAGAAGGTCCTTGATTCTGGTTTCTATTGGCCTACTCTGTTTAGGGATGCCCGTGAATTTGTAAAATCCTGTGATCCATGTCAAAAATCTGGAAACATCTCTTAACGCAATGGATGCCCCAAAACCCAATCACGCTAAGAAGTTTGTGAAATTTTCGATATTTGGAGGATAGATTTTATGGGTCTTTTTCCAAATTCTCATGGAAACAAGTACATTCTTGTTGTAGTCGATTATCTTTCCAAATGGGCCGAAGCAAAGGCCTTACCAACTAATGATGCACGAGTTGTATGCAAGTTCCTGAAAAAGTTATTTTCCCGTTTTGGAACTCCGAGAGCATTAATAAGTGATCGTGGTACTCACTTTTGCAATACACAGCTTGAGAAGGTATTAAACCATTATGGGGTAACCCTCAGGTTTTCTACTGCATACCATCCACAAACAAGTGGACAAGTTGAGGTCATTAATCGTGGTCTAAAGAGAATTCTTGAAAGAACCATAGGGAATAGCCCAAAAGATTGGGCAGAAAAATTAGACGATGCATTGTGGGCATTCAGAACCGCTCACAAATCGCCTATCGGAACCACACCTTATAAGCTAGTTTATGGTAAAGTGTGTCGCCTTCCCATTGAACTTGAACATAGAGCATATTTGGCATTAAAAACCCTAAATCTTGAACCCACAATTTCAGCAGAGAATAGTCTATTCCAGCTCAACGAGTTGGAAGAACTGAGAATTCAAACATACGACAATTCCTTGTTGTATAAGGAAAGGACGAAACTATTTCATGATGCTCGTCTAAAGTACAAGAAATTCCAGGAAAATGATGCTGGTGGTGATCGCTGTAAAAAACAACACGTGACTTAGCGATTAGTTGTTGGTGTAACGACGTCAATTGGAGAGGAATAGTTGTCGGATGGTACCGGTGGTGATCGTCGTCAACAAACAGCACATGACTCAGCGATTAGTTGTAGGTGTGGCGCCGTTGACCGGGGAGGAAGAGAATGGTGTTTGTTGACAAGTAGGATGGTGCTGCTGGTGATTGCCGTCAACAAACAGTACTTCGGCAGGGGACTCACCGTAGATAAGCAGGGAGAAAAGGGAGGCTAAAAGTCAAAGATTAGGGTTCTATTATATGAAAAAGAAGGGGGAGCGTGGTTATATGTATCAGGAGAGAGAGTATAAAAAGGTTTCCTTTAATACTTTTAATAAAATGACTTTTGTATCCTCTATTTATATATTAATTACTATTAAATTTTGAAATTAATTACTAAAATGCCACATTAAAGATTAGCCATTGATCTAATAATTTTATGGTCTAGATTTCTTCTCGCACTTCTCGCAATAATAATGCTTCTCGCATGAACCTTCCTATATATATATATATATATATATATATATATATATATATATATGTTGTTTATATATATTGCGTGGTTATGATACGTAACTATAGTTTCGCCAACTTAGGACTCGTTTTTTCTTTTTTTTTTCTTTCTTCTTTTTGGTTTTGGGAAGGTCTGCGTGCCAATTACAATCCCTTTTTTTCATTTGTAATTTTGTACTGGTTCGGGGAGGCCTGTGTGCCATAATCAAGATGGAGTACGAGAAGACATTCAAGATGATGATTTGCAAAGTGCTCGGGTACTTCGGAGGAGGCGTCAAGGCCAGTGGGAGCAATGCATCATGAAGGCGAATCGTGAGTTCTTCTTATCCTTAGGATTGACCTTAGGATTAGTTGGCGAAACTATAGGTTTTTATATGCATGGTTGTGTTTAATGCTTACTCATATGTGTGTGATGCTAAATAAACAAATTTAATAATATGTAATTATTAAATAGTGAAAAACCACGGTTTATGACAAACTAGAATACGACTTCAGCTTGCAAGTCGTATTAGTTAAATTTTTATAAATGTAAAGTTTTGTCAATGTTATAAGTTTGGAACTTATAAAGCCGTTTTGTGCACCTAGTATAAGTACACATGTAAATCGTATTTTTAAAACAGATAGTTTTAAAAAGGTTTTTCAAAAACTGGAAAATTAAGTCTTTCTTTTAAAATTAATTATAAAACCCAAGAAAATCTTAGATCAGTGTGCTACCCATCTAATGGTACACCTTTGCTGTTAAACGGTACTCGGGTGTCGGAAGTGCCCAAACCTTGGGCATCCGGGTTCAAACCATTGCGGCAAAGGGTATGAAAGATTTTGAGATAATCGGGAGTCTCGGCCAGAATTCATACTGTCTTAGGTGGTGCGATCTATTTTGGTGATAATCGGGAGTCCCGGCCCAAAATGCACTAGAGTAGAGTTAAACATACTAGACTGGGTCTAAGTGCTCTACGAGGTTCTAGGCGTCGTATCAGCTAGGTACGATTGGTACAGGGTGTTACCGACCAGAAATAGCACGACTTGACGGGAAGTGACCAAACCTTGCATCAAGTATGTGAAATATGGGTCCTAGGTCTGATATATATTATTTGTATGATGATATATGTTAGAAAAGTTTATTTGCAATTAATAGTTAAACCGAGTTTTAATTTGTAGATGGCAACCAACGTTACCAACACTAACAACCTCTCTCTTCGCTCTATCCTAGAGAAGGATAAGCTCACCAGACCAAACTTTCTCACTTGGGAGAGAAATCTCCGGATCGTGCTGTGGCACGAGAGAAAGTGGTACGTCATAGAACAACCTCTGGGAAATCCCCCAGCTAACAACGCTAGGGCAGATCAGGGAGGCTTTTCAGAAGTGCTCCAATGACGCCCTGGACGTGAGTTGCCTCATGCTTGCAACGATGAGTCCTGAGTTGCAGTCAAGCATGATGGAAACTCCTGCTTATGACATGATCCGCCAGCTGAGGGACGTGTTCCAGGAGCAAGCCCGCACGGAGCATTATGATGCCACTAGAGCATTCAACTCATGCAAGATGGTGAAAGGGGACATTGGTCAGTACCCATGTCATGAAAATGAAGGGGTACATGGACCACTTAGAGAGGCTTAGACACCCAGTACCGTTGCAGCTAGCAACGGATACGATACTCAACTCGTTGTCAGACGACTATAAGCCTTTGATAGTCAACTACAACATGAACAACATGGAGAAATCCGTGGCGGAGCTGCACTCTATGCTTAAGACTACGGAACAGAGTATCGGGACCAAGTCTAAGGACGTCCTCATGATGAGCAATGGGGGCAATAAGAAAAGGAAGGGGTGCAATGGAAAGGGAAAGGGTAGGACCCGACCCAGCCCAGCCAGAATGCACCCAGAGCTAGTGATAACAACAACGGCAAGAAGCCAAAGCCGAACAAGGCAAGAACCGAGAATCGGTGCTTCAGGTGCGGCGAGACCGGACACTGCAAGAGAGATTGTCCGAAGGCTCTCGAAGCAGGAGGCAAGTCTGGCTCCTCAGGTATCGTGTGACTAGCTTCTTTGTCACTTTCCACTTGTAAAGTTTCTTACGAGTTTTCTAATATCTTGCAATCGTTTATTGCAGGAGGTGATGGAAAGTGAATCGGCCCAGCATTCAAGATCCTACGTGCTTTATCCGGATATTTAATAATTCTTTTTCTTAGTTGTTAAACCTTTTAAAGTTTTTGGATTTGATTGGTTTGGTTTCAAACTATTAGTTGACTTTATGGTTTGAGTTTTTTTGGAATTTTGAATTATTTGACTAATATCCGTGCACGTATGTTTTAAATGAATCAAGTTAGTCCAGTTGTGACAAACGGTTACTAATAAGTCAAGTTTTGACTTAATAGATGATTCATAGTGATCTTATGCAGAAATTGTTATAGTTACATCTCACTATATAAATACTTAGATAAACAAGTTGTGTTTATGAAATTAGAAAGTCTTTCTAATTTGCAAGTATTTAAGGATTTTATGAAAAATAAATGTTCAAAGCATTGAACATGATCAGATAGGAAATAATAGTTATTATTTCTAGATGAAAGTTTTTGGATAAAACATTTAAGAAAGTATAATGTTGGTGCATATTTTATGAATCCCTAGTTCGTATCAATAAAGTGTATTCATGTGGTGTTAATTAAATGTGATTTGATTAATGGTTTGCATGTTTATATATTCTTAGTGATTCTATGTGTTTATGAAAAGCTTACAAGTATTTAATCATGGTTTGGTTTGTATTTGGAAGTTTAGTCATAAGGAAATTCACTTCGCAAGAAGTGAAAGTCACTTCGCAAGAAGTGAAAGTCACTTCGCAAGAAGTGAAAGTCACTTCGCAAGAAGTGGATGTCACTTCGCGCGAAGTGAATGTCAGTTCGCGCGAAGTGAACTGTGTCATTCGAAAACGCGTAAAACTCACTATAAATAGTGATTAACCCCTCATTAACGAAAAATCACTGACAATCGTCCAGGACACTTCGTGAGCCTTCGTAATCGTACATATACCCTTGAAACTCGCGAACTAAGTGATAATTCTCGAATTCCAAGGCAGCCAAAGCATCTCTGTGTGGTACTGTGTGTCAGTTTTTCTACTCTTTCTTTGTGTCACTTCTGTGTGCCGGACACCTAAGCAGATCATAGATCCTTAGGAGGTTCGTGAAATATAATTCCGCGATATTTCACGTCCTAGATCAGTCCTAGCATCAGGGTGTGTTTAGTAATAGACCCCCGCCCCCGGTCCTACAAAGTGGTATCAGAGCCTTGTGCTTTGATTGATCACTTTTCCTTAGGATTAAGTCGATCTAGGTGTTCCTTTAGGCCTGTGTGTGCCCCCTTGCGTCACTTTTTACCGAAAATAGGTCGGAAAATAGGTCCTTTTGCGTTAAAAAGGTCAAGTTTTTACGTTTAGGCTCTTTGAGTTTCGACCGTGCGTAGTGAAACCCCACCTCGTGCGTACTGATCTCAGTTCGCACGAACTGTGCCTGTGTGTTCTAGATCCTTCGATTGCTGTCTGTGTGCCTCGTGCGAAGTGGTACTGCAGTCCGTGCGTACTGCCATACGTGCGTGCGTAGTGACTGTTCGCCAATCCGTGCGTGGTGTGTCCTCACTGCGTGCGTGGTGCTCGCAGTCCGCACGAAATGATTGTGGTGCGTGCGTAGTTGCTGTGTGCGCGTAGTGAATCAGTCCGCGCGTAGTGAGTCAGTCCGCGCGTAGTTTGTCAGTCCGTCTGTCCGTGCGTGGTGTGTTCTCCAGTACGTGCGTGGTAAAGCCAGTTCGCACGTACTGTACTGTGAACAAAAAAAAAAAAAAAAAGGCATTTTATTTCCGTCTTCGTGCGCTGTGCTTTTCTGTGCAGTTCTGTGTGACCTTTTTCTATCAAATTTTACTCCGTGTTTTCCTGTGTGCTTTTCAAATCCAATCCGAATCTGTGTGCTTGCTGCCTTGGTTCATTACATCAATTCAAATGGCCTCTAAACAAACCACTGCCTTAAACAACCTTCTACTAGAAACAGAAATGGGCAGTATCAACAAAGTGCCGAAATTGCTAACCATGGAGGACTATCCTATGTGGAAGCCCAGATTCGAAATTTTTCTAGATGGGGTCGATTGTAGATTGCGGAGAGCCATGAATGTTGAGTATATGGTTCCAAAAGGGGAGGGAAATATCGAAACCCCTTACGATAAAATGACGGTCGAACAGCAGACCAGTTACAATGCTGAAAAGAAGGCCTATGCTCAACTGATTCAGGCCATCCCCAACGACATCTTCCACCAGTTTAGGAGGTATCGAACTTCCTACAGTCTATGGAGAGCTCTTGAGAAGAGGAATGAGGGAAACGCTGCTCTGAAAGAACTTAAAGCAAGTCAATTAAGGAAGGAATTAGACCATTTCACGGCTGCAAGAGATGAGAAGATTCCTTCCCTTATTACAAGATACAACCACCTTCTAAGTGAACTGGACAGTCTGGGTGTTACTGTTCCAGAGAAGCAGCAAGTAGAGATCTTGGCGAATGCTTTGCCCAAGAGCTGGCGGCCATTCATCATGATACTCAAGAATGGTAACGGTTTTGACGGGATGGACCTTAATGATTTCATCACCAAGTTAAAGGAGCAGGAGCAGGAGGAACTAAATCTGGATTCAATGTCTAGTTATCAACAGAACCCCTCACTCTACTACTCCGGAACACCTGTCTCGTCATCCACCTCTTCACATGCCCCCCTACAGTCTGCCTATGTGACCAACGTGAATGAATCGGGCAGATCTACCTCTGATGCTTCATCCTCTGGGTCATCTTATACTGCATCTTCCTCCGGACTTAATGTCGAACACTTCAAGTATGGGAGTACAGATGAGGTTAAGATACATATGGGCATGCTAAGTGCGCTAGTCTCCTCTTATGATGATCTACTGAAGGGGAAGATTGGTAATGCTCATATGACTCAAGAGGACTATGACCAGATCGACGAGGATGAGATGGAGAGACAAGATATCCTCTGGTCGTATGCCAACTTAGTGAGACGGGCAAAAGCTTATGAGCGAAGAACGGGAAAGTCAATATCAGCAACCAAGGATACCAAACTCGGCTTTGATAAATCTGTTGTGACCTGCTATAACTGTGGTGAAAAGGGTCACTTCGCGCGTGAATGTGAAAAGCCGAAGAATTCGGGACCGAGGTATCCATTCAAAACTGGTTCTGGCAGCAGATCATCTACCTCCACAACCATAAAATCTGAAACAACTCCAACACCGACTAAGGCTATGGCAGTTATTCAAAGAGATGAGGGAGTGGATTGGTCTGTACAGTTCGGGAATGCTGATGCTGACATCAACTTGGCGAACGTTCATGTGTTGAACGAAGATTCTTCATCCGAGACCGAAAGCTATTCAAGTGAAGAAGAATCAGGTGCCAGCAATGATGATGAACCAGCCTCGACACCAGCTGCAGCAGAGACACCAGTGAATGTCCGTGCCAAAGAGTCAAATCAAAAGGTGTGCAGCTGTGGTCAACCGTCTGCGGATCAGGTATGTACCTTTGGATTACCTTGTGGTTCGTGTGATGAATATGTAAAACAGATAGTGTTCTTAAAGTCTACTATTTCAGATCTCACATCTAAGTTAGATAATAACCTGTTGATCAAAGGAAGAGAAAATCAATTAAAAGAAAAGAATGAAAGTCTAGGTAAACAGGTTAATGAACTAGGTGTGGCTCTGTTAAATAAACAAGATGCTATCGTGTTTTACATAAACGAAATCGATAAGCTGAAACGGGACCTTGCTACCTCAAAGGTCGATTATGAGACTCTGAGTCAAAAACTCAAAAGCTATTCCACGTCTTCTTATCTTTTTGAGTACATAATCGATCAGAGAGGTCAAGGTACCGATTCAGAAAAGGACAAAAACGTATATTCAAAATGTCCACTACCAGTGTTAAATCAACTGGTGAACGATGATGTCCATTCTGAAGCTGACCCACTACTCACAAAGGTTGATGAATCTTCTGTATCAACCTCAAATGAGGATTTAACGTTACATGAGGATGTGGGTAAGCCTCAGAAGAATGAGGTTCAGCAAGAGGTTACCAAAAAGGCTGAACCAGGCATTAGAGAACTGTTGGACAGTTCCTATGTGCAAGGTCCGTTGATGCATCGTATCCATGATGCACTTCGGAAATTTGAAAATGAGGGTATTAAGTCTCCTGATACCCGTCCATACCAAGAGGTCAAACAACTACCCAAACATCAAGGGTTAGGGTATCGGCCTCAAAAGGTAACGAAAGGCTCTGTGAAGCAATACCCAGAAAGGGTCTGCTATGTGTGCAGGAGACCTGGTCACCTCAGTTATAAGTGTGATCAGAAGACACATCAAAGCTGTAACAAGAAAGTTGAGATTTTGCAAGAAAATAAAACGTTTCTTAAAAACCATCAAAACTCAACTCTTCCTGTTCAGCATCAAAGGATTCCTAAGTGGACTAACAAACTGTGTGTTCAAATGTCCAAGGAATCAAGTGACAGGATCATCAAGACTGGAACATGGATGAAACTTCCAGTGGTTGGAGAAGACGGGAAACCCATGACTATTCAGGCTTGGGTTCCTAACGCTCTCTAATTTCTTCTTCTATGTGAAGAGTGTCAACTTCTATAATCAAAGTGGTATTTGTGACTGTGTGTCTATTTTCTGTGTGATTAACTTGTTCTTTTGTCTTTCAGTTTATTTTCTGTGTGTCGTTGCATTTCTATTTTCTTAGTTTCTAGTTGTTTAGTATTTTAGGGGGAGATAGTTCAGAAAACTTAGAAAATACAAAAAAATCAGAAAACTTAGAAAATACAAAAAAATCAGAAAACTTAGAAAATACAAAAAAATTAGAAAACTTAGAAAATACAAAAAAATCAGAAAACTTAGAAAATACAAAAAAAATTAGAAAACTTAGAAAATACAAAAAAATCAGAAAACTTAGAAAATACAAAAAAAATCAGAAAAACAAAAATGAGAAGTTGATCCAATGGAAAATGATGGTACACTGGCTTTCAATACAAAGTACGTCTAGTAAAATTAGGACTGAAGGCATGTACATATTCTTGAGAAAACTGTCTGAAAATCTAATTGAATCAGATAAGAAATAGATAGTGTGTAAGACATATAAGGAAAGTCTAGACTGATAAATGGTTATGCATGTGGAAATCCATCAAACATTCAAACTATCGAGATATTCCAAGTCTATAAGTCAATAACAGTTGAGAATGACTTAGTTTGTTGCACACACCTGTTACCATGCCAAATGTGCTTAGATGACAATGAGCAAAATGTAAAAGAGGGTGAAAAATTGACCCCAATCTGAGATGTCAAGGATCTATCAATGTTAAATTGTCAAAGAGCATAAAATGCAGTGACAAAAGCTATATTGATCTATTAGTGTTGAATTGTCAAAGAGCATAAAATGCAGTGACAAAAGCTCAGCAAGAAAAATGTCTAGAGAGGTGAAAAATTGACCTCCATGTCAAAGAGCATAAAATGCGTTGACAAAATCACAAAGCACATAAGCATGGTGGTTGGGTACTCAAGTTGTGCATCCTACTGAGTAAGTCAAAATACTGTGATATTTTAAAAGAGATAGTCTTAACAATGTACTCAGTTCTAGATAATCAGAAAATGTTGAAATCAAATATGTCATTATCTGAGGAAAGTTAGGTTGACAGACAGAGTTTGAGAGAATATGTTTATGTCCAAGGTTCTGAAATAAATGACTACTAAGTATAGATGTGCTGGTACTGATTCCATCTTGGAACCTTCTCACAAAAAGATTTAATTTCAGTAATTTTATTCCTGCAATTTTCTTAGTATTTTAATTTCTGTTCTTTAGGATTTAATTTGTTAATAGTTTACTTCTGCATTTTTATTTTCTTTATAATCAGAAAAATACAAAAAGATTTTTGGTGTGTTTCTTATTTCTTTTGGTATGTCTATTTTCTTTATTTATAATTTCTTATGTTTGCATTTTTATCCCGTTTCTGTTTAGAAAAATACAAAAAGAGTTCTAGTATGTTCTTAATCATTCTTAGTGTTTTGATTAGGGGGAGTTTGTTCTGTTTACATTTCCTTCATCTTACTTTGATGTGTTTTGCTTAAATGTCTATAAGTGATCTTGAAGTTACTGACAGTTTATTGCTGAATGCAGTACTAACAGTAATTAAGGTTCACAGATGAGAAACTCATTACATGCGAGATGGAACCCCACTAAGCACGAGTTACAGCTCACATCGTGCGTAGTGCAGGTAAGGGCATGACGAAAGGTATTCGTTTAAAATTCTGCTGTATGAATTTTGCTGTGTGCAAATTTTTGCTTAGTGCATTTTGCTTTGTGCATTTTACTTTGTGGAATTTTTGCTTAGTGCAATGGTTATTGATAGAACTAGGTCTTAGGGGGAGTATGTTGGTGCATATTTTATGAATCCCTAGTTCGTATCAATAAAGTGTATTCATGTGGTGTTAATTAAATGTGATTTGATTAATGGTTTGCATGTTTATATATTCTTAGTGATTCTATGTGTTTATGAAAAGCTTACAAGTATTTAATCATGGTTTGGTTTGTATTTGGAAGTTTAGTCATAAGGAAATTCACTTCGCAAGAAGTGAAAGTCACTTCGCAAGAAGTGAAAGTCACTTCGCAAGAAGTGGATGTCACTTCGCGCGAAGTGAATTGTGTCATTCGAAAACGCGTAAAACTCACTATAAATAGTGATTAACCCCTCATTAACGAAAAATCACTGACAATCGTCCAGGACACTTCGTGAGCCTTCGTAATCGTACATATACCCTTGAAACTCGCGAACTAAGTGATAATTCTCGAATTCCAAGGCAGCCAAAGCATCTCTGTGTGGTACTGTGTGTCAGTTTTTCTACTCTTTCTTTGTGTCACTTCTGTGTGCCGGACACCTAAGCAGATCATAGATCCTTAGGAGGTTCGTGAAATATAATTCCGCGATATTTCACGTCCTAGATCAGTCCTAGCATCAGGGTGTGTTTAGTAATAGACCCCCGCCCCCGGTCCTACATATAAAGGTGATTATAATAGTTATTATGATCAAGGTTATTTTTATACTAAATGTTTTAAGCAAATAAATTTAAAATACCTTTACAAGCGTTTCATACTTGTAATCGTGTTTATGAAACCTCTTTCCATAATTGGAGAGATGGATATATGAGAGATTCAAGTTCTGGTTTCATAAAACAATTAAATTTCTCACAAAAACTGGTTTTAAGAGCAAGTGTTTAGAACACAAGTTTTAAGCATATTAGTCAAGGATTGACTGAGTCTAAAAGAGTGTTTTAAGGTAATGCACTTTTTCATAAAAGATAGTGGGAGCACCTGACTAGTGTAATTAAAGTTTTAGTTACAAGGGGTTATTTTATAAACTTAGAAACTTTGCAGTTATTTCCGGTTCTCCAAGTTTAAGGAATTTATAAAATAAGTAAGTCTAGAATTGTTTTTAGGTTGCGAAAACGATTTCTAGCAAAACCAAGAAGGAGTGCTTCAGTGTACTAGTCTTGACTTTTTGGGTTTATAGGCACATTATTTTCTTTGTAATCCGTGATAAGTTTCAATGCAAAATAATAAGCAATTCAGATAAACGCTGTGAATTGAGTCAATGAAATGGTAGAAATTATGCATCTTTATTCTAGGGTGGAATATGGAGGGTGCAGAAATTAGTTTCATTATTCTTCACCATTTTGTATGTTTTAGACCATCCAGGAATAAACTTGGTTTATTCAAAACATTATCCGTGACTACTTATCTTGGTGGGAACCTTGATAGGGTTGTAAAGTCATCGTAATTTTGGGGTAGATTCGATGGTATATTGAATCTAGCTGCAAAAGATTTTTCGGACCAAAATTGACGGATATTCTTTAGGGTTACGAATATTGGATTGATCCACCCTGAAATATACTTCGTGGATTCGTGTCAAAAGTATTTATCACATAGGTTATCCTTAAACCTGAGGTATTTGGTTCGGGATGCGGTGACTGTTGTCTCCTTAGTGCGTCCTAACACCACGCCATAACTGGGTGGCTATAAGGGGCGTATCTAGATTCAGTGGGAGCCTTATTGCCAAATGCAAATATGCAAGAAGGTATGGGCCCCTTGATTGATTAGAAAAACTGGTAAGTGTACGGCCTTGCCCAAACGAACTGATTTGTTCTTTGTCGTTTATGACGCAGTTTTGAAATCAAGTATGTCATGAAACAATTCTTGAGATTTTGAGTTGACACTCTCCATGCTCATGCTCAAAATTGAAATATCATGCTGCATGGGACAACCCTATAATAACAGTACCCATTCATAAACAGGTAGTTTATGATAGTTAGTTCATGAACAATTAGTTTATGATAGAATGCTCATAAACAGTTGTTTTATGAGAGTTTACATTATCACACGTTACTTTGAGGTATAAGAGTTCTTATAACCTGGTTATCCTAAGTGCCTGGCTAGGGACCTCCTTAGGCTAACAATGTACAGTAAATATTACTTATCTTGCACAAGTGGGAGTCTGTTGGATTATGTGCAGAGATAATTAATGGGTACATTGTGTCCAATGTTTTAAGAGACTAAAGGGTCACACTACTACACACCCAATTAGAACAGTTCGGAATTTACCAGTATTTTCGTGTGGAAATAATTAATCAGTCGAATTAATTATTTAAGGGAGAATTAAATAATTAATCAGTTAGATTAATTATTAGAAGTAAATAAATAATAAATGGTTATTTATTATTTAAAGGGAAATTAAATATTAAGTTTAATATTTAATGGATTAGTTAATTAATAGTTAATTAATTAACTTGAAAACTCCAAGGGGTCAAAGTGCAAGGAATGAAACTTTAATTAAAGTCATGGGCTTTAATTAAATGAGTTTGGGCTTGGATAAGGTTTAAGTATTTAAACCTAGAAAAGGCTCATTTTATGAGGTAAGTGATTTAATCCTAAATAAAGAAAACCCTAGCCACCTTGCTCCCTACCCTGCGTCAACCTCTCCCTCCCCTACGTCGTCTTCGACAAAACCCCAAGGGGGTTTCGGCTTTTGCGATCCACACATACACACACACACGAGGTTCGTGTTGAGGTTCGGGTAATTCCAGGAGCGGTCTAGCAGCCAGTTCGTTGGTGGTGCAGTAGTGGTGGACTATCTTTAGGAATCCGAAGATCACAAGAGGTATTGTTTTCTTAACCTTTTATCTGGATTGTTGTTGAGAAACTGATTTGATCATTAGAAAGATCCTAGCCCTTTTGGGGTTTAGAGGGTTGTGTTCAATCTGTTTCCTCTTTAAGATTGAACCAGTAGAATCAAACCCAGGGCTTGACCAGTTTATGTCTTAGGGTGGTTTGGTCAGATCAAAACCCTTCAGAGAGTAGTCCAGAGCGGCAGCCGTCTGTTAAATTCGGCTATGCCAGAGACCAGGGACCACGCATCGCTACCATGGAGAGTAGACTCCAGAGGATGGTGGAGATGCAGATATTAGAGTAGGCACATGCTGAGGCCCATAGACAGTATGTTACGAGCATGTTGCGTGACATTTCGGATGTTTTACTACGATCTGACAACACCCGTATACCGCCAGAGCTTCCTCAGCAGTTGAGAGATTACTACACTGGGGCCAGTACTTCATCTACACCACCACCGCCTCTGCCCCAGTAGTAGATAGGGGTACTTAGTTGTTTTAGTTTTTGTTTTTACTGTTTTTAGTTTAGTTTTTGTTGTACGATGTTTGATGTTCTCTACTTTATTTGGTTTATCTGTATAACATCAAAAAATTATGTACTTCCTTTTGCTTGATTATATTGCCATATTATATCTTGTTTTCACTCTCGCTTTTCACTTGTGGTTGAGTTTCTTGTTTTGCAAGTTTCACTCGGAATATACAGTTATATATATCAATTGAGTGCAGCTCAATCCAAGTGTGGGGAGAAAATCCTGAGCCTTTATCTTTTGAAAATCGGTTACTAACACCGATTCAGGGAGTTTTCACATCTCTTCTCTTACACTTATCACACTACATCACTATTTACGTGCATTGTCTGTACATTGAGGACAATATACAATTAAATGTGGGGAGGGGACATGCCTGCTATAGTCTTGTTCTCTTGAAAACTCTTAATGCTTCAAAATCTTAGAATTGAATTTTGTCGTAAATTTTTCGCAAATTTATATCCTTTTTGATATGTTTAGATCCTCTCGCATGATAGATTATAAGCAAGTAACATTATAGAATTGCCACATATATATGCAGATTGTGCTTTGATTATAGAACTTGCTCATAACTATGCATTTCGGAACCATGAACTAAAATGTTGCTATTAAATGATAGAGGCACTTAAGATAACCCATTTTAGCCAATACAATTTTATTTTTAGCCATTTTTATATATTTACCTCCAGTTCACCACTTTGAGCCGTAGCCTTTCATTTCAAAACCTCCAAAAAAATAACTCTTGTTTTAATTCTATCTTATTTTTAAGTTTTCAGAACCAGTTTTACCCGTTTATTGTTGCTATACAAGATTTTGTCAGATCTTCAGTTGTTCACGCACTGCATTAGCAGGAAATGAAATTCAAGTGTTCCTCTTAGATTTGTAACGATTATGTTGCATACAGCTGGTTTGATCTCCAAAAAGATAGCTTAGAGAAAAACAAAATGCAAAAAACCGATAAAAAAATATATAGAAAAGAAAAATATGAGAAGATCGGTTGTTTGATTAGTTGTTCCTTGGCTATTTTTAAAGCTTATCATACATTGAGTAGTAGTTTTTTGTTAGTTTATCCGGGTGTTGGCCATCACTCAGAGTATTCTGATTCCACTTCCGCTTAATGAACTGTATTCTCACCAAAAATATGTTTAAATTCATGTCGATACAAATACAGCAGCATTAACTTGGTTCCTGAATTCTGTTTTTGTCACCTTTATATCTTCCCATTCCTACCCTAAAAACCTTAACCACGTTACAACCCGAATAAAGACCTCTTGATATTTGCATATGTTTATGTTAATTGGTGGAGATTTGATATGTGATCAAGCTTATGCTAATCTTAGTCTCAAATCTTGCATTTTTGCACTTATACACATACCTTGATATACATATTGAGTGCTTGAGTCACCTGGTGAGGTATGAAGTCAAATATTTGTTTTGATTCATGTACGCGTGCTAAGTTTGATTTTGCCATATCTTTCACATGAAAGTTTGTCCTCGTTGCTTTGATTAAAAATCTATTATGCCTTTAGACCTCTTCGTGTCGGAAGTATATACTTTTGCACTAATTTAAGTCATTGGATATTCTAAGTTGCATTAGAGTTTGCTTGAGGACAAGCAAAGTTTAAGTGTGGGAAGATTGATATATCCATATTTAAATATGTTTTACACACAGAAAACCCTTGCATTTAACCCGTAATTAAGGTGAATTGTACGAATTATTACCCCAAATGCTTTGTTTTCACCATTGCAGGTTAAAAAGACTAAAAGTGAAGATTTAGAGTTAAACAAGTGCAAAACTGAAGAAAAATGAAGAACTGTTGAAAAGTGCAGAGCCATGCGACCGCATGTACCTACCATGCGATCGCATGGTAGGGCCGGATCTAGCTTTGCCACTTGTTGAAATCTGCAAGCTACGCTGTCTTGTCAATATCCACCGCAAAGCCATGCGATCGCATGGTAGGGGCATGCGATCGCATGGACCCCCGTTTCAGTGTCTATATAAGAAGTCATTTGCAGATCAATTTATACGTACCAACACACACCTCCGAAAACACCATAAACACACACAGAACACACACACACACACACGTTTCTTCACTTCCAAACACTCCTGAATCCCTGTTCCGAAGGCGTTGAAGCTTAGTGAAGCTCAGAATTTCAGAGAAACGAGTATATAGCTTGAAGACTGCTTGGTATAATCTAATAATTTCTTGTTGTTAAACATATATCCAAGTGTTTTTCTTGTTATTGTACTTGTAGTGAGTCACTAAACTCTTTCACTTAGGCCAAGATGATTCTTGGCCAGGTTATGGCAATATAAATCTTTTCTTGATGATTTGATATAAAAAGTATGTTTTGATCATTGATATATATGTGTTTAATCATGTTCTTATGTTAAATATGTTCATGTTCATGTTTTGTTAATATTTTACGTGAAAACTTAAAGGTTACATTTCATGCATATTCAAAGATGATGGTTTAATCTCAAGATCTTGTGTAGTTATTACTAGAAATGGTGTAACAAGCAAAGTTGTTATTTGAAAAGCATTTTTGGAACATGTCTTTGATCATTTCAAGTCTTAACAAGTTGGTCATGTTTATCATATTGTGATTTTACACATGCTTAACGTCTTAAACGAAAGTTTCAAGTGTTTAAGTATATTATTTGATCATAACGACTACAAAAGAATAAAAAAGATTGAAAAGGTGTTCTTGAGCATGTTAAGGTTGAAATGAACTCCTAATGTCATTAAGAATCTGATCTCTATGATTCTATGTGCATGCTTACGTGTTTCATGTGTTACATGTGTTAAGTACTTGAAATAGTACTTAACATGATGATATCTTATGGAAATAACGTAAGGCTAGATCTTAAATCCAACACACGTGGTTTGAGTCTTGTTGGGTTCATGACTACATAGTGCTCATTTCTATCTGCTTATAACCTTGGATGACAATCGAAGTTGTACGTGTTTGATCCTTGGTGTATAAAATGAATTTCTACTGTAAAATGAGGTCATGCGACCGCATGGCATTGCCATGCGATCACATGGACCTATGTGACCACATGTCTTTGACATGCGGTCACATGCACCTTTGTTCCAGTTCAGTTTGTTGTTTCTCATGTTTAAACAATTTTCAATCACTTTGACACTTCCCTAAGTTCTGAAAGCTATAAGAAATATTATTTCACAGAATATATATTTTGTAGCTGGATTTGAACATGGTTAAGTGGATCTGTGTTATAACTTGTGATTCTATGCTTACGAGTTATCTTTGATTGTCAATCAGAGGCTCGATAACTCAATGGATGATTCGTATGATAATATGATTTGTGAGTATTAGAGAGAACAACATGCTGTGTGCTTTACTGCAATTTTTCAAGTCATCAACAATTTAATTAAAATAAATATTGCCATAACTTGCCAGGATGATTCTAAAGCCCGAGTGATATTTTCATTGATTATCTTGCCGTTTGTAATTATTCTATTTGTGTAAACTATTTTCTATAATTAATCCTAATCTGAAAAATCAATTGTTATTATTTAATTAACAAACAATGATGATGTTTGAATACTAGTAGTTGCCTAAACCTTTTCCCAGTGGTTCGATACTCGGTCTTACCCGATCTATACTACTACTGACCAGGTCATACTTGCCTGAGTGGTGTGTATTATTTATTTAGTAATTCCATTTTATAAATTTTAAAACACGAGTGTGAAAAAGCTTTTAATCATCTTAAAAAAACCCGTATACGGGCTGCACACCAGTGTGTGTGTGTGCGTGTGTGCGACTGTGTGTGTGAGTCGCCGGAGGCAACAATGTGTGTAAGTGTGTGTGTCGTCGGAGTAACAAAGAGTGGGTTTGTGTGTAGGTGGTCGAAACAACATGTGCGTGTGTGTGTTGTTGTGTGAGCGATGGCCGCCTGCCGCTTGCGAGCTGGCCGCCAGCGAGGTCTAGACGGAGAATGGGGGACCGGGGAATGGTTTTTGATATCTGGAGGTGTGCATCGGTGTGCTTCTGAGTGTGTGTGTATGTGCAGTGCTGCTGGCCATCGGGGAGCTTGCCGCCAGGCGAAGGGAGCGACCTCCGCCCTCGCGGGGGTGATTGTTTGCGGCAATTAGCAAAGGAAAGCAGGTTGGAACCTGCTAGGGTTAGTGTGTCTTGTGGGTTAGGCGTTTGTTTTATTAGAAACTTGGGCCTAGTGTTAATTGATGATTGGGCTGAAACTCCTGTGGGCTTGTGTTATTTTTCTTGGGCCGAGATCACACATATAATTATAACTCTTTTAGGCTGGACTTTTAAATGGGTATAGGGAAACTAAGTATAAATATAAAATTTGTGATGGGTTGGATTAGTATCTGTTGGGCCTTAAGATTTAATTACTTGGGTCTTTCAAATTGTGAGGCTTGGGCAGACATTGTTAATTAAAAGCGTTAGTAGGGTTTGTTAGCGTATTAACACCTAAATTTGATCATTGGATTAAGATGATTTATGTTAAATTGGACTTAGGATTATTAATTAATTGTGTTGGTGTTTTAATTAGTTTGAGCCTTTATTCAAATTTATCTTGGACTGAGAATATAATTTATACATAATTAGTTGGACCCTAGTGATTTAATTAATTATTGGGCCCTATTCGTGCAGCATGGATCAAGGATATGTAAAAATACAAAGTTTGGTTGGGATAGACTATTATTAATAATATGCTTCTAGACATTGACGACTGAATACATATATATATATATATATATATACATATATATATATATATATATACATATATATATATATATATATATATATACATATATATATGTTACTAGTGCGATTTGGACGATCCGACTTGTTCTTATAAAGTGAGAATTAGACTTGTTATATTATGGGATGATTCGACTTTAGGCTCAATAGGCCGTGTAGTGTATTCATGTATACGTTTAGGCTTGGAGACCCATTAAGCTACGATTGATATATATATATATATATATATAATTGAAATGCCATGCTTATTAAGAGGGTGATGAGGGTAACCCGATATACTTATGATATAGAATCCGAATTATATTTTCTTTGAATGGGGTGGTTGAGGAGAGGTCCGACCCCAGTACGAGACCGCTATAGGATATAAGTTAAAGAGCTGTGTGACAAGGGAATTAAATTATTGATTTAGTGAGTCATGTATATTGTAGGTCCTCGTGATTGGACGTGTTAGCTATCTAGAGTTTGTGAAATCTGTTGCCTTCGACTGCGCTGCGGATCAGGTGAGCCACTAACTTATACATGATATTAGTGTGAAATGTATATGTTGTATATATGTGAAATGTGATGTGTGTGAATGAATGTGATATGAAGGGTTACGTTGTGTGACTGAAAACGTAACTCGGACACAGTCAGACATAGTGTGAAACCCTTTGTATGGATTGGGTAGTCAGCTGTGACCCAAAGTGCTAAATCGTCTTCGATGCACTGAGTCGGTATTTGTGAAATGATACGTGGACATGTATTTATATGAGAAGTATGATATATGCATACATAGTGTGGTGTGTAAGTTAGTGTGCTCGTTAACCTTTATGCTTACTGTTGTGGATTTATTATTTTCAGGACCTAACAGTGGGGAAGCTCCGACATTGTGAAGATGACTCATTGCTTTTCATGTTTCCGTTGTTCTATCTTACAAATATTTTATTTAAACTAGATGTGTACTTTTTATTCGAAAATACTTTATGACGTGTAGTTCCGGGTGCAGGACTTCGTTGTGTTTTATGAATCGCTCGTTACAGATATTGTTAATTAGGAAATGCGTTTCGTCTCCGTTTTACTTATTTATTTCCTATTTTACAAAAAAATTTTGGGGGACGTTACAGTTTCGTGTTAGATTATGTGCAGAGATAGATAACATGTATCATCGTGTCCAATACTATGTGACACTAAAGGATCACACTGCTACACACTCAATTAGAACCTTTTGGATTTTACCTAGTTGTGTATCACAATAATTAATAGTTTGATTAATTATTGAGAAACAAAAATAATAATAGTTATTTATTATTTAAGAGGAGAAATTAATATTTAGTTTAAATATTAACGGGACCAGTTAATTAATAGTTATTAATTAATTATAAAGGTCAAGGAGTATTTTATGTAATTGCTTAATAGTTTAATTAAAGCTGAGCTTTAATTAAACGGGCTTGAGCCTGATAGAGGTTTATTATATATAAACCTTATTAGTCCTTAGAATCATGGAATTAAGCAAAAATTACAAACCTAATCCTCCCTCCTCTCTCTCTCTCTCGATCTCGGCGGCCGACCCCCCTCTCTTTGGGGTTTCGACGACGGCGCACACACACACACACATTGGGGATCAAGTTTTGATCCAAGGTTTAATCCTTAGGCGGTCTAGCAGCCAGTTCGAGGTAGTGCAGTAGCGGTGGATAACCTGCAGCTGTCTAGAGGTGAAAAGAAAATTTTTTGGGTTTGCTCAAATGTATAACTTTTAATCCTCTTTCTCTTTTAGTTTCTGTACGAGTTAGATGAGATCATTGGACGGGGTTTTATTCCACTGTGCATTTTTTGATATGTTTTTATACCCTACAAAAACCTTTCATTTCGGTTATACGTTTCTAGTATTTTCTGTTGTACGTGTGAACATTTTCATCTCGAGCACAATCATTATGCTTCTAGTATACTTCAATTAGTCACATTATTTATTTCGAACAATATGTAGTGTAATTTAAAGAACATGTTACTTTTTTCAACAATATGTAACCTTATTTCGTACAAGTACAAAATCATTGAAATTTTCGATAAGATATGAATATATCTTTTCAATTATATATGTTTATAACTTGCGATTTTTAACATTTGATTGTCAAAACTTTTTAACGTACAAAAAAGGAAACCAGAAATATCTAAACCGAAACTTAATATATAAAACCGGAAATGTCTAAGCCATACCCGAAAATCTTCAAACAAAATCCGGGCCAATTTGAACCAAAGTCGGACCAGTACGGACGAGAACAGTCTAAAAAAACTAGAACATCAAAAAATTGAATGGTCTTTACGCGAGAACCGGTTCGCCGTGACCAGACCAACTCCGAAAGGGTCCAGTTAAACAATGGGCCTAATCTTTAGACGTGCCCATTGCCTCATCGACTTAAACCCTTATTTTTACCGGATTTTAAAGACTTTTTTGGCTAAGTGAAGTAGAATAAATAATCGAACAAATAGGGAAAAAAAGAGATAAACGGTACATGAAATTTACAAACGGTTAAAATGTTAAAAAAATATAAATTTATTTCTTACAAATTGTTGGGAAAAAATCAATACGTAATTTTGTTTTTACTATCGAAAAAAACTATTACCTAACTAATATTTATAATCATAACTGCTAACATTTTTTTAATATCACCACAATTTGGTGATATAACATTATTGACTTCAATAAATCTTAAAAAACCAAACTTGGCCAAACACAACTTGCAGCACTTCAATATTTTAAAAATAGTTGCAAAGTCACCAAACTAGACTTGTATATATAGCTTGGAGAGCATCTATTTCTCATATCAATTCAATCATTTTCTTTTGTGATTTCAATTAAAAACTAATAATTTAAACATGATGTTGGGTCTTAAAACCCTACTCATGATTTTATTTTTGCATGCAATTTTAGCATCAATAGTTACTGAAGCTGCATCTGGTAATAAGGTAAAGCGTGTTAAGCCTCCCAAACCCATTAAACCCGTCCAAGAGCTTTTAACCTGCAAGAGTCGCAAAAGCCGGTGTTTCATGAAGCGGGTCAAGTGCCCGGTGGAATGCCCGAAGGTTAAACCAAAGAACCCGAAAGACAAAGCATGCTTTCTTGATTGTTACTCACCCAAATGTGAAGCCGTATGTAAATGTACGTAAGTCCAAACATAAATTTTATTTTTCATTTCTTATTTTTTTTAATTCACAAACATGACAAAATTCCATTGTGTTATATTTTTATATGCATTATGATAAATAAAAAAATTACTTTTCATGGGTCTTCAATTCTTCATTTGCACTACATGTACAATTGTAGTTTTAATGAAGATTACCATCATATATTCGGGTAAAAAAAAGAATAAAATTCCTTTTCTTTTATGTTTTCAACATGTCCTTTCTAAGTGGTTCGTTACGGTGTCAGTGTCACTAGTCGGATCAGCCTAAAATCTAGAAAATTTTAAGGTTTTTAACACGGCACTCTCAGTTAAATTTTAGGATACTAACTGTGACTTTTTTTTCTTGCGACAATAATTTGATTAGGATTCTAAACATATTTTATAATCACAATAAATCGTACTTACATACCACTTTTTGGGTATGTAAAATGCGCGTTCTTTTTGGTTTAAAACACGAAATGGACTATTAATATAAATTTGGCTAAAAAATGAATTGGACTCACTAATTTTCAAGGCAAATATATTTATTCAACTCTCAAATTAATAATTAAAAACCCGACTAACCTGACCAGAATAGTCGAAATCCAAAAAAACCGTAAGAAAATCTTAAATTCTAATTAGTTTTATATTCTTATTATATTATAAGACATTAAAAAATTGGACATTACATGTTTTATATCATAAACTAATAATAAGTGGTGGTTTTTTTAATTATATTTTGAAGATTGCGAATGCTGATACATTATTACATCTAAATGTTGGAATGATAAATTATCTGTTTGCATTTGACAGCCCGTAAGCCAAACTGCAATGGACCTGGAGCTGCATGCTACGACCCGCGATTCATAGGTGGCGATGGAATCGTATTCTATTTCCATGGAAGGAGCAATGAGCATTTCAGTTTGATATCTGATTCCGATCTCCAAATCAACGCGCGATTTATAGGACTTCGACCTCAAGGAAGAACCCGCGATTACACATGGATCCAAGCATTGGGTCTCAAGTTTGGACATCATAATTTTACCCTTGAAGCAACCAGGACCGAAAAATGGGATGATAATGTTGATCACCTAAAGTTATCCTTTGATGGAGCAGAATTGCTGATTCCAGAAGGCGATTCATCGGAATGGAATTCACCCGAAGGCGATCTACAAGTTGAAAGGACTTCAATAAGCAATGGTCTAACAGTAACTATACCTGATCTTGCTGAAATATCTGTTAATGTGATTCCGGTGTCTGAAGAGGATAGCAAGATACATAACTATCAGATTCCAGCAAATGATAGTTTTGCTCATTTGGAAGTACAATTCCGATTCTTTGGGTTATCGCGTCGAGTTGAAGGGATTCTTGGTAGAACTTATCGTCCTGATTTTGATAACCCAGCAAAACCAGGAGTGGCAATGCCGGTGCTTGGTGGTGATGACAAATACATGACTAGTTCACTTCTTGCGGCTGATTGTGCCCTTTGCGTGTTTTCGCCCAATGGAACCAAGGTCGAAGACGGGTCACCATTGATGGAATATAGAATGCTAGACTGCAAAGGTGGAGGGAATGGAATTACATGTAAGAAATAAGTCTCAAGTCTATCTTATTATTGAATTGTTCTTAATTCTTTTTATATGATTGTATTGTTTGATTTATCTTAAGATTGAATGTGTGTTTCTTGTTTGTTTCTTTGATTGGTGTATGACTTAAAATTGTAACTTGCATATGTGTTGGATATCTAGTAATGATCATAAAGTTAAATGGGTTATATCTATACTACATTATAAATTATTTAACTTTCTCTCTCTTAAAAATTTTAAGACTACTTAATTTTAACTAGTACAAGATTTTATGCTTATGATACAACATTTAAAGTAATAGTCTAACCAATCATTCTCTTAATTATCTCAACAAATGTAAGAAAACTATTACTTTAATAAATTATTAAATATCACAAAAACTACTTAATTTATCTAATTTTGACTAAAATACTTACATCAATACAATTTTAAAGCTATAATATCTTTTTTCTCTAATTTTTGATAATAATATTCTTTAATTATATTTCAAAAACTATTTAATAAACTAATAAAAATGGTTGATTATAAAAAAAGTAAAGAAATAAAAAAAAAGGAAAAAACATGGATATGTTGACTAATACCGTGTTCACACCTAACATCGCTACTTTTTAAATCTAACAGCACAAACTATTGTTATCACCGCCGCATTACACGGATGCACTGCTAGTTCTTAATAATATAGTAAAGTTGGTTTTTAGAAGTCAAAAGGCCTTGTGCTAATTGATGAGATTTCAAGAAGTCATGTATAAATAAAGCTTGAATTGGACCAGTCTAGAGTTTAATGGGTTTTAGGGGTTGTTTATTATTAAGAGGTTCTGAGTCTGAATCTGAATAACATTAAGAGGTGATTCTGACGTCTGAATGTTAATTAATATTTCGATGTTTGTTTTGTGAAATATCTAAATGGTTGTAATTCTCTGTTTTATAATATTTTTATATTCAGTTGTCACATATATAACTAATTTTAACTTTTTTAATTATAAAGTAAATTATTTTAATATCAAATATCAAACCATATTAATATAGGAAATTAAAAAAATATATAGAGAGGAGAGATTGTGCACCGGCGTGTGGCGCCCAACGGCGAACGTGAAAAGTGTCCATATATGTAGAGTAGCGGAGGAGTAGATGTTGACGTGAATTAGTGAAAGAAGGAGTATAATTGTTATAGTATAATGAAACATAAATTTTGTTAAGATGTAATAAGAGGTAATTTTATCTCTTCTTCGTTAAGAGGTTTTCAGATCTTAATGAAAAGAAAAAATAAATAGCTATTTTATCTTAATACCTCTTATTGGTTTAGATTAAGATGTATTAAGACATTTAAAAAAAATAAAAAACCCACACGATATCTACTATGATTTGGTGAACTCCTAGGGCTGGATAGGAGCATAAAATGCCTACTCTCTTTCACTTATAGTGCCATTTGATCATTTGTATTACAAACAAAATATGACAGTGATACACGGAAACGAGTCTAGAAAATCTGATAAAGAAAGGATATCAGAATGATTTTTGAGATGAAATCAAGAAATGAAAAAGTATCTTTCAAAAGATCAACAAGAAACAAACAAGGTACTAGAATGAATCAACGAATGAATATCTTCTTGTAAGTGAACCAAAAGTTGAAAAAAAATCTCTATGATTTTTGTAAATTTTGTATTGTTTTTTTTATTTTTAAATTTCCAAATGTTTTAGGTTTTCTAAACACAAATTTAAAGCAAAAATAAAAAAACTCCCCTTAAATTGATGGATATAAACTTGGGTTTAGTATCCAAAACTATACCAACCTTGTCACGTTTTGCTATTGTGTATCCTATCTTTCAAAACTACAATTAAATAAACTCAACTTTCCTAAAACTACCATTTAATGCATCCATTAACCTTTTAATCAGGTTACAGGTAATTTTTATTATTTTGATTTATTTTTTATACTATTGAATTACCACATAGGATGCCATGTCAATGGTCAATCCCAAATCAGAGTTTTTTTACCCATAAACAATTAAAAATGGATGAACAATTGATCAATCTAAAAAATCGAAGAACATAAACATGAAGCATTCAATGAACACAAACAAGTTTAATGAAATCAAAACAGAAACCCCAGATATGAAAATATTGATTATCACAAAAACCCAAACATACCCTAAATTTGTATACGAAATCGAAACCTCCATCAATTGGACCCTTGACAATGAAGAAGAAGATCGATGCAATCTTCTTTCAAGAACTTGGTAAATGATATATGAAGATAGATGAAATCACCATTCAAAAACATCATAAAAACCTAAAAAATCTAAAAAGAAACCTCCATCGCATGAACATAATTGGACGAGAACTGGAAACCAATGGAAAAACATATTCATAAATCGTACCTTATGAGTAGAAAATAAAACATTTAAAGGAGACAACAGTTTGAATCGATGATGTGCGTTTTACGTACTAGTTTTTTATTTATAAAACCTTGTTAAATTGTACCAAAAACGACATGAATAGGCAAGTGCACCTAATCGGTTTTTATAGTATAATCAGTAAGCACGGGTGTCGAACTCTTGGGGAACGGAATTGATTTGATAAAATTATAAAAATTTAGAGATTAAACTAAATTAAACTTCTAATGCAAATAAATAAATAAAGCAATAAAAAGGGGGAATTTGAAATTGAGTTTTAGAGATAACCAATGAGCTAAATTCACCAACACAACCTAATCAAGAACTAAAACAAGCAAAGTAAGCAAGTAGCAAAATAATCGGATTGTACTTATATGAAGAAAGATTTCCCCTCCCTATATTTGATTTCACCCTTTTCCAAGTCAACAATATTTCAAAGAATGTGTTCTATTTAACAATTAAGACCAATTATCGATTCCTAAATTGATTAGACTCTTGTTCCGAAAATCTAACCCTATAATTGTTCTTATTAACAACCCTTATGGTCAAAGGATTAATTAACTCGTCCAATTAGTCAATTAAACTCGATTCATGAAAATCTTTAACCACAATGAGTTGCTAAATGCCACAAGTCATTAACCAACACACAAAGGTCATCATATGTTGAATCACATGCAAAAGATCCAATTTTTAGTTATCTAACCTAGGATTAATCAACCACTAGTCAATATCATCCAATGATCATAGACAATAAAGATCTAAGCTTTATGAAAAATAGATTGGTCATCAAACTTTTAACAAAACTCAGATTATAAACAACCCAAAAACAGATCTAAAGATGGATTATTAAGTGATTACAAGATTCATGACATAAACAAGATTAAAAAGCACACAAACTCATTAAAACATCAACTTGTCATTGGGTTCATCTCCTCTAGGGAGTAAAACAGAGATTTTAGCCTAGCATGTTCATTCTAATACTCTGGAAATAATGGAAGAACAGAAACATGGTAGAATGGATTGAATAAACCGTAAAAGATGATGATGCTAAGCCTTCAATCTTCACTTCAAGCTTCAAATCTTCAAAGTAGAGAGTACCTGTTTGACACAATATGAATCAAGGGCAGCTTGGAGCATTACTTTGAAGATTTGAAGCTTGAAGTGAAGATTGAAGGCTTAGCATCATCATCTTTTATGGTTTATTCATTCCATTCTACCATGTTTCTGTTCTTCCATTATTTCCAGAGTATTAGAATGAACATGCTAGGCTAAAATCTCTGTTTTCCTCCCTAGAGGAGATGAACCCAATGACAAGTTGATGTTTTAATGAGTTTGTGTGCTTTTTAATCTTGTTTATGTCATGAATCTTGTAATCACTTAATAATCCATCTTTAGATCTGTTTTTGGGTTGTTTATAATTTGAGTTTTGTTAAAAGTTTGATGACCAATCTATTTTTCATAAAGCTTAGATCTTTATTGTCTATGATCATTGGATGATATTGACTAGTGGTTGATTAATCCTAGGTTAGATAACTAAAAATTGGATCTTTTGCATGTGATTCAACATATGATGACCTTTGTGTGTTGGTTAATGAGTTGTGGCATTTAGCAACTCATTGTGGTTAAAGATTTTCATGAATCGAGTTTAAATGACTAATTGGACGAGTTAATTAATCCTTTGACCATAAGGGTTGTAAATAAGAACAATTATAGGGTTAGATTTTCGGAACAAGAGTCTAATCAATTTAGGAATCGATAATTGGTCTTAATTGTTAAATAGCACACATTCTTTGAAATATTGTTGACTTGGAAAAGGGTGAAATCAAATCTAGGGAGGGGAAATCTTTCTTCATATAAGTACAATCCGATTATTTTGCTACTTGCTTACTTTGCTTGTTTTAGTTCTTGATTAGGTTGTGTTGGTGAATTTGGCTCATTGGTTATCTCTAAAACTCAATTTCAAATTCCCCCTTTTTTATTGCTTTATTTATCTATTTATTTGCATTAGAAGTTTAATTTACTTTAATCTCTAAATTTTTATAATTTTATCAAATCAATTCCGTTCCCCAAGAGTTCGACACCCGTGCTTACTGATTATACTATAAAAACTGATTAGGTGCACTTGCGTATTCGTGTCGTTTTTGGTACAATTTAACACGGTTTTATAAATAAAAAACTAGTACGTAAAACGCACATCAAGTTTTTGGCGCCGCTGCCGGGGAACGGTTTCATTTGTGATAATTATATTAATTTATAGTCTAAACTAGTTTTTCTGCGAGTTTCGGTCGGGTCATAACGAACACATTCTATTCGCTCCTTGTTAGTTAGCGGCGCTAACCTTTAACGGTTAGCGGCGCTAATCCGAAACAGTTAGCGGCGTTAGCGCCGCTGACAGTTTACTCATTTTTCGTTTTTCTATGTTTAGCTTCTGTTTCTAGGTTTAGCTTCTGTTTTCCAGGCCTGGTAGGGTAGTGCTCTCTGCCTTTAGACACCCTTAGGTTTGCTTTTGGTTTATGTCCCGTGCCTCGTCTCCCGAGCTAGTCGAGCCTTTCGAAGAACCCGAACGAGAATTTCGACGTTTGAGAAGAGCCGCACGTGAAAGAGAGCGCTTGCGAAAAATGGCTGAAGATTTGGCAAATTTGTCCCTTGCGAGTCGTCTTCGCGAAGGAAACGCCGCCGGTATTCACCGCCCTACTATTCCCGAGCAAACAAACTTTGAGATCAAGGGGCAGTTTCTCCATATCTTGCGTGAAACTCCTTTCACCGGAAAGAATCACGAGGATCGCAACCAGCATGTCGAGGCCGTTTTCGAGATTGCTGATTACTTCCACATCCCGGGAGTAACCAAAGACGCCGTTATGCTGCGAGTGTTTCCGATAACACTCCAGGGCGCAGCCAAACGTTGGCTAAGATCCGAGCCACCCATCCGTACATGGGAAGTGCTCAAGACAAAGTTCATCAAACAATTCAGTCCTCCTTCCAAAATCGCAAAAATGAAAATGCAAATCCAGAACTTTGCACAATTGGATGATGAGACTCTCTACGACGCTTGGGATCGCTACAAGGAGATGCTCCAAAATTGTCCTCAGCATGATTTAAATGCTCACCAGGTCGTCCAAACATTCTACAACGGTATCAATGTCTGCACTAGACAAATGGTCGACTCTCAAGGACCGATACCGAAGAAAACCCCCGCATAGGGGTATGCCATCATCGAGAAGTTGGCTCAGCACTCCCATCAGTAGCACTCTGCGAGAGATCCTTCCTTTTGTAAGAAGCCGTCCTCCAATTCCAATAGCTCTGATAACTTGGCCGCACTAAATGCCAAACTGGATGCATTGGGGCGTAATGTGAAGAAGGTTCAGCAAAATATGTGTGCTATGTAGATTGGTTATGACAACTATAGTGGACCACATCTCCAGAAAGATTGCCCATATGATGAAGACGGGAATCTTAAGGAGTCTGCTTGCCCTGTTTACGATAACGGGTACGACATACCGATTGATGAAGAGCGTGCTCCCCATAACCCCTACCACAATCTTCCTTTGAAGCCTTATCCAGAGTATCGTAAGGAGATGGATGCCAAGTACAAGCAGCGAGGTCCTGTGCTTTATAGAAAAGACCCACCAAGGGAGCCGGAGAAGAAGTCTGATTTCGAGAGTATGCTCTCCCGATTTGCTGCAGCATCCGAACAGAGGCATAAGGAGACTGAAGAGTAATTAGGGAAAAGGATCGGATCATCTACTGAATTAGTGCTTAGGAATCAGCAGGCATCCATTCATAACATCGAGACCCAAGTTGGGCAGATATCTCGAGTTCTCCAGGACCGCTTTCCTAGAACTCTTCCCAGCAATACCGAAACCAACCCAAAAGCTGCCATTAATGCTGTTTCTTATAGGAGTGGTAAAACACCCCCTAATCCACGTCCTTTCGGTGCTCCCCCTGATCTACGTCCTTTCGGTGCTACCACAGTTCCTAATGTGCAGCCTCCCAAACAGCGTGAGAAGGAGAAGGAGGTAACTCCTGGACCTCCTACTGCTCCATCCGATCCATCTTTCGCCCCACCTCCTGTCACCATACCGTCCTCCGATACCATATCCGCAGCGTCTCCGAAAAGACGAGCAGGATGAGCAGTATCGCAAGTTCTTAGAGCACCTGAAATCTTTGCACATCAACATCCCTTTTGTTGAGGCTATGGCTCAAATGCCTAAGTATGCAAAGTTCATGAAGGACCTCCTGACAAATCGAAAGAAGCTGGAGGCGGTCTGGAGCATCACGCTCAATGATCAGTGCTCTGCAGCTACGCTGAATAAGATCCCGAAAAAGATGACTGATCCCGGGAGTCTTACCTTACCGTGCCAGTTTGGCAACTTGCCTGTTAGCCACGCATTGGCTGACTCTGGGGCAAGTGTGAATTTAATGCCCTATTCTTTCTTCGCCAAACTCGGCTTGCCCGAACCGAAACCAATTCGCATGGCGATCCATCTGGCAAACAAATCTATCACTTATCCGCGAGGGATAGTGGAAGATTTCCTGGTAAAGATCGACAAATTCATCTTCCCTGTGGACTTTATCGTCATCGATATGGAGGAGGATGACAAGGTGCCTATCATTCTAGGCAGACCTTTTCTGAGTACAGCTCGCGCTCTATTCGACATACAGGAATCTCAGCTGACACTCAGGGTAGGGACCGATGCAGTCACTTTCTGTCTCAACCACGCCATGCGCTATTCTAAGAGCTGCGATGACTTCACATTTTTTGTTGATATTTTCGACACCATGTTCGAGAATGAGCTGTGAGAGACGAGTATGAAGGAGGCGAATGGCCAAATGCCCATTGGAGAAGGTCTCATAGACCTTGAGAGAGACCACGAGGAGTTAGTTCGAATACTAATTGAAGTGTAAGGAACTGAACCTGCTGCGCAGGATTTTCGGCCGTCGCGGCGCGCGTTGCGATGAACGCGTCGCGACCACTTGAATCATCGCAAGTTGAGATCGCTGAGGTGGGAACCGATACAACAGAAGAGGTTACCCCTAGTCTTACACCTCAGTCTGAACTGAAAGTGCTACCTCCGCATCTGGAGTATGCCTTTTGGAGGAAGACTTTCAATTCCCCGTCATCATATCATCGGCCCTCTCCGAGTCTGATAAAATCAAATTGGTCGATGTGCTGAAGAAAAGGAGAAATGCGATCGCCTGGTCCATCTCCGACATCAAGGGAATCAATCCGTCATTTTATTCGCATAAAATTCTTATGGAGGATGATTCCAAACCGGTAGTTCAACCTCAGCGCCGACTGAATCCGAAAATGCAGGATGTTGTGAAGAAAGTGGTTGTCAAACTCTTGGATGCCGGTATGATCTACCCGATTTCCGACAGCCTGTGGGTTAGCCCAATCCACGTGGTTCCGAAGAAGGGAGGAATGACAGTGGTCACAAACGAAAAGAATGAACTCATTCCTACTCGTACAGTGACCGGGTGGTGGGTATGCATCGATTATCGCCGATTGAATGATGCCACTCGAAAAGACCACTTCCCCCTGCCGTTCATTGATCAAATGCTTGAACGCATTTCTGGTAATGCTTATTACTGTTTTCTCGACGGGTTTTCTAGTTACTTCCAGATTCCTATCAATCCCGAAGACCAGGAAAAGACGCCGCTCACATGTCCTTATGGGACATTTGCCTACCGGAGGATGCTGTTTGGACTCTGCAATGCTCCAGCAACCTTCCAGCGCTGTATGACCGCCATATTCCACGATATGGTCGAGGATTTTATGGAAGTGTTCATGGATGACTTTTCGGTATTCGGTGATTCGTTCGATTCGTGTCTAGCCAATCTAGACAAAATGCTTGCCCGATGTGAAGAAACCAACCTTGTGTTGAACTGGGAAAAGTGCCAATTCATGGTACGAGAAGGTATAGTGTTGGGACACAAAGTTTCACAAGCTGGGATTGAGGTGGATCGAGCCAAAATAGATACGATATCTAAGCTACCACCACCCACTAATGTGAAAGGGGTGAGGAGTTTCTTAGGTCATGCGGGGTTCTACCGCCGTTTCATAAAGGATTTTTCCAAAATCACAAGGCCTATGACACAACTCCTTTTGAAGGATGCTAAAGTCGAGTTTTCTCACGAGTGTTTAGCGGCCTTCAACACCCTAAGAGAGAAACTCACCACTGCACCAATCATGGTAGCTCCTGATTGGACCCTGCCTTTCGAACTCATGTGCGATGCTAGCGACTATGCGGTTGGTGCTGTCTTAGGTCAAAGGGTTGACAATCGGTTTCGACCGATTTACTATGCTAGTAAAACCCTAAACCCGGCTCAAGAGAATTACATCACAACCGAGAAGGAACTTCTAGCCGTGGTTTATGCCTTTGACAAGTTTCGCTCTTACTTGGTCCTCTCCAAAACCATTGTCTTCACTGATCATGCTGCTTTGAAATACTTGTTTAGCAAACAAGACGCAAAGTCGAGGCTCATCCGATGGATCTTGCTTCTGCAAGAATTTGATATCGAGATCAGAGACAAGAAGGGGGCTGAGAATGTGGCAGTTGATCATTTATAAAGGCTGGAGAATCCGAATCTGGAGGAATTACGCGAGTCGGATATCCTTGACAATTGTCCTGACGAGTATCTGATGAGGGTATGCACCGAACCTCCTTGGTTTGCCAATTTCGTAAACTATCTTGCTGCGGGAGTTCTCATTAAGGGGAATGTCACATCAGCAAAAGAAGAAATTCTTAAGTGATGTGAAATATTACCTATGGGATGACCCCTATCTGTTTCGGCACTGTACGGATAACGTGATACGGCGGTGTATTTGGGGAGAAGAGGCGAGGGAAATACTGAGGGATTGCCACAGTGGACCCACCGGGGGACACCACGGTGCGGTCTACACCGCAAAGAAGGTATTTAAAGCCGGATTCTATTGGCCTACGATCTTTAAGGATGCGCATGCTCTGGTGAAAGAGTGTGATGCATGTCAACGGGCCGGTAATATCTCTTCCAAAAATGAGATGGCTCAGCACAACATCCAAGTCTGCGAAATCTTTGATGTGTGGGGTATCGACTTCATGGGACCATTTCCATCATCCCGAGGAAACAAATATATCTTAGTAGCCGTCGACTATGTGTCGAGGTGGGCTGAGGCTCAAGCCTTACCAACTAATGACGCCCATGTCGTGGTGAAATTCCTGAAGAAACTCTTTTCTCGGTTTGGTATCCCTAAAGCTTTAATTAGTGATAGGGGTACACATTTCGCTAACAATCAACTGGAGAAGGCTTTGCAAAAATATGGTGTCAACCATAGATTCGCGACACCCTATCATCCTCAATCCAGCGGACAAACTGAGATTACCAACCGTGCGCTTAAACGCATTCTTGAACGGTCAGTAAACGGGAATCGTAAGGAATGGTCCGATAAACTCGATGGCACGCTCTGGGCATTCCGTACAGCTTACAAGACACCTTTGGGTACCACACCCTTTCGGTTGATCTATGGTAACGCGTGTCATCTCCCTGTGGAACTAGAGCATAAGGCATACTGGACATTGAAAGCTTGCGACCCCGATCTTGACAAAGCATGTGACCATCGTTTCTTGCAGCTCAACGAGCTAGATAAATTGAGAAACGAAGCTTATGAGAATTCCTTGATCTATAAGGACAAAACAAAGAAATGGCACGATGCTCGGTTGAAAGGGAACAAACACTTCGAACCTAGGGATAAAGTGCTCTTGTTTAATTCCCGATTAAAGTTGTTTCCTGGTAAACTCAAAACCCGATGGTATGGACCATTCGTGGTAAATAAGGTGTTCCCTTATGGCACAATCGAATTACTTAATACCGAGGGAATTCCTTTCAAAGTCAATGGGCACCGAGTAAAGCATTACTTGGAAGCAATGCCCGAAGAGAGGGAAGGTGAGGATATCAACCTCACCGTGCCAGACCCCTAAAGTGTGGGGTGGGAGTCCAGCTAACGACTCATCTTAAAGAAGCGCTTCGCGGGAGGCAACCCGTGTGTAGTTTATGTTTCCTTTCTTTCCGTTTTTCCGTTTTTCGTTCCAACTTTGTGGGTGTGTTTCCTACAAACCCTCACGAGACTACAACTCGTCCTCTCGGGCTACCGAGGGGTTTAAAGGCTTGTTGCATACGCTAAATGCAACCGTGATTCCTACGAAAGTGAGTTACGTTTTCTTTCCGTTCTTTCCGTTCGTTTGTTTTGTTTTCGTTCGTTGTTTCATTTTAGGTGTTCATAGCCTGTTCATGCATATCATACATCTCTGGTATCTCGCAAAAGTCATGTTCAGATGGTTACTATCGAGAAAAGGGAGCCAAATTGTCAAAATCGAAAATCTGCTACAGTTGGGGGTTAGCGCCACTAACCTCTTTGGTTAAGCGACGCTAACGCGTTTGTTTTAGCACCGCTAACGCGGTCGAACACTTTAAAACCATTTGACTCATTGTTTGACCTATCGTTTTCCCCAAACAAACTTCCCGACGCTAACCCTCCACTCGCGAACCACCACCGCTCACCACCGCTACTCCGCCGCCGTCCACCGATCGACCACCGTGCGACACCACCATCTCCGACGACCTCTCCGATATCCAGTTCCGACTCCGACCACCATCACCGGTAAGCATTCTAGAAAAAAATAGGGTTTTTTGTTCCCGAGCTTAGTTTCGTCGATTTGATTCGTATCTGAGTTTAGTTCATGCTATTAGAGTCTCATTTGTCCATTGAGCTTAGAAATCGGTCCATCCTTGCTCTGATATGTCGAGTGCCATTGTTAGGGTTTCGGGTTTCAAACCCGAGTTAGAACTTTCGGTTTTTGGGTATTTCTACGAATCTAAACTGAAATTATTGCTATCTTATGAACTCTAGAACATATCTGCGTTTGTTTTGGTCGAAATGGGGTTGATTTACCGATCTGTTGAGCCCCGCTACTGTTCATCGTCATTCAGGGTTAGCGCCGCTAACATATCTGGTTTAGCGCCGCTAAGTCCTTTTCCGGTTTTCTTTTTCTCTGTCAGCCTAGACCATTCGTGTTATGCTTATTTTTAGGGTCGTATCTGCATACTGATTTAGGTTCTATAATTTCTGCAGATTATGGCTGCACGCGGTAGAGGACAGCGAGGTAGGAAGCCAGCTCCCGAGGTGCCATCTCCACCAGATCCCCCGGTTCACCATCCTTGGTTAGTCTTCCCGGACACCCTCTCATCCAGAGTCCGCCTCGACTTTACCACCCGGTTGACTTCACTCCTACCGAAGGAGGTCGACCTCCCACACGCACTTGACTGGGAGATGATCGAAAGCGTAGGGTTGACTGTTCCCCGTTGCGCTTTCCTGCGCCAGGATATCTGTGGGAGCGACGGAGAGCCCATATTCCTTTGTCGGGCTTGGGAGAGGCTTTTTCGCACGCGTGAGCCGGTGTATAGAGAGCTGTGTCTGGAGTTCTTTGCCACCGTCCGGTTTAACGCCACCGTCGACGACATTCACGACCAGCGGTTCTTGACATTTCTCGTAGGAGGCCAGAGTCGCGCGTGCGATCTGGTCGAGTTAGCCACCGCATGGGTTTATACACTGAGGAGGAGATAGGGAGCCCTTACTTCGCCAATTTCATGGCATCATGCGAGCGGGTGGCGCCGGAGAGATACCGGGTCGCTGAGTTCTGGGCTACCATAGCCCAAGGTGATTATAACCCACAGCGGGCGATAGAGAGCAGCATCCACCAGCCAGTGCACTGTCTTATCCACCGCCTCATCAGTACCACCATTGCGTATCGCCGCGGAGGCGAGAAGGTCACCGGTGTTGACCTGCTTTACATGTTCGCCATTTTAGACCCAGAGTTCCTCCTGGATATTCCTCATCATTTAGCATTCTATCTTGCTAGGCGGGCTGTTGGGAACAAACAGGCCAGCCCCATATGCAGTGGCCAGTTTGTCACCGTACTTGCACGATCTTATGGACTCCTTACTGAGCAAGAGGAGGGACGCCTGGTGCGGGTCGAGTCTAAGATCATCGGAGCTGCGTTTCTTGAGACGATGCACGTTATTGAGCAGCTACCGACGGAGCGTTACCGCGTTGTACCCTATGTTATACAGGAGGAGGCTCACCCAGCAGAGGGTGCGGGAGTAGGGCACGAGGCTGCTCAGGAGCAGCCTGCGAGGCAGGTGCGTCGTAAGAGACGAGCACCAGAGCAGGCTAAGGATGATAGCCTCCACAGCCGAGTGGATAGGTTGGAGCATAATGTTACCCAGGTAGGTCAGTACTTGGATGATATGAGGACCCATCAGCGTCTCCTTACGGCATACATACAGGCCATGGGTGCCGGCCTATCTGGTATTGTAGAGAGAGCAGGGGGCAACCCACTTCCCCTGCCTGATTTGCCGCCTATGTATCCAGATTGGAAGACGCGCACTACACTGCCTGATCCAGACATTGCAGGACCATCTGGGCATGGAGGGCACGAGTCCAGTGATGATGATGATGCTTGATGCTTTCACTCTGATCTTTTATATTTTGATATATTCAGACATTTAAATTTTAATGTATATATCTCTTTTGATGTTATGATAATTGTCTGATCTTTGCTCTCAGTTGTTTATTTTTCAGTGGTTGTTTGATTGATGTATGGAGTACATGCTTATATGCTGGCAGTCAGTTCAGAAAAATTCTTTATTGCTCCGTTTGCCGTGTTGATACCTAGGGAGTTTATTTCTAATCTTTTTCTACCTTAGTGTTTGATTTTGTGTACAATGGGGACATTGTACAATTTAAGTGTGGGGTAGGGTTAGAAAAAGATTCCTAGCTTGAACTTAATTTGTCCTTGATTAAATTATGATGGTATTTGGTCTATAATTTTTAAATTTTTAATGTCATTCGAGTAAGTGTTAAGTATTAGTTGAAGGTGTCAAATGTTTGATTTTGAACAAGTGCAGAGGTTATACTTGGTATTTATGCATAGTATTTAGTGGCTTTTCACCGTTCCAGAGAAAGTTCCATTTATGGTAACCAACTTTTAATTTTTGAATTTTAATAAATGGTTAAGCCCTTTCTGAATCTAAGCTCGACAAAAATAGGCTGAGTGTGAATTTCCTTTTTTACTAATCATGTGCCTGTTATTTTGAGAAAATTACAAAAGAAAAAAAAAATAGAGCAACAATAAAGCCAAAAGGCTAGTCTATAAGTCAACCATGTGGCCTTTGGGACTCGAACAAGTAAGCTCTGAGGGGTGTTCTACACCTAATCACCTAAAGCCAACTGGTTTGGGATTGGTTGGGCAGAAAGTTTGTTACATGGGTTTCATAGAAAGTCATAGACTTATATGAGCAATAATAAAAGCATGTGTCAAGTAGAATTGAGAAATCTGCGATAAGTCTTGAGGTTGGGGGGTTCTTAAGGGGTAAATTATCCATGTAGGATTCTTTAATTAGAGGTTGTTTATTGATAAAAAGAGAATGCATTTGGGATGGTGAGAAGTTAATAGAGGACCACAACAATGGTATATGCATAAATCTAGGTGTAATCGATGGCTTGTTTATAATCAAACGTGTTGACATTTTTCAGCTGTATTTAGTATTTATCAGAATGATGTTATTTATTTGAATGCCTTAGCCTGGATAAAATTATGATTTGCTTGAGGACAAGCAAAGTTCAAGTGTGGGGTATTTTGATATCGCTGTTTTTATATATATATTTTTACGCGATATCCGGGTATTTTTAGCCGAATATGATTCATATTGTGTCAAACAGGTACTCTTTACCATTGTTTATCTATTTCAGGCTAAAATGCACAAGGCAACGAAAAGTGTGGCTCAAAAAGTCGGAAAGTCAGGGAGATAGCGGCGCTAAAGTTAAAAGTTAGTGGCGCTAAACCTTAGAGTTTAGCGCCGCGATCGCGGAAGATAAGGGCCGGATTTTTTGAATTTCAAATCTGCTACGAATCTGGGATAAAAAATAGATAGCGGCGCTAACTAATAGTTAGCGGCGCTAAGTCCTTGTTAGCGGCGCTATCTCGCAGGATCTTCCATCTATAAATAATCGCATTCCTCTCCGTTTCTGGGAACCTTTGCACCACTTTCAACCGTCATACAACCCTAGAAACGTTCCAGAATCGATCAAGGGCAGCTTGGAGCATTACTTTGAAGATTTGAAGCTTGAAGTGAAGATTGAAGGCTTAGCATCATCATCTTTTACGGTTTATTCATTCCATTCTACCATGTTTCTGTTCTTCCATTATTTCCAGAGTATTAGAATGAACATGCTAGGCTAAAATCTCTGTTTTCCTCCCTAGAGGAGATGAACCCAATGACAAGTTGATGTTTTAATGAGTTTGTGTGCTTTTTAATCTTGTTTATGTCATGAATCTTGTAATCACTTAATAATCCATCTTTAGATCTGTTTTTGGGTTGTTTATAATCTGAGTTTTGTTAAAAGTTTCATGACCAATCTATTTTTCATAAAGCTTAGATCTTTATTGTCTATGATCAATGGATGATATTGACTAGTGGTTGATTAATCCTAGGTTAGATAACTAAAAATTGGATATTTTGCATGTGATTCAACATATGATAACCTTTGTGTGTTGGTTAATGACTTGTGGCATTTAGCAACTCATTGTGGTTAAAGATTTTCATGAATCGAGTTTAAATGACTAATTGGACGAGTTAATTAATCCTTTGACCATAAGGGTTGTTAATAAGAACAATTATAGGGTTAGATTTTCGGAACAAGAGTCTAATCAATTTAGGAATCGATAATTGGTCTTAATTGGTAAATAGCACACATTCTTTGAAATATTGTTGACTTGGAAAAGGGTGAAATAAAATCTAGGGAGGGAAATCTTTCTTCATATAAATACAATCTGATTATTTTGCTACTTGCTTACTTTGCTTGTTTTAGTTCTTGATTAGGTTGTGTTGGTGAATTTGGCTCATTGGTTATCTCTAAAACTCAATTTCAAATTCCCCCTTTTTTTGCTTTATTTATTTATTTGCATTAGAAGTTTAATTTAGTTTAATCTCTAAATTTTTATAATTTTATCAAATCAATTCCGTTCCCCAAGAGTTCAACACCCGTGCTTACTGTTTATACTATAAAAACCGATTAGGTGCACTTGCCTATTCGTGTCATTTTTGGTACAATTTAACACGGTTTTATAAATAAAAAACTAGTACGTAAAACGCACATCAATCGAAAACCAAAACATTCAAAAACTCAATTTGAAAAAATCTGAAGTTGAACATTCATATGACCAATTAAAATGATAAACATATGTGAAAACGGAGTAGATTTGGGTTTGGTAATCGAACACACGAATTGGGTTTGATAATCGAAACTTACTTGGAAGCGGGTCGGTGGAGAACTCTAAATCAAAGGAACAAGTCGCTGTCGTGTCCAGTCGATTGCTCGAAACCCTTAATCGATGAACCCAAATAGGAAACCCTCCATTAATGAACCAAAATCGGGTTTTCGAAAGGTGGTGCTAGTCGAATGTAGATGGACTGAATGGATGTTCCAGATTTATCAATACTATTAAAAGTAAATAATTTATTTGATTTTTCAATATTTGGAAATCCATGTCACATGCCATATCACCTTCTAACCTGCTATAGCAGGTTGGATACATCATTTGGAAGTTACAAAAAGTTCAAAACACTAAATTAAGGCTGACAATTTTGGTCGGGTTTGTGTTATTAGGTTTGTGTCTCTCGGGTTCGGGTCAAGTTCGTGGACCCAATTTTAACCCAAATATTTTCGTGCCAGGTTCGTGTCTTGTCACTTTTTTCCGAGTCTGTTCGGGTCGTGTCGACCCATTTCGGTCAAAAGTCTTTGACTTTTTTTTTTAATCTTATATTATGGTTTTTGAATAGGGGTTTCGGGTACGGTTCTCAAATTCGGTTTTCGTGTTCGGTTTTTGTCATAAATTTTTTTAATTCCTTGTCTATTTTCAATTTTCTCTACTAACTAGTGATTAAAATATCGAATACCAATACAATTTAATAGCTTTAATACAAAATAATAACTAGTGAATAAACCATGAACTAAAATAACCTAAAGGAAATTATCCAATTTCAAAAAGCATGTCTTTTTTCTTCTTTGTTGTTGTCTTGTCGGAAGGAAAATCGAGTTGGGTGGGTTCCAAAGGGTCTTGATTTAAATCATCATCACTATAATATTGTTTAAGTTTAAATCTTACCAAGTTGACAAACATCAAAATACCAAAAGTTCAAAATAATATAGCAAAAATAACAAATAGCAAAATAATGTAATATTGTTTAGTTTTAAATCTTTTATTATTTATTTAAGTTTTTAGCTTTTAAAGGTTTTGTCCTTGTGCCTATTGGATTTTATTGTCTAGGATGTCACTCCCTCATTTTTTCACAATCTTCTTTGTGAAATTTTAATTTTAAGTACTAAAGAAAATTTTATAAATTAAAGTTTTACCCTTATTCGGATCACTTTCGGGTTGTCAGGTTGACCCTAACCCGACCCATTTATTTTCGTGTCAACTTTGTGTCGACCTGGTTTTTGACCCATTTCGGGTTCGTGTTACTTTTTTCGTGTCGGGTTCTGTTGGTCAAATGATCTTATTAGTTATGATTTGATGAGACAAAGTTAAGTTTGTAAGATATGGTCTAAATATAACTTAAACAAAATTATGAAGCTTGAGCACTTATAGTGTTTCAGACTGAGTATAAGCTTAGTATAAGCTGAGCATTATAGTTGATCAGCTTAGACTATATCTTAATCCGTTTATCTATATGTTTGATAAGCTGTGTGTTACCTAAGGTGTATGTTAAATATTCAACTTGATGTGTTTCAAGCTGAGTGACTCTTCCTTTAGGCTGAGTCAGCTCAACGGAGTTGCTAAGTCAGTACAAGCTAACTCTTATGACTTCTAAGGATGAGTTAGTTCTTATACATGTTAGTACATGTTTGATATCGAGTTAGTTCTCGATGAACTCAGCTTGATGAGTTTCAAGCTGAGTAACTCAGCCTGATGAAAGAAGTCAGCTTAATAGAATTTAAATATGTTTTGAATTCTGTTATCCTATTTCTAGGATGCGGATAAGAAGATTCCAGAATCAAGATTGTAGATTGAAGACTCAAGATTGAAGATTGAAGATTCAAGATATCCGGATTATCCATTAGTTAGTTAACAGATTAGGATAAGTTTTAGTATGTTGGGATACGTAGAATAGGACTATAAATTCTCTTAATCAGGAGAGAAGTAAACACCTCACCTGATCTCACCATACTTGATACATTGATTATAAATTGATCAACGTAATCAAGCATTCACAGATTGCCAACAAGAGTTCGTGTGTTCGATCTTCACGTATATTGTGAAGTTGGTAAGTATTCAATCTGTGAATAAATCCTGTTTAGAAAATTAGTTTGTGTCTATAATCATTAGTTGACTATAGATAGCAAGTTTGATCAATTAGTTTGAGAGATTGAGAGATTTGAATTGTATTCGGTGTTTATACATCAAGTGTTTTATACTTGACAATTCATTGTAATCATCTTCTGATTAATTAAAGCATTCAGTTTTATTCAAGTTGATGTGTGTATGTTAGAAATATTAAACTGAGGGGTGTAATATGTAATTACTCAAAGTTGGGGAAATGCTATATAAAGGCATTTCCCCCACATTTCAATGTTAAGCTTTGCATTATTTCACTTCTTGTGTTTGTGATATCCTCTCTAACTCTGGGCTCTCTCTCTCTCTCTCTCTCTCTCAACCGAACTCACACAAACACACACTAATACTCTAAGCATTGCTTCATCCGTATAATACGGGACCATCAATTGGTATCAGAGCCAAACTTTTTTTGGCTCGTGATTGTTCGAAAAGGAGCCTCAAAATCTCAAAGATTTCAAGCTTACTAGAAGAGAAGATTCTCGGTTTCACACAAGCTCAAGAACCTCAACTTTCTTCAAAGAAACTTTAGTTTAAACAACTCCAAAAAGTAGAACTCGGTAAAGGTATAAACTTCATCTTCTTTAAATTACCTTTGGGTTGTTTTACATAGCTTACAAAGTCTACGAAAACTTTTCTTGAAGAAAAACTTGAACCGAAAGTATATCTATACATTCTCGGTTAAGAAAAGTCATTAAATACCCACTTTTCAAACATTAAATTCTCTGGGTATTTCAGCATTTATGGTGTTCTTGGTTTGAATTGTACAACTTGAAGAAGAAGAAATCGGTTTTTGTAATTTATTTAATTATAAATTATAAATAGTTTAAGTGTTGTACAAGGAAAGTCAAGCAGTTTCCATACCAATCAAGTACAAGTGGTTAGACACTATTCAGGGTAAGGTAATCAGATTTGAAAAGGACAGATCAGATTCTATCAGCCGGATCTCCAATCGCATGCGATTGGAGTGTGCGGCTTATAGAGCCAGTTGATAAGTTAGCCTGAATAGACTAAGTGTGAATCACATTTAATTGCCCTATCAGCCTAAGTATAAAGACAATCGCATGCGATTAACACTTGCACATCTATCAGCCGTTACTGTTGGAATTGCATTTGATTGAATCGCACTCGATATATTTTTCAAACCATATTACTGATTTATTCAATCTATTGGCAATCGCATGCAATTGACAGGACTAACAGTTTATTTCCTAAGTGTTTGATGAAACAAGGTCTAATCGCATTCGTTTAACTATCAATACTAAGTCATTCTGCTTGTTTTCAAGGAAAATCACTCACCCAATCGCATTCGATTGAACAATTCGCACTCGATAAGACCAATTCCGAACAGTGATATTCCATATACTTGGACAAGTGATTGACTCTTTTGGACTTGACTTAAAGAACTCTAGGATACTTGAACTTAATCAAACAATCTAATTCATAATTGAATTTAATCTAAATCGGATCTAATTCAAAGGTGAATTAAATTACCTTAAGTCTATCTAATTCAAAATTGAAATTCAAAAGACTTAGTTCTTTAATCAATTTTCAAGTCATTCTATAATCAAGATTGAATAGTCACACCTTTTAAGTGAAGTTTTCTAACAATCAAACCATCTTACAAGTGAACGATCATTTCTTACTAAATCAGTAATCATGTCAAGTACAAATGAAATGATGTCCATTGGCACCGACACGAAACCTCCTGTTTTGTTTCGGGGGGAATACAATGTCTGGAAAGGAAGATTCATGGACTTACTTGAACACAACGAAATCTTTGGAGACAAGATGATAGAATGCATCTACAAGGGCAACACCAAGTTCACAAGGATCGTTGAAGCTGACCCAACTAACAATACTCCCATTCTCAGACATGAGAGAGAAAAGACCAATGATGAGCTTGGTGGGGTTCGTGGTACACGGAAACGGAAGCATGCAAGCCCAAAAAATCTCTGGTTGTTGTGTGTGGCTAGCTCCGAGTCGTGATCCTCCTTGTTCGGCTCCTTCACGCACTATCGAGGTCCACCCCGAGAATCTCGTGACACAAGTGTACTAGCACTCCTTTAGCTCAATCCAACAAGAAGATAAGCTACTGGAACACAACTAAAACCCACCAGGAATCTGCTCTCTTTCTTTCTTGGTTAGACTTAGCAACTATCACAAGAGTTCTAAGTGTGTGTAAAATGGCCAAGAGTAGAAAATGAGAGTAATGCATGCCTTTTATAAAGCAACCCTCGACTCCAGGTCTCCCCTCTCGGCCCCAGAATTCATGATTGCCTTTTTTAAATGCATTGGTCGGATTTAGAGGTGAAAAGATAAAGTTGTTTATGTAAGGCAGGGTTAGCGCCGCTAGCCGCTCACGGTTAACGCCGCTAACCGCCCATGGTTAGCGCCGCTAACGCGGCTGACTTAGCGACGCCAGGGTTAGCGCCGCTAACTCCTGCTGGAAACCAACTATCTTTATTTATCCTTTCTCACCCTCATCTTTTGGTTGTGTTAAGGTCAACCCCCGGCGTGTGACCCGATAGGCCCATACATCATCGGTAGTGATCATTTGGCGTACGTGTGGCAGTGGGCATACTCCAACAGACTCCCACTTGCACACGACTCTACGTACCCAATGCATCACAGACAAAGAGCGGCCCCTAGTAAGACATCTCTGCCCCCAAGTCAGTATGGGTTTTGTCTTCTGCACAAAAACCAATCTGCAACCCATGTGAAAAGGTCCTATCGATAAGTGATCAATCATCCTTTTGTTCGCGATATCCAAGTGAACACGAGAGATGGTACAAAGTCATTCTCCGTTCATTCACGATTATGTTTCTCGATCTAGATTGGTGGTGACCAAAATATACAAGTTGCAATCACTCATAAATTATTGCAAGCTTTGAGCATGGCCATGCATTTTGGTGTCAGCGACCAATCATCGAGGGGCCCAAGGATATCTCTCTTAACAGAGGAACAAATTCCTTTGACTCACACTGCCCATCACAGTGATCATACTCTGCCCAACAACTCCCTTTATAACAACAAGTTACGGACTGCGTTTGAAAGTAATTAGAACAAAGCAAACCAAAGTGATGCAGCCACGTGCATCTCCAGTCTGAGGATGAACTGATATTATCATCCTGATTTACTCATGACATGTACCACAAAGTAAAATCAGGTGTGGGTCGTCCAGTCACTTGAAACACTTTCAAGTACAGGCGAAGAATTGCGTCCTCGTGCCCCAATCCCCATTTGACACATGACCAATTACTTCCCTCAGTCTTAGTTCATACTTCCTTCCCGAGAAGAATGACCGACTGTGGACATTTAGAATGCTTGAGCATTCAGGGAAGAGCAAAACATGCTAAGTTGGAACACAGTAAAGATTTAAAGAAATACCCGCAACTTACGTATTACTAAATCTCATTTAATAATGGATAAATACAATAAATACAATACTGCTTCATGTTCCCAAAAAGGGTAAATACATCAAATATACTAACCAAATACATAATCAAACCAAATCACTAGCAAATCTAATCCCAATAGCACGCGTATGAGCATCATGCTTTGCTTGCGATAAAGGTTCGGTGAACGGATCCGCCACATTGCTATCCGTGTGTACTCTGCTGATAACAATGTCTCCACTATCGACCACGTCCCGGATGTAATGATACTTCCGCGGAATATGCCTCGTGCGTCGGTGAGACCTTGGTTCCTTTGCCAAAGAAACCGCACCCTCGTTGTCACAAAACACCTCAATAGGGTCGGCTATGCTAGGAACCACTCCCAGATCTTGGATGAATTTCTTCATCCATACAGCCTCCTTCACAGCTTCACTGGCAGCAATATACTCCGATTCGGTAGTAGAATCAGCCACAGTGTCTTGCTTGGAGCTTCTCCAGGAAATAGCACCACCATTGAGCAGGAACACAAACCCCGATTGAGATCGGCAGTCGTCCCGATCGGTTTGGAAGCTAGCATCGGAGTAACCAGTCACCCGTAGCTCTTCCTCACCTCCATACACCAAGAACATCTCCTTTGTCCTCCGAAGATACTTGAGAATGTTCTTCACTGCCGTCCAATGTGCTTCGCCAGGGTTGGCTTGATATCTACTTGTCATACTCACTGCACAAGATACATCAGGCCTAGTACATAACATGGCGTACATGATCGAGCCTATAGCCGAAGCATATGGGACTCGCCTCATTACTTCCCGTTCCTCAGGGGAACTATGGCTTTGAGCTTTGCTCAACACTAAACCATGTGACATATGTATGAACCCCTTCTTGGAGTCCTCCATCCTAAATCTCTTTAGGACCTTGTCAATGTACGTATTCTGGCTCAATCCAATCAACCTGCGGGATCTATCTCTATAGATTTTAATCCCAAGAATGTAAGCCGCATCCCCAAGATCTTTCATTGAGAAACAACTCCCTAGCCAGGCTTTTACCCCTTGCAAAGTTGGGACGTGGTTCCCAATTAGTAGAATATCATCTACATAAAGAACTAGGAATACAACTACGCTCCCACTAGCTCTAATGTAAACGCATGGCTCATCCTTGCTCTTAGAGAAGCCAAACTCTTTGACCTTCTCGTCGAAGCACAGGTTCCAGCTCCGAGAGGCTTGCTTAAGCCCATAAATGGACTTCTTAAGCTTGCAGACTTTATCCGGAAATTCTGGATGTACAAAACCCTCAGGCTGTGTCATATACACATCCTCTGAAAGTGTTCCATTTAGGAACGCGGTTTTGACGTCCATTTGCCAAATCTCATAATCATGAAATGCGGCAATGGCCAAAAGTGTCCGGATAGACTTCATCATAGCCACCGGGGAAAAGGTTTCGTCATAGTCTACACCATGAGTTTGAGTGAAACCTTTAGCCACCAGTTTGGCCTTGAAGGTGTCTACCTCGCCATCCATGCTGATCTTCTTCTTGAAGACCCACTTGCACCCTACGGGTTTACACCCTGGCACGGGATCAACCAAGTCCCAGACTTGATTATCCGACATGGACTAAATCATGGATTCCATTGCTTCTAGCCACTTGGCAGACTCAGGGCCCACCACAGCGTCCCGGTATTTGGTAGGCTCATCAGAGACCACTACCATGTCGGTGCCCTCAGATATGTTAAAACCATATCTCTCTGGCTCATGCCGACTTATACCAGATCTTCTAATAGGCGATGGGTTTACATTATTTCCAGCATCATCATGCTGAGAATCAACCCTTACGGATTGTGAGCTAGTCCCAACATCAGGTTCTACATTGGCAGGCTCTTGAATTTCTTCAAGATCAACCTTTCTCCCACTAGCGTCTTTGGATAGCAGTTCCCTCTCAAGGAACACTGCCCTTCGAGCAACAAATACCTTGTTCTCCGAAGGATTGTAAAACAAATATCCCATAGACCCAGCGGGATAACCAATGAAAAAGCACCTTTCGGCCCTGGGCTCCAATTTGTCCTCCACCTCACGTCTCACGTAAGCAGGACAACCCCATACCTTTAAATATGAAATGGATGGAACCTTTCCATGCCACATCTCATACGGTGTTTTCTTAACCTTCTTTGTTGGTACGAGGTTAAGGATTCTACCAGCCGTTTCAATCGCATATCCCCAAAACATAACGGGAATGTCCGTACGAACCATCATAGACCGAACCATGTCTAATAATGTTCGGTTCCTCCTCTCGGCCACATCATTTAGGTGTGGCGTCCTAGGAGGTGTTAGTTGCGAGACTATCCCACAGCTCCTTAGATGTTCGCGGAACTCAGAACTAAGATACTCACCGCCTCTATCAGATCGTAGCATCTTAATTCTTTTCCCTAGTTGATTTTCCACCTCGTTTTGATAAGTCTTGAACACCTCAAAGGTATCCGACTTTTGTCTCACCAAGTAGACATACCCGTATCGACTATAATCATCAATAAAGGTAACGAAGTAGCGGGAATGATCTCTTGTGGCATGCTTGAACGGACCACACACATCCGTGTGAACGATATCCAACAAGTCTTGCGCCCTCTCACAAACACCGGTGAAGGGTGCTTTGGTCATCTTGCCCAATAAACAGGATTCGCATACTTCATTTGAATCGTGCTCAAATGATTCCAAGATCCCATCCGCTTGGAGCTTGGCGATGCGTTTCTTGTTTATGTGGCATAACCGACCATGCCATAGAGATAACTTATCCAAAACACTTTTGGATCCCGAATCAACATTCATGATTGATCTATGTTTTTGCAAGTTTACACTTGCCTCATAAATGCCATGACATGGAAAAGCTTTAAAATATAAGACATGATCTTTGTAACATAAAATGCTACCATTCTCAAATTTATAGTCAAACCCAATGTCATATAAAGCATAAAGTGATAAAATGTTTCTTGCCACGCAGGGTGAATAACAAACATTTTCTAAAACAATAGATAAGCCGGAAGGAAAGGCAAGCTTCACACTCCCAATCTTCTCAACCGGGACAACCGCCTTGTTTCCCATGATGAGATCCAGCTCTCCATCAACCAGGTCCCTACTTCTTCTTAGTACCTGCACATTATTACAAACGTGAGTACCACACCCGCTGTCTAAAACCCAGGTGTTAGAAGTAGAAGTGTTATGGAGTTCAATCATGTACGTACCGGAGGCAGCGGCACCTTTAGAGCTAAGCTTCTTGAGCTTCTCCGTGTACTTGGGGCAACTACGCCGGTAGTGACCCTTCTCCCCGCAGAAGTAGCAGGTTGCCTCTTCTGGAGAGGTGGCAGCGGGAGCCACTTGCTTCCCCTTCGGCTCCGGGGTGGGTTAGGTTTAGGCTTCGGCCCTTGGGCCTTGGCCTTCTTCTTTCCCTTCCCCTTGGAGCCTGAAGCGGGTTACTTCCGCTTGTGCCCACCTTCGTTGATGGTGAGGACGGCAGTGGAGGTGGAGGGCTTTGCCTTGGCAAGCTTGGACTCAGTAGTCTTAAGCATGCCGTGCAATTCCATAATAGTTTTATCCATACTATGCATATGGAAGTTTACAATGAACGGTCCATATGACGGAGGCAAAGATTGGAGGATTATTTCAACCGCCAACTCTTTCCCCATGGGAAAGCCTAACTCCTCAAGCTGGTCCACGTACCCTTTCATCTTTAGTACGTGGGAGCTAACATTACCGCCCTCCGGCATTTTGCAACCGACAAAGGCCTTGACACACTCATAAATCTCTTGCCTTGCTTGCAATTGGAACATGTCCTTCAGCTGAGAAATCATCTCAAACGCACTCACTTTCTCGAATTGCCTTTGCAATTCGGGACTCATGGTCGTTAGCATTAGGCAAGTGACATCATTAGTATCACGGACACGCTTTTCATGCGCATCCTTTACGGCCCTTGGCGCGTTGATTGCCGGTGGTTCCGGAAGAGGTGACTCAAGGACCTCTAGCTTCATCTCTTGACGTAGGACAATTCTCAAAGTCCTATGCCAATCAATAAAGTTCGGCCCGGTGAGTTTCTCCTTTTCCAAAAATGGACGGAGTGACATGTTGGTGGTGTTGGTGTTGCTAGTAGATGCCATCTACAAGCAAAGTACAAAATTTGGTTAGTTATTATTAAATCCTTGTTAAAATAATTACCCACTTGTTATAAAACAAATTATAGTAACAAGGGCTAAGAACCTCAAAATACCCTAATCCATGACGGGTTTTCCGCGGATCACTTCATAGAGCTATTTTAGGCCGGTAAACACTTTACCAATTGTAATCCATGATTACAACTATTAGACACTTGCGGGATCCTAGGTACTCTTAGCACCCTTTTGGCATGTTTGATCCCTCCACACCAATTCCTCATTAATACACTTTGATAGCTCGGCTAAAGCTCGACAACTACCATTGTGTTTAAATCTTGGAATTTGTAAATCGTCCGTCAAGATACACGGTGGTACTCTAGCCCAATGGCCGGCTCGGCTAAAGCTCGACAACCGACCTTGCGAGTTGCCACACGCGCCTTCCACACAGTTACGCAAAATCGATCTCGGCTAGAGCTCGACGATCAATTTTGTTTCACTAGATTTGGGCGGTGTCATCTTACGGGTGGTGTGAGATTTACTTTTGAAAAAACGGGTTTTTGTTTCTCCGGTTAAAACACTTTTAACCAATTCTTGTCTATGTGGCGCGCGGAGTTTGTAAACCTATTTAAAACTCTTTGATTTTGTTATTTTGAAAAATTTTCTAGCATGCGAAGATCCTAAGCATCCATGCAAGAAAATAAACAAAATAAAATCAACCACGCATGTAATATTTATATATCCGGTAACGAGCCAATCCTATGCATCTTGCCCGTGAGCCAACGGGCAAGACTAAGTCATCTAAGGACTAGACCGAATGACCCGATGTGTGCATCTCCCACTTGATCCATTGTGTCTCCCATCGACCTCCAGATCCAAGTACGCCAAGACATCCTCCATGGTCCTTGTTGGTTGCTTCGGTTCTCCTTTTACAATTTATAAATTTAAAAGGAATGCGCAAGCCACAATTTACTATTCTAAGCTAATACTACAAATTACAAAGAATAGAAAATCGGCATGCAAGCCGTTAAATATACAAACCGAATAATTAAATTAATTATTACAAACCATTGTGGTACAAACCACCAAATGAATGAATACATTAATTTAAACAACCAAACACATCACATAGGTCTTATGGCTCATAATGTTACCGGATTCTAATATCACAACCACATACAAGAAATTTAAAAACTACACATGGTGTGCCACACAAAACCATGTAATCTTATATGTCTTGGTTAAGATTATCAAATCACTCAAGGCACAAATAGTCCTATGTACATATGCATTAGGAACTTTAAACAATTCAAAATTCCATAGTCATATATACACAATGTAAGTATATGCAATTAACCATTTTCATGCCAAAATGTTAATCCACATATAAATACATCAACCAAGACATAAGGCAACTTTAACATGATCACAACACAAATCTGGAACAATTCCAGCAAGAACAAATAGCCCAAAAATCCAACAAAATTGACTTAAGTCAAAAAACATGCATTCTGCCAGTAAGGGGTTAGCGCCGCTAACTATAACGAGTTAGCGCCGCTAACTATAACGAGTTAGCGCCGCTAACACAGTTTAGCGCCGCTATCGCGAGACGACAGTTTACCAAGTCAGATAAGCAAAGACGACTGTTGACTTCGACTTTAGCATCGTTAACTAAGGTTTAGCGCCGCTAACATGGAAAAGTTAGCGCAGCTAAACGCTGGACAGAACCAAAAATCACATTTTTCGGATTTTCTTGGCCATCTAGTGCAAAACCAGTGTAGAGCTGGCTCTGATACCACTGTTGGGGTTCGTGGTACACGGCAACGGAAGCATGCAAGCCCAAAAAACGAATTTTTCAAGCAAAAACAAGACCACATACACCCTCACTTTTTGAGTTCTAACTTTTTCCCTTAAGTGAGGAGTGTTCGTATTACAAGCATTTGAATTACAAAAGATAAAACAATTAAGGTACACTGTTACGTAATCCAAAATAACTTTGCCATTTTCGAATGATCCTCCTGTTCTCCAGTGTTTTCTTAAATTTTTCAATGCAAAGCCAAACACGTTGTCTCTCTTGCTCAGTGATAGAAGCTCCAGCATTTGCGGTCTTCATCTCAAGACTGTTGTATAAGATTCTCAGCGTGCCATCTGAATAAGCCAAAACATCGCACAACCGGACGAATGTTTTCTCTTTCTTTGAATGTCTGAATACGACACCTAGTTCACCATTGAAGAACTTGTGGTCAGCATCTACTATTGTTAATAGATCCATTTGATCCAAGTTAGGATGATTCTGTTGAGGTTTCTGAACATTAACTTTTTCGTGATTGTTCTCAGCTGCTAGTTGCATGTCATGCTCTTCAATGAATTCCATTAACTTTCTCATATACTTCATCAGTGTAGAACAGCCAAACACCTCATTTGGTTTCTTTCCTTGTTTTTCTGAGTGGTACAAATAGATGAAGTTGATGTCGTGAAGTTGAATGTATCTGAGATCTGCTTCATTGAAAGTAAACTTCTGACCATTTGACCTTTCCACTTCAAACCAAACAATTGTGTGACCAAATCCATCATCACTGTAGATATTGAGAAGTTTGGTTATTGGAAATTCAGAGATAATTTGTTCTTTGGGAGTTCTGAACCTTTCCAACATATGCTGATATCTTATTACTTGACTTTCATTCAGATGTCTCAACTCTGGAGGGGTCCTTGTTTCGATTTCATCTACATAAATCTCTTGAATTCTATCTTCTAGATACGGACCATTAACAGAATAATCCCCCCAGATTTGATTTAATCTTATCTTGTAAACATGTTGCTTCTATCGAGAGACGGAGTACCAGTATACACTGAAGGAGCAGGGGGGGCACAATTACATTTGGAGGCATTGGTCATTCAGTATTTCTCACAAACTCTCTGGCTGCTTCCTCTTGTTGTTCTTGTCTTAATAAATCTGCATCAGATGTTTGAAATTGACCAGTTGGAGGTGGAAAAGCAGAATGCACCTCAAAATTTACATCACTCAAAACCCTTGAAATATCAAATGTTTTCTTTGCAGCTTGACTTCTCAATTCACTAACTTTTCCTTTTCCTTTTCTTCTCTTTTCAATTTCAGCAGGTTCCAAGTAATCTTCAAATCTTCTGACAACTTGTGTATGACGAGCTTCAGAATTTGTTACAGAAGTAACATACTCATCAATTTCATTATAGATCTCATTAGACCTTTCATCACCTTCCATCTCAATGCCAACTTCACCAAACTTATTATGTATCTCTGTGTCTGATTCAATAAAGACTTCATCAGTGTGTTCACTACTCAGTTCTATTTCCCCTTGTTCACTTACACCAGGCCTCTGTTCAAAAGTAATTAATTGTTGTTTCACAACATCATTGGCCTGAGAATCACCATCTCTACTAGAACCTTCACCTGGAAAATTTTGACTCAGCGGAGTAAATGGTACTACAGCGCTTGAACTCATATACAATCTTCTACGTTTCTCCCCCTCGGGGAGATCATCAGGATCATGATCGTCACGTCTTCTTGTTCGAGTACCAGCTTGAACCTTGCAGGTAACATCTATAGCATTCAACCGGTCTGAAATTTCAGCAAACTTATCAGTAATAGTAGAGAACCATCGGTAAAGTTTGGAGTCTAGTTGATCAAGTTTAGATTACAAGGGAGTCATAGCTTGTTGAATTGCATCATGAAGCTCATACCGTGTAACAAACTGGGTATCACGAGAGACACCCGTTGAGGTTCCTGCCACAGAGGCTGGACCACCTAAAGGAGCTGTTGTTGTGTTGACTCCAGTAGGATTTCCATCCAATCCTCGAATAATACCCTCAGGAGTATTATCTATGGATGTTCCGGGTACACTTTTGATTAGTGAGACCAGTTCATTGATCGTGTCTTTGTGTTTATCAAGAAAAGCGGAAATTCGTGGATAATCAATGTGTTCTGAAGGAATGGTCGAGGACAAGGGAGGCAGTCCTCTGGTTTCAATACGTCCAGTCTCCGAAGGAGAAGGTCGTAGACTATGTGTAATGGCCCTGTGCAATAAAGTAGAAGATCTTTGAGGATCTGCTAAGTAGCTTGGTGGGTTTTGAATGTGCACGAGTGGGATAGCCGTGTCTATTTCAATATCATACCTCACAGTGTTAGGTCCAATAGCAGATGTGGTTGCCCGGCTTTGTTGGTTTGGGGAAATCTCAACACTCACAGTTTCTTTTCTCCCAAACCTACTACTCACATCAGCTTCATCTTCATTACCATAACCAGCATATTGATTTGGAGACAACTGTGAAGTATCATGTGAAACAGACGCAATCTCAAAAGATGGTTAGTGAACATGTTCAGGAGCAACTTGAACAATAGCAACAAACTGAGGAATTATAACTTGGTTTGGAGTTGGATTGAGAATGATTGTGAGACCTGCCTGACTGACGGGAGGTTGGACACTAGGAGTCAAGTCAGCAGTTGACACAAAAGGAGTACTAACCACTGGAAAATGTTCATTAGGATCAGTTAGTTTCATGTAAGATGGGGTGCTTTCAAGAGTATGAATAATCGGGGCATCTGGAGTACTCACAGGAGATAAACTGATATGCACAAGTGGAGTAGTCACAGTGTTTGACACAGAAGCAGTACTACTAGAATCTGAGTTGGAAAGATTTATTTGCTCAGTGGACGTATCAGACTGAACATCAGTATTCACAACTAATGATTCAACTATTTCAAGAACACGTGTTGGTTCAAAAGTAGCTGCTCCCTCTCTAGGTGTTTCATCCTCACGTGCTTCTCCACCCCTCTCAGAATTTTCTCTCAGCTCTCCCCTCTCAGCATCTCCCACAGATGACTGAGACCTATCTACTATAACCTCACTTGGTGCTACTCCCCCTTTGGTAGGTATGACCGGCTCTGGTCTAACCATAGGAGGTATCCCTACTCTCGCCCTATAACTGACTATCACTTCTGATTGTTCACACAGATCCAATAAAGATACAGGTAAAGGTTGAGGAATAGGAAGTGGATCAGGAATTGCAGGTTTAAAAATATTAATGACTTTTGGAGTAATAGAAGGTGAACCTGCTCTTCTGGGAATGTCTAGATTATGATCCATAGCATGTTGAATAATCATTGGTATGAACCGCATGTATGGTAGAAACTTTGCTCAAGACTTCTTCTGACTGTTTTTCTGTCCCATAGTTGCTTCAAAGTCATTAAATAGCAATTGAGCATAATCCATATGTAAATGATTACGAGCAGCGACAATGATTTTTAAATGTGTTTCAGTGAGGAACTCATATCTAGTGTGTTTGGATGTTAAGCATCTCTCGAGTATGTTCATGAGAAGATTATACATTGGATGCAAATTGTTTCGTTTAAACTGTTTCTTCCTTTCCAATGGACCAGAGTAACCAAAGGATTGAAGTGCAGCCAGACAAGTTTCCTCATCAGGAATATCATCAAAAGTAACTGCTTGTGGATGACTATCACCAGTAGTGAGTTGAAAGATCTCCCTCAATCTATCCACTGTCACAGAAATAGTGAACTCCTCAACCCCTGCTCTAATAGAAACAGTTCCAGTACGACTGGTATGAATATAGCAAGTTTTCTAAAACTGTTGAGCGTAAACTTCGGGGACATGGGTACCAGTAACAGCAAGGTTGTATGTAAGTAAGTGATTTAGTGGGTGAACACGAAGGATTTCTGTAAGCTCGGGGTAGTTTGGATTTTTTCAGAGTGGCTAGGTCAATAAACTGATTGTTGTCATGAGTGGTTACAGATAAGTATTCTGCCCGAGGCATTAAGAGCTCGTCTGGTTTGGGGTTTTGGGCTGGCTGACTCAGAGCCACAGAAGGAACATGTGATGTGGTGTCACCTTCCATGTTTGCTATTTATCTGCACAAAACAGTCAATCAGGGTAGATCTGTAATTCAAAGATAAGTGTGAAACGCACACACTCATGAAAAATGATCAAACTCGTCCTTTTGATGCTAAGTTAACATATTTTGACCAACCAAAAAAGAAACACTTAGCTATTAAATTTTGAACTTTTCACCAAAAGCTGTGTAACCCATGTTTAAACTAATGAAAAATGAAATTTGGTCTTTAGTATACAATGATTTCATGTATATGAGCAATTTTGTGACACTGAGGTATGGGCAAAAAATGACCCTAACACCTTGTAAGAGACCAAAATCCAAATTTTTAGTGTAAACTCATTGCTACGAAGAACACATTTTAAAATTTTGAAAAACTTTTTGTAGATCCATGTTCCTCATGAAAATCTAATAATAATTGTCTAAAGCAACAATGTCAATCGAGTGAAAATGAGGGGTCAAAATTTGAAAAATCAGTCCGTGAAAACCCCAAAATGCGAAACTGTTTTTGCATGAAAAGCCATATCAAAACTCAACCATTTAAAATTTCCACCGTAGAAAATACTCACATGGATGATGTGGTCACAATGATGTAAAAATCAAAAATTTTGGCAGAGTTTCGTGTAGATCGAGAGAGAGAGAGTAACAATGGTGATCGGAAGTAATTTCTATCGTGAAAATGGTGAAAAAGACGATCGGAGGGGGTAAGTAAAAGAATAGGTGAAGGGCTGGACACGTGGCACCTTGGGATTGGACCTTTTAAAAAGTAGTTAGTGAATTCTCGGGTAATGTGAAGAGAAGATCGCATGCGATCAGAAGTGATTCTTAGTGAAGATCGCATGCGATCGAGTCGATCAACGTGTGTAAACCCGAGTAGATTGCATGCGATCATAAGTGAAGTGAGTATTGCATGCGATCGTGTCCATCAAACTGAGTACTCAAGAGAAACTAAAGGATCACATGCGATCATGTGAGTTGAATGAATCGCATGCGATCGTGTCTGTCCAAATGAATGTGTACCCTTGTACTCATGAAGGGATCGCATGCGATCCAAGTGACTCAATCCTTGTACTACAAGACAAGTGAGGAGATTGCATGCGAATAAAAAGCAATTCGTGAAAAGATTGCAAGAGATCATGTTAGTCAAATTAACCAGCTGTACATCACTAATAGATCGCAAGCGATTGATGTTTTGAATCTGAGGACGGATTGCAAGTGAGTTGTGTATCAACTCATATATAGATCGTATGTGATCTATACACAACCTTTAAATTTAAAAATTAATTTTATTTTTATTTTTCTGCGTTCCAATTTTGCGCTTTTTAATTTTCTAATTTCTCCTTTTCTTTTATTTATTGAAAATACATAGCAAAAACTCCCCCTCAATCAGTGCATTAAATTTTTCAAAAGTTTGGAATTTGATTAAGTGAAAGACAAAAAAATTATGTATTTTGAAAATGTCTAAACTTCTCCCCCTACACATATGCAGTATGTGTAAAGATTTATACACTCCCCCTTCTTTGTTGGATTAAAGACTTGCAAAACGAACAAACTGTATAATACCTATTCAAAACCAAAAAGAATAAGAAAGAAAAAGGAGACCAAGTATGTCAGACATACATGTTAAGCATTCCAAGCTTAGAAACTAAATCATTAAAGCGAGATTCGTCTAATGGTTTAGTGAATAAGTCAGCCAATTGATTATCAGTATGAACATACCTGAGTTCAATGAGTCATTTTTCCACATTATCCTTAATAAAATGATATCTGATGTCAATATGTTTGGTTTTAGAATGGTGTACCGGGTTACATGAAATGGCAATGGCAGATTACGAATCACAGAATAATGGGATCTTGTCGTACTGAAGGCCAAAATCTGATAAATGTGTCCGGATCCACAAACTTTGGGAACAAGGTATCACAGCTGCAACATATTCAGCTTCAGCAGTTGATGTAGACACACATTTTTGTTTCTTCGAGGCCCAACAGACTAATCTATCTCCCAAGAAATATACACTGCCAGAGGTACTCTTTTGATCTATCATGCAACCAGCATAGTCTGAGTCTGAATAGGCATACAAGTCAAGATTTGAATCCTTAGGATACCATAAACCTAAGTCCATAGTTCCTTTGAGATAACAAAAGATCCGCTTGACTGTTGGAGATGCGAATCTTTGGGATTGGCCTGGAAGCGAGCACACAAACATGTTGAAAACATGATTCGCATCGGAGTGGACCAGCTAGATCAGCAGATGGACCAGCTAGATGGACCAGCTAGATCAGCACACAGCTTTGCTTTGGCAGCCATCGGAGTGGAAATTGCTGAGCAGGTAAGCATGTCATACTTTTTGAGTAAGTCTTTGATGTACTTGGACTGACTGATAAAAATACCAGAAGTCAGTTGCTTGACCTGGAGGCCAAGAAAAAAGGTCACTTTGCCCATCATACTCATTTGAAAACGATTGGTCATAGTTTTAGCAAATTCATCACTGTACTTAGGATTTGTGGAGCCAAAGATAATATCATCAACATATATCTGCACCGGAATTTTATCTTTGCCTCTGGTCTTGATGAACAGTGTAGTATCCGATGTTCCTTTAGTGTAACCCTCATTCAGAAGATATTCAGATAGGACATCATATCAGGCACGTGGTGCTTGTTTCAAACCATATAATGCCTTATCTAGAATATTAACATGATTTGAATGTTCAGGATTAACAAATCCTTCAGGTTGTGAAACATATACCTCTTCCTTTAGAATACCATTAAGAAATGCTGTTTTCACATCCATCTGAAAGACTTTAAAACTTTTACTTGCAGCGTATGCTAGAAAAAGATGAATTGCCTCAATTCTGGCGACACGAGCAAATGTTTCATCATAGTCAATGCCTTCCTGTTGATTATAGCCTTTTGCCATAAGTCGAGCTTTATTACGAACAACCACACCATCAGAGTCCCTTTTATTTTTGAAAATCCACTTAGTCCCTACCATAGATTTCTCATGAGGAAGTGGTACTACTCTCTAGACTGCTAGTCTATCAAACTGATTGAGCTCATCTTGCATGGCTACAACCCAATCTGGATCATTGAGGGTGTCAGAGACGTTTGTGGGTTCAATGATACTTAGAAAGTTCAAATACAAGCATTCGTTTGCCATTGCAGATCTGGTACTAACACCAACATTGGGATTGCCAATGATTTGATCTTCAGGATGGTGTCTCGTCCATTTAGTTTCGTGGGAAGTTGAAGCAGAAGGAAAGAATGTTTCCCAAGATGGTAGTTGTCCCTCAGCTTCAGTGGGCAGATTTGAATCTGAATCAAAGATAGACGGACTCTCAAATTCCGCTGCTGGAGTAGCCTCTTCAGGACGTGTAACAGAACCAGATGTTGCGTCTTCAAGAGGAAAATCAATAAATGGATTTGAAGCTGTTACTGTTGGAGGAGTAAGAGTAACACTTTCTTGAAGAATAGGTTCAGTCCTGGATTAATTCGAACACACGAACTTCTTTGGCAATCTGTGATTAAATCTTGATACTGAATCAAGACTCGTAACACATACGATGAGGTGAGGTTTGGCTCTGCAACACTTACTTGTTATCGAATCAAAGTCGTACCTCTAAACTTATCAGGAGATAAGTATTTATAATCCTGTTGCTACGGTTCCTAACAAACTAGACTTAGCCTAATTCGCTAACTAACTTTCGGATAAACCGGAATCTTGAATCTTGAATCTTCTTATCTTGAGTCTTCAATCTTCAATCTTGATTCTGGAGTCTTCTTAATCGCGCCGTAGATATAGAGAGATAAAGATGAATTTAAAACATATTTAAATTATCTTTAAACTGACTTCTTCACTCGGACTGAGTTACTCAGCTTGAAACTCATCAAGCTGAGTTCTTCGAGAACAAATCCGAATTCATACATGAACTAACACGTACATTGATAAACTCATCCTTAGAAAGTGTATTCAACCCCCCTTCTACACACTGTTGCTTGTTGTTACTCTTTCATACAAGGGACCAACAACTAGCATCAGAGCAGACTGATTATCATTAAGTTAGTTCATGTATGAGTTTATCAATGTACGTGTTAGTTCATGTATGACTTCTAAGGATGAGTCAGCATTGTCAAGAAACTGATTATCACTAAGATTCTCAGTCTGAGTGACTTCAGCTCCAAAAGGATTGACGAACTCATCATCTTTCTCAGCTTGAGAATCCTTTGAAGCTTGTGATGATTTCATTGATGAACACACATCATCATCACTATCATCTCCTATGATATACATAGGATTTGACATGTTGATTTTCCTTGGCCTTTCAAGCTCACTCAGACTAACGGATTCAGCTTGACTTTTCTCAGCTTGATCAATACTGTCTTCATCAAATGAAACATGAATTGATTCTTCAATGGCCTTTCTCGTAGAGTTATATACTCTGTATGATTTGGAGATTGAGGAATAACCAACAAATATTTCAGGATCAGCTTTGGGTTCCAACTTATGAAGCTGATCTCTTTGATTTAGCACATAGCATTTTGAACCAAAGATATGGAAATAACCTATATTGGGTTTTCTAGACTTATACATTTCATATGAAGTCTTTCCATGTCTTTTGACAATGATTGACCTATTCTGAGTATAGCAGGCTGTACTAACAGCTTCATCCCAGAAATAGAGTTTTAATCCTGCCTCACATAGCATTGTCCTTGCAGCCTCAATTAAGGTTCTATTTCTCCTTTCAGCAACTCCATTTTGTTGTGGAGTTCTGACAGATGAGAAATTTTGTAATATTCCTTTTTTTTCACAGAAGCTTTCAAGGGTTGAGTTCCTGAACTCAGTCCCATGATCACTTCTTAGTTGCTTTACAGACAAACCTTTCTGCAACTCTTCTCTTTTGATGAAACTTATTATCTCCAGGGCAGCCTCACTTTTGGCTTTTAGGAATATTACCCAGGTGAATCGTGAGAACTCATCTACTATCACCAGAGTGTACTTCTTGCCACTTAGGCTTAGAGTACTTATGGGTCTAAACAGATCCATATGCAACATATGCAATGGGTCTGTCATTGAAAAATTTTGCTTTGATTTAAAGGACCCTTTATGGTGTTTCCCTTGTTCACAAGCGGAACACAATTTGTCTTTGAAAAATGTGATTTTTGGTAATCCAGAGTCTAACTCTTTATTGGACAGCATATTTATATTTTTAAAGTTCAAATGAGATAAACGTTTATGCCATAACCAACTCAGCTCAGGAACAGAATGGGAATACAAGCAGGTTTCATTATTGGGATCAGCAGAATTAAGATCAAGTAGATACACATCTCTTTCTCTTTTAGCTATTAATACAGGCTTTCCCTTAGCATTATAAATTGTTCCTGCTTTCTTCCTAAAAGTAACAACATTGTCCTCATCACACAATTGACTGATACTAATCAGGTTGTGTTTGAGGCCTTTGACATATGCAACTCTCTGGAAAGTGACTTTACCAGCTTGCATCTTCCCATAGCCTTTGGTTCTTCCATGGGAGTTGTCACCAAATGTTACTTTAGAACCTTCATCTTCCTGGAAATCACTGAGAAGTCCTTTCCATCCGGTCATGTGCCTTGAACATCCACTATCCAAGTACCATTTACTTGAACACTGCACATGATATAAAAACTAAACACCTTAGTTTTGCTTAGGAACCCACTTCTTGGTGGGTTCAGATGAGGAGCACTTAGCAGCTTCATCTTGTTGAACTGACTGCTCAGCTTGAGTAAGAACTGAATCATGTGTAGGCTGATCAGTTTGTTCTTGCTCAGGCCTTGAGATTTCAGCATCACAGTCCTTAGCCTCATGATCTCTACTTCTGCATTTGTAGCATCTTCTTCTTCCAATGATGACAGGAGGTAGAGTGTCTAACAATCCTTGTGAGAATTTACTTTCAGTTTTAGGATTGTATGTGGTGGATAACTTCTCAACTTTCTTTGCAAGATGATTCACCTGGTGATCACTGACTTTGGACTTACCTTTGTCAGGTATCTGTTTGTTATCCTGAGAAGATTGACTAACAACCTTCTTCTGCATGACTTTGGACTTACCTTTGTCATGCTTACTGGACTCACCAGTTTCAACAGGTTTGGACTTACCACTGTTGATCTTCTTGGACTTACCAAGATCAACAACTTTGGACTTACCATTGTTGTGATTTGACCTCTGACTTACAGTGGTCTTCCTGTTCTTATAACTTCTCTCCGAGCCAGATAGAGAATTTTGTCTTTTGAAAGGATTTGGATTAAGCCTTTCTATGACTGAAGTTCTTTGAACAGGCTGAGTGCCTAATCTGTCCAACACAGACTTACCATGTTGTTTGGATGTTGAGCACTCATTACCATGATCTTTGGCCTTTACAAACATATTGAATTTTAGGCTTGGATCATGTCGTTTCTCTGAGGCTGACTTCTGAGATTCAATCAGTTGTCTATCTTCCTCAGAATCTGTACTTGCTATCTCATCATCAGCTACACAAGCTGCTGTTTGATAGTCACCTCCAAGTACAGCCTAAACCTGTTTAGGTATCTGTTGGTTTATGAACTGTTCAGCAAGCTTTGATGACTTACACCAAGACTCAGTGATCTTTTGAAGTTGATCAGCTTTGTCTTTTGCTTCCTGAAGTTCTTCACTAAGAAGTTTATTAATGTGCCTCTGACATTCAAGGTCACATTGTGCTTTCTTACCAACATCAATGAGAGATTTATTGTTCTTAATCTCGTCCTTCAGTTTTGCAATTTCAGCTTTGAGGTTAGTCTGAGACTTAAGGATGGTCTCGAAATCATGTAGAAAATAATCAAAAGCATTTCTCCTCATCTTTATAAGAGTAGAAGGTACTGACCTTGTACATGGAAGCAGGATCCCAATCACTCAGTTTATTGTTTTCCTCAACTTCCTTCATGTCAGCTTCAAAGATTGATTCGGACTGACCATAATCAACCTCATCCAATTCTAGCTCTTCATCTTCTTAAGCCATTAGACATACATTATCATCTGAGGTGGATGATTCTGTATCCCAGGTTTCAGCATATAAACCTTTTCCACTGGCTTTGTCTTCAAGCTTTGATTTCTTGAGCTGAGTGTACTTCTTCTTGTACTTATCAGCTCTATAAGCATTCTTATCAACAACAGATGTTGATTCTACCTTCTTAGATCTGCACTCAGCAGCTATATGCCCCTTTTTCTGACAGTTGAAGCACACAACATTCTTGGGATCAAAGGAACTCTTCCCTTTGCCCCTGTCAGATCTTCCCCTTCCCCTTTGAGCTCTTCTCAAACGTCTGGCTAACATGGCCATTTGCTCAGTGATAGTCTGAACATCATCAGTATCACTTGAGTCTGAGTCTGAGTGGTCAGCTTGAGATTCTGACTCAGTCTCAGATTCAACAACTATAGCTTTTGAACCTTTCTTCTTCTTCTGTGCAACTAATGCAACTTCTGTTTTGTCCAAAGATTCTTTTAGATGTTGTTGAGAAGCTCTTTTGTGTTCTATGATCTGTTCATGATTCAGCAAGAACCCATAGATGGACTGTAGGTTATACATGTGTAATGTTCCTCCAGCCCTTAGTGCAGTGGTTACTTCATTGAACCTTTCTGGTAACACATCCAGAAATTTCAGCACGAGCTCAGCTTCATCTCTCTTTACACCCACACTTAGTAGGTCATTTATCAAGCAGTGAAACCTTGTGAACAAATCTGCCAAGGTTTCATTCTTCTTTGAAAAGAAGTTTTCATACGATCTATTCAAGTGATTCTTCTTTTGCTGCTTGACCAGATCTGTGCCCTCATAAGTGACACTCAGCGTATCCTAGATATCCTTTGCGGTTTGACACCCAGTCACAGTGCGCAGGATTTCATTAGTTAGGGAATTCGCTAGAACACTCTTTGCCTTGTCATCTAGATTGAAGAGTTTCCAATCTTCATCAGTCCAGGATGCAACAGGCTTTCTTGTTTCCTTCTCAGATTTGCCAGGAGACGTATCACTGACAGTAGAGGGAATCTTGGGGATTATTTGTCCTTTTGTGATGACTTCCGACATACGGTTGTCAATGGACTTTAGGAAGAGCATGGCTCTGAACTTCCACATAGGATAGTCAGATCCATCAAATATGGGACATCCTTTAGCAGAGATCTGAGGAAAGTTTGATGGAGTATTGCTTGTCGACATTTCAATCTTTCTCAGAATCTTAAACTATTCAACTGATGAAATCGTTCAGCCTGCTCTGATACCAGTTGTTGGTCCCTTGTATGAAAGAGTAACAACAAGCAACAGTGTGTAGAAGGGGGGTTGAATACACTTTCTGCGGAAATTGAACAAATCAAAGAAAAATGCACACACAGTAAATCACACCACAATCAATCAAATGCTTTTATTAATCAGAAGATGATTACAATGCTTTGAATAAGAAGATGATTACAATGACTATCAAGTAAGCAACTCTTGATACATAATCACCTAATATAAATCTCTCAATTCTCTCAAACTTAGATATCTATAATTAACATATAATTATAGATACCGACGACTCTCTAAACAGGATTTTTACAGATTGAATCAACACATGATTACTTACCAATATCACAACTGATGTGATTAATTCGAACACATGAACTTCTTTGGCAATCTGTGATTAAATCTTGATACTGAATCAAGACTCGTAACACATACGATGAGGTGAGGTTTGGCTCTGCAACACTTAGTTGTTATCGAATCAAAGTCGTACCTCTAAACTTATCAGGAGATAAGTATGTATAATCCTGTTGCTACGGTTCCTAACAAACTAGACTTAGCCTAATTCGCTAACTAACTTTCGGATAAACCGGAATCTTAAATCTTGAATCTTCTTATCTTGAGTCTTCAATCTTCAATCTTGATTCTGGAGTCTTCTTAATCGCGCCGTAGATATAGAGAGATAAAGATGAATTTAAAATATATTTAAATTATCTTTAAACTGACTTCTTCACTCGGACTGAGTTACTCAGCTTGAAACTCATCAAGCTGAGTTCTTCGAGAACAAATCCGAATTCATACATGAACTAACACGTACATTGATAAACTCATCCTTAGAAGTCTAACTTAGTTGACTAAAACATATTTAGCAACTCTGTCGAGCTGACTCTGCTTTCGAGCTGAGTCACTCAACTTGAAACACATCAAGCTGACTAGTCGATATATACCTTATGTGACATACACAACTTATTAAACATATTAATAAACAAACTAAGGTATAATATAAACTGGTCAACATATGCTCAGTTTATATTCAACTTATACTCAGTTTGAATCACTATAAGTGTTCAGTCTGACTAAGCTTCATAATTCTGTTTAAGTTATATGCAGAACTTATCTTACAAACTTAACTTTGTCTCATCAAATCTTAACTGATGAGATCATTTTCCCAACACCATATACCATACTTTTGGAGGCGAATATCTTCATGTAATTTGTGTTAGGTCATCACTGCCTCTATCACAGACCCTGATGAGAGAATCTTGAACTGAGGTACGAAGCTTGTCTACACAATAAATGCTCATGATATGGGTGTGATGCCGTCATGATGGTGTCACGACCTCTGCCATGGCCCGTAGACGAGGTCGTGATAGTTTTATGTCTATTTTTAATCACAAGTCTTGGAATTTTTCTGTTTAACTTTGGAACTCCGGAATACGCCATGAAAACCTAAAAAGTGGAAAGAAAAGGATTAAAAAATATCCATATTTTTTTCATAAAATAAGGTCTAAGTGCGAGAAATCTAACATAATAAACATGTATAATTTAGTGTATATCATATATAAAAGGGCTCCCATAGTTCCTTTTTTGTCCGTGATGAGCAAGGAGTGTGTAGACACTATGGACTTTGAGGTACATGTGTTAAAAATTAATTGATAAAAAGGATTAGTGGCAAGGTATCATATGTGATCCTAGATGTGATTATGAAATCATTAAAATCAAGTGTAGAAGAGGAAAAGATAAGATAATTGATATCTGAAAAGAGCTTGAAGCGGAACAAGAATGGTAGAGGGCTAACATGAAGAGGAGTATGAAAGGAAAATGGTTAAGATGGAAGCAATGAGACAGATCTTGACAACCACCAAGCTAAAAGAGTTGAAGATATTATACAAAAGCTTATAAAAAAAACTACCTTCTAATGTTGTGTGCAAGTTATTAGGTTTATTATAATGAATATGTGGTATAGGTAGAAATTCATCACTCATCATTTATCTCATAATTTAATTATATTTTAACACTTTATTAGTAATATTAATATTTATCATTTTCATATGCTTCTAGAGTTTGTGAAAGATGAGTTGAGATTTGCAAAGGTTATAAAATGAAATTGTTATTATATGATGATCTGGACTTGCAAACAATTTTTTTTTTTTTTTGCGTTGAGTACACTTTCTAGTTGTTATTTGAACATTGGATTGATTGTCACAATTCATTAAGATCTTATTAACGATGTGTTTATTGTTAAGGTATGAAAAGAAATAGTAATTCATTACAAGATATCTTGTGCATTCTTCAAATCAACATATACTGCATTTGTGTTGACTCGAAAGTTATACAACAATGATTTTTTTCGTATTTGCGGTAAATTTCCATAAAGAACGTGTTGCATATTCTAGAAAATATTTTGCATTTATATAATCAAATTAAAGAAAGTGTTGTATTGGATAATAAAAAGTTAAACCGTAGAAAACACGGTAAGTGTTGTAAGTGAAGCTAATGTTAGAACTGTATTATTGTAATAGAATAGGAATTCAACAATAGTTGAGGGTGCTTATTGTTAATATACCATATAGGTAAATAAACCTTGTGCTACACAAGGAAATGTAAGGGTTGCCTCATAATGTAAGGCTTAACTATGTGTTTTGTATGGTGAAATGAGATTCTCTCTCAACCTATCATAGTTACATATCGCAATCCTTCAATCTACCGCTTGTTTATAACTAACAAGTGGTATCAGAGCCAAAGGATTGATTATCTATCGGGTGTTATCATCAACAAATCGATATTTGAAGATCAAATGGGCTAAACATAAACCTCTCGATTACGGTTTCATCGAAGAACAATCGAGTTTTTCATTAACGAGGTGTGTTACAAGTTGTTTTTGAGGTGTAGATTATCGATTCTCTGATGTACAAGAAAAGAAGGTATAATCTCTGCACCATTTCACGGTTTTATCGAGTTCTTCAAGACATTTGAATGTTCAATCGAGTTTTCTTGAAGATACATTTACTACTGAAGTGAACAAAAACAATCTGCCACCTTTCGATTTCGGGTTTATACGGTTTTAGGGGTTAGTGTGTTTGGATTTAATCATTTTAATGGAGATTTGAAGCTTTTAGAATTTTTCTCAAAAACAAGCGGTAGATTGAAGGATTGCTAAGATAACTATGATAAGGTTGAGAGAATCTCGTTTCACCTTAGAACAAACATAGTTTATTTCTTATGAAGTGTGGCAATCCTTACATTTCCTTGTGTAGCAAAAGTTTTATATACCTATAAGGTATATTTACAATAAACACCCTCAACTATTGTTTAAACTCCTATTCGATTACAATAATACAGTTCTAACAATCTCCCTATTTGGAATGGAATAGGAGTTGTAGAATAAAATGAACAGGAGTCTTGATCTCTTCAGCATCTTGAGGGTCTGTGCTTATTGTCTTGTAGCGCTCCAGTAACCTAAGGCATTGTACTCAGAACATTAGGGTTTTCAAAACCAAGTCCGTCGAATGTCCATCTTGAAAAAGGTCATTCCTTTTGTTTGTACAGAAAGGTGGTTTGTTCACTTTGCCCTCTTTTAATTAAAAGGTCTTCTAGTTCTTTAATTTTTTAAACAAAGAATGTGTTGATCATTTTTAAGAATTTCTGAATCCTTTTCTGCACCAATACGTTTTGCTTTGAGATCATGTATGATGACATTTGTTTTATCAGTTAATTCAAAAAATTCAGATTCTTTCACAGCTAGTTGAACCTTAGATTCATCTATGTTTTTCTCCAATTGTTCAATTGTAGCTTCTGCTTCTTTGTCTTGTTTGTGAATGACCTCTTTTAACATTTGATGTTTCCTTGTTCGTTTGGTCACCTTAAATTCTAACTTTTTCATGCGGTTTAATATGGTTTGTATATGTTCAAAATTAAAACCCATGTTAGAGAGAGATAGAATGTACCTTTTCGCTTTCAACGATCTCTTTCTCAGCATCGGAGAGATCACCACCATCTTCATCTCTGCCACTTGTTCCACTAGTAGCCATGAAACAGAATTGCGCGTGATTCTCACCATCTAGATCACCTTCGGAGTCTGTGTCCTCCAGGAAATGGTCTTCCTCCACCATAAGTGCATTCATAGCCTACTTTTTCTTTGACAGGCGGTACTTTTGTCTGTAGTATTCAGCATCCTTGACTTTCTTCTGTGGACAGTTCCTTATCATGTGACCAGATCTCCCGCAGTTGTAGCAATTCAAATCCGTCTTCTTTTCCTCCTTTCTCTCATCCCTTTGAAATCTGGGCTTGTCAACAGGAGCAAGCCTTTCTGGTCTTCTGGAGCCAGAGGTAAACCTTTGTTTGTTGTTGGTTTTATTAAAGCGATTTCTGAAAGTTTTAACAATAACTGAGAGGGCATGAATGGCAGCTTCAACTGAGTCTTCATCATCATCTTCTGCTTCTGATTCACTAAGAATCACCTACTTAAACTTCATGGATCTCGATGAATATTCTCTTGGAGTTCTGTCAGTAGCTACCATGGCCAAAGGATCTGCAGCTGGTTTTTTCGGGAGAGTCTTCAGTATTTCATCCTGGTAATGATTGAGGTCTTCGAATATGTTGTGGAAAGTGACCGTGGTAAGATCTTTATTGATTTGCTTGTACATTCTAACATATTCTTTCCACTCTGGACCTAGTGACTTTAGAAAAACACAGTTTAGATCTACGTCAGTTCGAATGATTTGATTGGACCTCATTTCATTTTGCAGCTTGCAAAATCTACCATAGGTTTCAGAAAGAAGTTTCTAACACTGAAGTCATGATAGTTGTTGACTAACTGAGTACGCTTGATATACTCTCCTTGCTCAGTACCCTGCAGCTGTTTCTTTATCTCATCCCATATTTCCTTAGCAGTGGCTAAGCTATCTATCTTGGTGTAGATCTCTGAAGAGAGTCCTTGTTTCAGATAATATTTAGCCAATCTCTCAGCCTTCTTGATCTCCTTTTCTTGAGCTGTGAGCTCATCAGCAGTCTTTTCCCTCTCTTGACGGAGAATGGCGGGATTGTTGTTCGGATCAGCCTCAACAACTTTAATGAACTTTTTGTTCCCATTCATGATGCAGTCGATCATCATCTCTCCGCGTGTCTCATTGTGTTCCAGAAAGTCCACGAACATACCTTTCCAAACATTGTATTCACCTCGAAACAGAACAGGTGGTTTTGTATCGGTACCGATGGACATCATTTCATTTGAACTTGACATTGTGAGAGTTTAATAAAGAAATGATCGTTCACTTGTTATATATGGATTGATTTTTCGAAAACTTAATTGACCAAATGAGGAGCTAATTCAATTTAATTCAACTTTGAAATAGATCTTGTAAATATTAAATTCAATTTTGAATTATATAGAATTGAGTTAATTTAATTCAACTTTGAATTATATCCGAGTTAGATTAAATTCAATTTTGAATTATAATTTTAAGTTTTAAGTTCGATTTTCCTCTTTGCTCAAAGTCAAGTCCCAATGGTTCTGTCATTTGTCCAATAAGTTTAAGGTATGCGATTGATGTTATGCGATTGGAGAAAACCCTTGAAAATTGAGCAGAGTAACTTCTTGGCAGTGATTGAATAGGGTAACCAATAGAGTGCGATTGATTCCTGTAGCACCAAACACTTAGAAATAAACTGTTAGTCACTGCAATCGAATGCTATTCACGTTAACTGAATCGAATGCGATTGCCTTTGATGTGTTTGAAATCCAAGTACTAGAAACCTTGAATCGCATGGGCCAGCTTAATGCGATTGATGAACTGTCTTAGAATCGCACAAATGGATTAGGGCGGCTGATAGATTACTTGAGAATCCCTAATCGCATGCGATTGGTCTATTAGCGGCTGATAGCACTGAGTAACACTTAGTAAATTTCAACTTTGAAAGAACTCTATAAGCCGCATAATCCTGTCAATCGCATTGACCAACAGCCCGGCTTATAGGATCTGATGTATCCCTATCAGATCTGAAGACCTTACCCCTTATGGTGTCTACCCACTTGTACCTTGATTGGTATGGGTAGTACTTGAGTTGCCTTGTACAACACTTAATCTTTGAAGAATAAATAATTATTTTTAATAAAAAATCGAATTCTTCTTCTTCAATACTGCATTTAAACCTCAAGAACACCATAAATGCTTAAATTTCCAGAAAATTAAATGCCATAAAGTCGAGCATTTAATGAACTATTGGAATTTTTTCTTTAAAAACACCACTCGGTTTTAAATGTTCTTCTAGAAAGCCTTATAAAACAGTAGAAAGCTTTGACCAAACCCGAAGAGATGGTAGAAAAAGTAGTGTTGTATACCTTAAATGTGTTCTACCTTCGAAAAATGCTTGAACTCGAACCTTTCTTGAACTAACCTTGTGGTTGTATGCTTTGTAGAACCCGAATGTTTGTTTTTCACCTTGAGCTTGAAATCTTCGAGTTTTTATTTGTTGTTTTCGAACAATCACGAGCCAAAAACAAGTTTGGCTCTGATACCAATTGATGGTCCCGTATACTACGGATGAAGCAATGCTAGATGATAATCTTGTTAGTGTGTGTTTGTGTGTGTATTCGGTTTAGAGAGAGCCGAGAGCTATAGAGAGAAAACACAAACACAAGAGAGATTGAAATGCGAAGCTTGGATTAGAAATGGTGGGGCAAATGTCTTTTATAGCATTTACCCAACTATAAAAGAATTACATATTGCACCCTCACTTTTTATAATCTAACATTCTCCCCCTAAGTGAGGTGTGCAATGATTCACAATAAAGAAATACATAATTCTATTCATAGGCTGATTTGTTGCGAATCCCGAATGCCACTTGCCACTTCCTAACCTACCTTCTGTTGTACAGTGTAGTCTTAATCTGTTCTATAGCACGATAGGCCTGAGCATGTTGTTCAACAATGTAGGCCTCACGGTTATCCCATACCTTCTGATGTATCTTGTGATGAAGGATTTTCAATGTGCCGTCTGAGTAGGACATCAGCTCATCAAGTCTTATGAAGATCTTTTCACCTTTAGTGTTCTTGGAGACGACTCCTCGTTCACCCTTGAAGCTTTCATGTCCTTCATCAATCACAACCAACTCTTCAAGCTTTTCTAAGTCTGGATGGCTCTAGTTAGGATTTAAGAGATTGTTTTTCCTATAATTATTCTCGGCTCCAAGTTGCAGATCATGCTCCTTTATGAATTCCATCAGATTTCTTAAGTATCTCATCAAAGCAACTCTCCCAAATTCTTCTTGTGGCCACTTTCCTCTCATCTGAGAAAGAGTGTCAAAGATAAAGCTAATGTCTTCAACTTTAACAAACCTAAGATCTGCTTCGGTGAGGAAGTATGTTAGGTTGTTTGCTCTCTTGACGTGAGAGATGGCATACTTTATTCTGAAGGTGCTTTGAGTGTAGACATTGATGAGTTCAACGATTGGATATTCTGATTTGTTCTCTTCTGGATTAGACATAGACTGAGTGAGGATGTGTTCGTTTCTTCTTCTTTGATTATCATCCATGTTCCGCAACTCGGGAGGGATAACCTGTATTTGTTCGCTGCAAAAGATGTCTGAGATTCTTTCATCAAGATTGGCAACATTAACATAATAGTTTTTCCATAAAGGTTGGAGGCCTGCACTTCTAGTGAACATGTTGCTTGCATCTAGACCTGGATCTCCACGGTACACTGGAGGAGAAGGTGGTACTATGAAGTGTGGTGGCAAGGGCCATTCTGATTCTCTTCTAACTTTCTCAACTACTTCTCTGTATCTGTTTCT